>CM053793.1:158805593-159405593 GCA_028749045.1 Cupressus sempervirens | reverse complement strand
TCTTCTTGACAATTTTGTATGCCAAGTCCACTGCCTCTCATGGAACATTATTTGCATGCCTTGAATTTTATATTTTGTGTGCAATGAAATGGATGCCGAACTTGATTTCCATGTCTATCACATTGTTCAACTTCATATCTCTTCTATCCCATTTAGCTAGGGTTATCTTTGTCAATTCTCCCCAATCTAGGGTTTTGGTAGTCTTATATTTCTCTGTCAATAGATACCCTGTTGTCTTATGAATCATCTTCTTGATGGTGGAATAGGTCTACTCCAACAAGAATGAAATATCATGGACTCAACTTAGTATAAGTCTAATCCATTTGACTTAGAAGTTCCTTGGCATGTGGATGATGTGGGTTAGACCCTTGACCTCTAGATGTTTTTGTTCTGACTTTAGTACATCATTACCATATAATGCACCATATCCTTGATCTAGCTCAAGATTCCCTATTTCTTGAATATACAATAATAAAATGACCTAATGTCATAGATGAGAAGTAGCTTTGGAGGAATTGATGAGTATGCTCCCTAAGGATCCTTCTTCTTAGTAATTTTTAGATAAAGATGGAACTTCAGAGGAATGCAATTCAAAATCTTTGACAATATTTTTGAACCTTTCATGGCCTTTACACTACAAGATGGTGACATGATGCTTAGGTAATGAAGAATCACAAGAATACTAGTTTCTCACCTAAGACAAAACAAATTGTGCTTAATCACTTTGGGGGCTTGTGAAATACTGAATTCTCCATAAAATTTTGAATTTGCAATGAAAAAGTAACTATAATTTCTCCAGTTTCATCAATTTTCAATTTTAGGAATTCATTCAATGCTTTGTACTTGGGTAGGTAAGAGAATCTCATTTTATTTTCCAAATATTAAATTCTTAGAAAACACTAACTAACCATGCTTGGTTGAGTTAGTGAATCAGTCGAGTCTTCCTATTCTTGATTAGGTCTAAGGAGTGACTTGGTTTTCTCTAACAGCTTGGTAAGGCCAAAGAAGTGACTCAGTTAGAACTAACAACTCAGTCTAGCGTGTATCTTTCTTTTGTCCAAGTGCATCTGATATCATAATTTGGACTATCTAATATCTTGGATGACTAGAACTGATGTATTATATGAGCTTTATCACAACTCTAGTGGTCTTCTTTCTTGTTCAAGCACAAAAAAATGAATTACCCAATTCATTGCTTTGGATGCCAATAACCTTGTTGCTTTCACATAAATTTTTTGGAGACCTTGTCACTCATTGATAGATCATTTGAGTCTTGAAATTATCAAGCTTTGATTTCTTTTCATCTTCAATTTTACCTCTATTCATGTAGTTCTTTTCTAGATAACCAAGTTCTATGCATGCATACCATCTTTTGGGAGGATTTCTTTTACTAAGATAAGTCTAATACAATTAGCTCCAATGTGTCCAAATTATCCACATAAATAAAATCTACACCAAATGTGGTAATCCCAAGGGAATATTTCTTTAGAAATTCATTTAGTAGCATTCCTATTCTTGGTTCCCCACTCTAAATATTTATGACCTTGTTTGTTGCATGTGAAACATTTTCCTTCAAACTATTAGAATATATAATTCAACAATATAACTAAGAGATCAGGGGGGTGTGGTGGTGGGGTGAATCAATTATCCAACTAATATACAAATTATCAACCTTATTAAACTTTAACCATATGAGAAATATAATCAGAAACCATAACAAGATACTCATACATAATAACACCTGATATATTAACTAGGGAAACCCTTGATAAGAGAGAAAACCTCGGTGGGGATGGTACCCACAAGATTATGTACTAACATAAATATTCCTTATTAGAAGATAGACCATATTAGGAGTCTATGAATACATTTAGTACATATGAGTTCCTATTAGGAAACTTTAAATTCCCATTAAGAGATTCCAACCCTATTAGGAGTTATGGAAGATAGTTTGACCCATTGCCTAAACAACTATAAGATTAAGATCAATTAACCCAGTATCCAAATCATCTCCTTTTTATTTCTTGCAGAATAATAGAAATGAAAATTACTTCCATCCTCTTCCTCTATCCTATGAACTTGACTTCTCCTCTTTTAGATCTTGTAACTAGATCACAAAACTCAAATCTAATAATCTCTTGGATTGCTTACTCACATTTAGTAAGAACTCTAATCCTTTTTGCACTTTGTAATTACTTAAAAATGATTACACACTTACAAACAAGGAAACAATATTTCGTTTATACCATATCTTCATAATAATTCCTTTAGTAATCCTTGAGGCTATCCCAATTAATTATAATAAGATAATTAATAAATTATAATTACAATAGCATTGTTGGCTCATAGTCTATACAAGACTTCACGCATATGATACTAGGACTTGCACACTCACTAATGTCACTGTTTGATTGTCTTTTGTCACTAGTTGACTATGCATTTTTTCATTGCATTTCATATGTAAGATAGAAAAAAACATCAGAATGCTATTCTCTAATACTCTATTTCTGTACTGCTCCATACATCTTCAACTTAGACTCTATCCACATAAAAACATAATCAAGACATAATCTAGAACATGTCCTTAGCTGCACATCACCATACAATTAAACCATTTTCTATAACAGTAAGATATCTGATTGCAACTTTGCTAGTCTTTATAGAAACAATACTATGTTAACATCAATGACAAATGCAATCATGGATGCAACATATAAATACTCTCTAGTGCTTTGAATAATCCCCCAATGCAGTATCATTATCATTCATGCTAAAAATCTCCCCCTTTTTCATTGATGGAAATATAGATGAAAAAAATCTAGGTTCAAAGAATACCAAACATAGTACTCTTCTTCTTGTTGGTGTAAATAAGTATTTACTTATTACACTTACTTAAGTTTACTTAGGTTAATGCATTATTTAATTATTTTTCATTTTTTTATTTGTGAGACACCTAGGAGTATGTGCACTCTTGTGAATTGTATTGATGACATCACAAGGGGTCTGCACCTCTTTTAAGCACATGTTGTCTACAACACAGGAATCTTCTACACACATGACACTTTTTCATTCTTATCCATTCATCTAGAATGTTGGATAAGGTGCTTAGTTTTCTTATCTCCTGGTTGTTTCTAGAAACATTATAGGTGCTTCCTAAGAGGCCTTTATATACAAGCACTCCTATTGTGTTGAACATCACATTCTGAACAGAGCAATGTATTCAAACATACTTTGATTAATTGATTATATCCATTTTTGGTCTACTGTGCACTTGTGTTTGAGTTCTTAGTTCCTGGGTGAATTTTGCCCTTAGGAAAATTCTTACATTGTATCAGAGCAACTTGGAGATTTTCTCATCACATAGTTGTTCGAGACCATCATCTTGCTTCATCACCGCAGCTCGACTCTGGAGTATCATAGAAATTAGGAGTATCTAGCATTAGATCTAACCTCACCATTGCATCTGAAATGCTAATTTAGTGAAAATTCGCTATAAAGCTGCCTACCCCAGGCTAAAGTCGATTGTGAGGTAAATTTATTTTTTTGCAAACTGGCACCTGAAGGACAAATTTGCAGAATTGGTATGATCATTTTAGATCTATACTTTTAATTTTTAGATCTACATTTTTATCATCTGCATCTCTACTATTTTTTTTGAATCTTCATTATTTTTCAAAAAAAAATTGGCCATAGGGCCATAGGAGAGATTTTTTGCAGGTGAAGATTGAAGCTTGTTGGTGCAAATCTGATACTTGCATCACATTCAAAAGGTCCAAAAACCCCTAGATCAGGTTTTGTTTCATCCAAATCAAACATCTGAGGCAAAATCTAGAGTGATTGTTTTCTGGAGGCATGGCAGTGATTCACAAAAAATAACAGCAGCAACGATTTTCAAACAGCCATATCTTCCTCATGTGGACTCCTCTTTGCGAGCAAGTTTTTTTGTTTTGGGGTAGGATTTTGTGATCTACACATTGGTACAGGTAGTTTTAGATTGTTGTTTCTAAATTTTTTTACAACTCCAAAATTTCAAATTTTGCCACTTAAAATGCTTGGTACGGGCTCATTTGGACTTCGAATCAACTTCTAATTTTTTGAAAGTTCATTTTTTTTGTCTACTTTATAGATTTACAATCACATTATAAGTTTTGTAAACATAAATACTAATTTTAGAAATAGGCCCTAAATTGGCAAGTGGCTTTCCAGTGCAAACAACATCTTTTTCAGGGGGGTTTCTTTGATTCCTTAGGGGTTCATTGATTGATCTCATGGAGTCTTGTCAAAATTGTCAATTTAGTATTAGACCATAATTGACAACAAGGAACTATTACAAATGGAGGACTTTGATAATTGACCATCTAAGAGAACATCCAGGATTTCTTCCTTATCTCTATTCAATGCCACCACATTTTGATTGGACATATATTATCAAGCTTAATCAATTTCTATGTAAAAGTATGAGTAGGGAATCTTTCAATCCTCTTAGATTGGCACATTTTCCTTGTGATATTTGGTGGTCTATTTGGGAACCATGTGGAGATCCATGTGATCCTCCATTTCCAGTGGACTTTCTACATCTAGTCACTCCACCTATGGTTTCTTCAACCTCAAATGAGATCACACATCTAGCTCCTATTGCTCCTACTAATCCTATTTCAGCCACAGATGCTTCAAAATTAGTGCAACAAGATAATTTATGTCTTCCTACTCTACCTTCATGTGAAGACTTCTTTTTAGACATTGCACAGTTGTTTGTGGAGTCTCACATTGAAGATATGGGAGATATTCTTGATGACATTCATCTTCTATTTAAGGTAGATACTTCATCCTTTGCTGTAGTGACAGATTCATGTACTTCAACACTACAGGGTACTCATGGTTTTCTAGGTGATGATTTTTTGCTAGAAATTTCATTTCTGTTCTTGGAGTCACACATAGTAGATATGGGAGACTTTTATGATGATTTCTCACTTCTCTTTACTGAGGAGTCTTCTACAGTTGTTGCGGGCCCACTCTAACCCTCAACTCCATGCTCTATGTGATCAATCCTTCAAGATTGGTATGATTGTGGATTTTTCTTTACATCATTTATAGGAGGTCTCTTCATCAGTTTAGAAGACTGTTGATTTCTTGATACAGGTTCTACCTCCTTCCTTGTTTGATCTGCTCTTCTCTTCAGTAGTTTTCAAGGAATCCATCATCAGTATCGACACAAGGACTTTTGAATAGGTTTTAGAGATACCACTCATCATTGAGATTCTTTCTCCATCCAGGGGACACATCTTACAGGTACCCTTGCCTTTGTTTCTTCCGAAGGGGAGGAACATCTGATCAAACACCTTTTAGTTGGAAAAATTCCTATCAAATCCACATTGTGCTAAGTAGATTCGACATGGTGTGTATATGTTTGTGGTGATCTAGCTGAAATTGATCTAGCAAGACAAGCTCCTATGGGATCTGTTTTGGTTGAAATGAAAAAAATTATATAAGCCACAAAAAATACAATCCACAACTCATTCGAATGAAATGATTTTGTTGTAATTGCACAGTACAAAGGGCCATAGGAATAATTTGGCTGAATTAAGTATGTCAGTAGTTTTTTTCAAATTTTTAATATGTTTTAAATTTTATTCTATGTTTACTTAAGTAAAATAATGGTTTTTAATGTGTTTTATTAATGTTTATTTATTTTAAGGAGTTCAAAGGTTTTTTATTATTATACGTCTATGTTTTTATGTAGTGTGCTAATATTTAAATAGTGTAATATTACATAACTTTAATATATTAAAATTTATTAAAGTTTAGACATGCTTAGAAATATTAGATAAATTATAAAACATTATTTAGAGAAAGTAGTAGAAAATTATATAGGAAATATTATAAAAGTTAGAAAATTTAGAAAGTTTTAAAAATATTGGAATAACTAGAAACTTTTGAAAGTTTAGAAATTAAATATAGAAAATTATTTAGAAATAATATTAGAGAATTTAAATATTTTGTTTTTTTTATGTTATAAATCATTAGAAATTGGTATGTAAAAGTTTAGAAATTATTGTTTAAAATGTTTGGTTTTTTCTTTTCTTCTAAAGTAGATTTAATAGTACAAAAGCTTTTATAGCATAAGTAAAACTCTATCATGAAAGTAAATAAAACTGAGAACTAAAACCATCAAATTGAACTAAATTAGACTCTACCTCTTACAATGAACCTAATTAAATTCTTATTGAAACGTTAACTTTGAACCTTATAAATTATAAGTGTGAGTGGAACTTAACATTGAGTGTAATTAAACCACAACATTAAACCTAAACAAAATCTAACTAAAAATCTCACATTGAACCAAATTAGACTCTAACTTCTGTATTGAACCTTAAAAAATCCAAATATGTCGACCTAAACCCTAAACTTTTAACTGTCTATCTCTCTCTAACTCCTAAACCCCATTTCTCTAAACCCTATAATCCATAAACTTGTTTCTCTCCCACTCTCTCTAACTTAACTTCATCTCTCCCAACCCAAACCTCCTCTCTCTCTCAAAATTTTCACCATCTATCCCTCTTTAACTCCTAAACCCTATCTCTATAAAGACTAAATTTCTTTCTAACCCCATTATCCCCAAACAACCCTGCTCTCTCTCTCTCTCTCTCTCTCTCTCTCTCTCTCTCTCTCTCTCTCTCTCTCTCTCTCACACACACACACACACACACACACACACACACACACTTTTAAACCCCATGACTAGGTTGATTTTTATTTATTGTTATCTAAATTTCATTTGTACCTATTAATAATATCAAAATGTAATATAGTTAAGATTTCTTTATATGTTGTATAGAAGGTTTTTTTAGCAAGATTTATTTAGTGTTTTGATTTAATTACTTTTTAATATAATATGTGTATATATGTAAATGTACACCCACACACACACACACACACACACACACACACACACACATATGCATGTGTAGATCTCTAATATTAAATAATTTTCTTTGTTTGTTTATATATTTCATCATTATGGCATTTGTGGGTGTTGGTTGTGGAGAGGCTAGTGTACATGGTCATTTTCATAGTGGTTCATTACATAGATCCACTACTATTACCCAAGATAGGTAGGCATTGTTCACTAAGACTACTCAACATGTATAGAGTGCCCTTGATGCTATTGATCATAGGTTACAAGCTTGACCTACCCTATAACATAGGGATGAGGTGATGATCATTAGAGATCAATTGATTAGTATGATGCACATTGTCTATGTTTTCAACACACAATAGTGTCAATTTGGACACATTTTATAGATCTCTATCCCATTGTGTTAGTGGTAGTTTGAGGTGGAGGGAGATAGATGAGATGGTTTCAATGGAGAGTGTGAAGAGCATGTTCCCATATTATCATCCTTTCAAAAAAAATAGAGGGTACCATGCTGTGAGGTGTTCTAATCCTTTGGTGGTATATTTCATATGTCCTCATTGGTTGGGTACACATTACATGTGGCCCCAAAAAGGATGAGTTCCCCTTATATTTGTGCAAACAATTATTTTTTGTATTTCATCTACATTGAGATGTTGACTGCATTGATATCCTTGAGCATGTTAGGTAGGGTTAGGGTAGGTTCTCATTTAATATATGACACCCAAATGCTCCTACACCCATTAATAAATGGGCATTGATTGGTTCAAACATTTTGGTGATGGAAAAATGTTTGGAGTTAATTGCAGTTGGAGATAGAGTGACAAATAATACACATAGAGATGTGTATGAGAGATTTTCTACTATTTCTATGTACGTGCATGAGATGTCTTCTTATCAAGTGCATGGATGTTTGAAACACTCATGATCTGCATCTACAATTGGTCACAATGTTGCATCATCTTTAGCTAATGATATGTATCATGAGGTTGGCATCCCATCTCCAATAGATGTATCCATGGAGTCTTCAGTAGACCATTTGAGGGCTATTAGTACATGTGTAACTGCTAATCTACTTTAAGCCTATTTATTTGTTCAGTTGTTGACCAAACGACCTCTTAGTGCTATTTCATAATATGTGAGTGGTATCATCATAGGTACATCAGAGACATGGGGTGGTTAGGAGTAAAAGGACATACATGTTGCAAATATATCACCATCAATGACTATAGTTGAGGAGGATGCATCCTCCCTTACTAAAGTAGTTTCTTACCCACAACAACATTCATTTTTCATAGATATGTTCATGGATACTACATTTGACATCAGAGATATGACCTTTATGTATACTAACCTAGGTGAGATATGTAGATATATATTTGCATCAACAATGTCATGTGGGAACTTCTAGACACAAACATATCTTTTGTAGTAGGAGAGACAAGTAATACTTTATAAACATTTCTATTTAATTTTATTTAGATCTTCTATTTATTTTTAAATATAATATTAAATTATAGTTAGTAAAGTATAACCTGTGACATATTTGTTTCTTCTATTGCATATAGAATGCATTTACAACTCTTGAGGGTGGAGATAAAGAGATGCATGTTGACCCTAGTTATCCTGAGTCACAGGTAAATTTGATTGTATGTATGTTATTATTTATTGAATATATACACATGGTCATGATACATTTGTTCTTATATTGGACACAGGGTTTGAGATCTCGTGTTAGTCGATAACATTGTGGAGTGCGACATGACCATGCTTGATATTTATACATCTCATATACATGAGTTTGGATCATATCTTTTAGATGTTTGATATTGATTTATAATGATATCCTTTAGATTTATATCTATGGGAAATTTTACATTTACAACACAGTCATTTTTGATATATTGATATTTGCATGAGTTATTTGACCATTTGCTTTTATAATATCCACATGTTTGATTTTTTGTTAGGTTATGTGATGATTTACATTTATAGTCGATATATTTGATATTTTTATGAGTTATGTGACCAGTTACATTTATAGTTGACATATTTGATATTTGCATAAGCTATGTGACCATGTTTATAGGTAGTTGATATATTTGATATTTACATTTATAGAATATATTTTATGTAAATGTGGAAACATGTCTTTGAAATATGTATACATTATTTTTTAGATAATTGTTAATGTGAAAGAAATTTACACTTTCTATAAATTTATGAAAATATGTTTTACATAATTGTCCAAGTGTGTTGTAGATGTGTAAATAGAAAATGTTTTAGATATATTTGCATGTGCTAAATTTACACATTAAACCTATCTATCAATTTACACATAATAAATACACACACACATCTATAGAAATTAAAACATTATATAAATATTTAGACACTTAAAGTAATGTGTGTGTGTGTGTGTGTGTGTGTGTCTGTGTCTATATATATATATATATATATATATATATATAGAGAGAGAGAGAGAGAGAGAGAGAATAAACACTTAAAGAAATAAGTAATGAGATGATATGTAAATAAATTTTACATGTGTATGTCAAAGCAGTATAGATATATAAGAAAAATATCTAAGTAATGAAATATAACTACATAATATAAATTTGTTGATACATGTGGTTAGAATTGTCTCTATGCTTAACAATGTCCAACAACTTTTCATGCTCCTCAATATCTAATGCAAAAGCATCCAAGGTTTCCTTGTAATCTTGTACTTTTTGTTTATTCTGGTAATTTCTACTAAGTGCCAGTTACTATTGAGTTCTAATTACTACCAAGTTCTAGTTACAGTTGAGTTCTAGTTATTATCAAGTCCCAATTACTGCTAAGTTCTACTTATTGTTGAGTTACAACTATTGCCAAGTTGTCTAGTATTGGCCAAGTTGGCCAATGATGGTTGAAAGTTTCTTTATGTGCCAAGTGATCATGTTATTTTTTGATGATTAGTTCCCCCTTTGGCTAAGTTGTCTTTGTTTTATTTCTTAGTAGGAGCCAACTTTCATATTTAATTTGGATAATGAATTTAATGATAGAATCTTGTTTAGGGATGAGTGTTGACCATATTGGGGTCAACCTTTCTTTGATGTAATATTGTAGAATCTTCTATAAGTCATTTTCAAAAGTATAAATAGAGTGCTTAGGCTTAGGTTAAAGGTAGAACTTAGAGGTTTCTGAAAGTGGGAGGCATATGTGTCTAGGAGTGTGAATTTGAAGTTGGATTTTGGATTTTGAATGTATTTTGTATTTGGTCATAATTGCTCAAGGCCCTACAACTAGGCATGTATGCTAATTATTTGAAAATCAATAATAGTATTTTTCTCTCTCTCTCCTTGGTGTTGTTCTCTATTGTTTACTTTCTTTGTGTTTACTTAGCAAGGTGGTTTAGATATTTGGGTGTGCCCTTAGCCCTAGTTATTTCTTTCCTCCCTACACCAAGTTGTATCAGAGCTTGAGGTTCATAATTATGAAGATTGGATTGTGTAGAATCCTAAGTGAATTTTGTTATAGGGTTTCAAATCTATGAATTTGAGGTCTATAACTTGCATAGGGTTACGATCTTAGAGGAACCTAATTATAAAGATGGTTCAAGGTAGAGGAAATGTTGATAATGTTATATTGGATACATTCAGACAAATTGTAGCCAAATTATATGTTGTAGAGACATCCTAGGGGAGAGGAGCACATCTTGATGATGTGAGTGATAATGAAGTAGTAGCACCAAACCCTAATCTAGGACATGAAAAAGGTCAAGATGAGGCAAGATTGTTGAGAGTATTGTCTAGGGCACATTCAAAGCCTATTTTAAAAGTTTTTTTTTATGATGGAAAATTGGACACCAATTTTATGTTGGATTGGATCTCTGATATGAAGTTCTTTGATTTTGAAAATACTCTGAATCATAGGAAGGTGAAATTGTAGTCACTAGATTGAAAAGTCATGCTTCACTATTGTGGGAGCATTTGTAAACTAATAGTAGAAAAAAGAGGAAAGGAGAAGTGTAGGACATGGTCAAAGATGGTAAACAAGGTAAAGAAAAAAATCCTTCCTATTGATTACCAATTTATCTTGTTGAGAAAGATACAAAATTTGAGACAAAGAGACATGATTATGAAGGAGTATACTAAGGAATTCTATAGATTGGACATCAGATCTAGACATGTGGATGATGATGTTGATAAAATTACAAGGTATCTAAATGGATTAAGATCTAGAATTCAAGATGAAATAAGGTTTGTGAAATTGGAAAGTGTGGAGGAAGCATGCCAATATGTATTGAATACTTAGGAGATCTTGACAAAGAAGCATGAAAAAAGATAAAGACGTAGAGGTGGTGGATTCCAGAGAAGCAGAATTAGATATTATGGTGAAGGTGGAATATCTAATAGTTATGTCCAAGATAAGAAAAAATGTGAATGGAAGAATGATGACAAAGGAAAGACTAAATGGAAAGGTGGAAATTCTTACTAATAAGGTACTAGTTCCTACTAAGGAAGAGGTAATTCTTATTCTAGAGGTGCTTTTCATGGTAATTAGTTTAGAGTTGGTAAAGAAGGACATATATCCTTTAAATCTAGATCCTCTAACAATGGGCAAGGTAATATAAATTTTTTAATTCATGGAGACATTGACAGTTCATCAAGTGGAGAGGTTGGAGAAAATTTTATGGTGAGAAGAACCTTACATAATAAAGGAAATGATGAGGAACCTGATGTTAGGAGAAGTCTTTTCAAGACTGGATGTAAGATGGTTAAAAAATGTTGCAAAGGGATCATTGGTTGTTGAATTTCAACAAATTTGGCATTAGAAGAGTTGGTTACAAAGTTGTGATTGCAAAGCTTAAAGCATCCAAAACCCTATCATGTTTCATGGATCAAGGATGAACATAAGCTATTGGTAAGTAAACAATGTATTACGAAGTTCAAGATTGGATGTTATTTTGATGAGGTTTTGTGTGATATTATGCCCATGGATTTTTGTCATATTTTTTTGGGTAGACCATTGCAATATTATATATATGTTATGTACATGATGAAAGATTAAGTCAACATACTCTTTGGGTGAATGGAAGAAAATAAGTATTTTTGCATTTGATTGAAAGTCTAGATGAGGTTAGTTGTACTATTGTTCAATTTTTTCATGGTTAATGGGAAAAATATTGAAAAGGAAACAAGTTTTTTTTTCTATAATCTCTATAGAACTAAGTTTTTGTAGTAATGACTGAGCACCAGAAGCTTGTAATGACCAAGTGACAATAGAAACTGGTAGAGGTCAAATACTAGTAGGAATTGAAAACTAGTTGAATGAGTATAAAGAGATTTTTTTAGAGCATATACTTGATGGTTTACTACTAGTAAGGAGTATAAGTCATTGTATGGATATAATTCTTGGAGTTAGTTTGTTGAATAAAGCACTATATAGATTGACACCTACATAGAATGAAGGACTTAACAAACAAGCACATGAGTTTTCACAAAAAGGTTTGATTAGAAAAAATTTGAGTCCATGTGTTGTACCTTCTGTATTGGCACCTAAAAGGAATGGAGAATTGAGAATGTGTATTAATTCTATAGCTACGAACAAGATCATAGTGAAATATATGTTTCTTATGTCGAGGATGGATGACATAATGGATTATTTGAGTGGAGAAAAGTATTTTACCAAAATTGATTTGAAGAGTGGTTATCATCAAATCATAATCAGAGAAGGAGATGAATGAAAGACTGCTTTCAAGACAAAAGATGGTTTCTATGAATGGTTGGTTATGCATTTTGGTTTGACTAATGCACCTAGTACTTTCATGAGGTTGATGAAAGAATTTCTCAAAAGATTTTTGGGTAAGTTTGTGATTGTTTATTTGGATGATATTATGATATTTAGTAGGACTAAGGAAGAAGGTCTTGATCATGGTAGTCAAGTTTTGTAGAGATTGAAGGAGAAGTTAATGATTAACTTGAAGAAGCATTCTTTTATGCAAGATGAGATTGTGTATTTAAGATTTTTGATTTTAGCTAATATTTTGAGAATGGATCTTGAGAAGGTTAAAGCAATTTTGGAATGGCCTACACCTAAAAATGTGGGTGAGGTAAGATCATTTCATGGTTTGGCTAGTTTATACATGAATTTTATAAAGAATTTCATTTATATTTGTAATGTTATGACTGTCACAATGAGAGGAGATAAAAAGGATATCAAGTGGAAACATGGAGCTAATAAGAGTTTTGAATCTTTGAAAAAAAAGGTTTTTGAGTTACCTGTATTGGCTTTTCTTTATTTCAATAAGGTATTTCAAGTTGAATGTTATGCCAGTGGTAGTGCAATAGGAGTTGAATTAAGTCAAGAATGTAAACCTATTTCTTTCTTTAGTGAAATGATGGATGATGCTAAAAGGAAGTATTTTGTGTATGATCAATAATTTTATGTTATTTTTCAAGCCTTGAAGAAATGGAGACATCATTTGATTTCAAAGGAGTTTGTGTTTTATACTAATCATAAAGCTTTGTAGTACTTGGGTAGCCAACATAGATTGAACCAAAGACATATGAAGTGGGGTGAGTATTTGCAAAGTTTCACATTTTTGATCAAGTATAAAAGTGTAGTTACTAACCAAGATTCTTATCTATTGAGCAGAAGACATTCTTTATTGACAGAGATGAAGGTTGAATTTTCTAGTTTTGATGAAATGAAAGAATTGTCTGATACTGACACTGATTTTTCTGAGGCATGGAGAGAGTATAGAGAACCAAATCTATCAGATCGCATGAGTAGGTATGATGAGCATTTCATTCAAGAAGGTATGTTATTCACATGAATTTAGTTGTGTATATTAGGAATTTCTATGAGAATTAATTTGATTAAAGAAAAAAATTATCGTGGATTGGCTAGAAATTTTGGAATTGATAAGATACAAAGCATGTTGAAGGATAAGTATTATTGGCCACAGATGTACAAGGATGTTCATAATTTTATAAGGAGTTGTGGAACTCATCAAGTTGCAAAATTTTTAGTCTTCTTAAGTGAGATCTATTAGGAGCCAACCATGTTAAAGGTTATAAAACACATTGTTAAATTTTACCTTGCTAAATGATTTAATCATCTTGTTTAGAGTGGCCTTGTTAGAGGTTTTAAAAACACTCCATTAGAATTTAACCTTTATTAAAGGATGTACATATGACTATTAGGTCAACCTTTATTAAAGGATTTCAAAATTGATACAATAGTTAGAAAGTAATAGTATGTTGATCTCACAAATACAACTCACTTTTGCAAATACAAATAAAAATTCATTCCAATACTTGACTCATTGACTAGCCTCCACTACCATCTCCATCATTGATTTTCTTTCCATCCCTTCAAAAAATTACTCTTCAACTCAACACTTCACTTTTTAGCCTTCTACTCAAGTTATACAATCAAAAGAATCAAAAAATGCTCCATTCTTGTTAAGGTCTTCACCAACTCTACTAACCTCTTCAAGTTTAGCCCTTGTACCTCCTTAAATAGTTATTTTTAATATATTTTTCTTAAACATCACCATAGATCTTAGGGTTTTGATCAAATTCAACACATATAATGAATCCATCCACCTTTTCATTTTCTCTTCTCCCTTCTAGAAACTTCTCCAAACTTATGCTTGACTTTTTACATAAAATTGTTCAAACATGATTTCCCTTGAATTTAAAGATCAAGGTCATCCATCCTTATCTTCAACACACTTTCCATATCCCAAGAATTCAACTATATTTGATGGAAATCATGATTTCTTCAAGATCTATCAAATGTTGTCCCTTGACCAACACTATGTTCTGACTCTTCATTATTACTAAATTACTTAGTTTCTACTACCTATTCTATTCAACACATTTATCGATACTCAATCAATACTGGTGCTTGATTGACACTAAACTTTTCTTGGCTTATATTATCACTTAGTCAAAACTAGAATCACTCGAGATAAACTTCAAGTTACTTAATCTTCTTCTCTTTTTCTTGATCAAGCCAATGCATTTTTTCTTTCTTTGATCACTTCTTCGCATCTTTAGTAATTAAATGATCAAATTATCTTCTAAAATTCTAGCTGATCAATTTCCCATTGTCGTTTCTCATAGCTCAACCTTTCATCTAGGTCATTTTTTTATGTCCTTATTCTCAAATCATCTTCATCAATCATCTTGATATGGCACTCTATTTAGATAGCAACTAGCATACTAATAAGGTTTGACATTAATGATAACATAACAATTTTTCCAATTGTAGTTTCAAATAATAAATAATCTCCCTCTTTGGCATTGATGAAACCACCTCTTGCTACCATGCAATGAAAAATATGTAATTACTTTGAGCTTCTTGCTGTAATGTACAACCTAATCACACCCAGAGGCTTATTCGACAAAATTTCCCCAAAGATTATTTCTACACGGGTTTGTGGAAAACACCCCTTCTAGGGTCCTAGGTCTTGGGGTGCTATTTTTCTATTGGATGACTTATTCTATCCCTAACCTTTTAAGAAAAAAAAACCTTCTATTAAATGGCTTAGGGTTAGGGACATTATAAAGTGTGGTTATATTGTAGCTTCTTGTGGTGGTATTGATTTGTAAGGAATTGTAGATTGTAATCACTAGATAATAATACTATTGGACTTGTTGTTTGTGGGGATAGCTCAAGGGTAAGTTGAAGGTTGTTAAGTTTAATGGGCACAACTTTTAGTTATGGAAAATATAAATTATGGAGGAATATCTTTATTAGAATAATTTATGGAAGCCATTGAAAGGAAAATCAAAGAAACAAGGAACTATAACAGATGAGGACATGGAGATTTTAGACAAAAAGGCACTTGGAAGTATTCAATTATGCTTGGCACCATCAGTGATATATAACATTACATAATGAAAGATGACAGAAGAGTTGATGCAAACCTTAGCAAAATTTTATGAAAAGATCTCCACTTCAAACAAGGTATTTCTCATGAAGCATTTATTTAACATGAAGATGGAAGAAGGTTGACCTATTGTAGATCATTTAAATAATTTTAATACTATTACTTGTCAGTTATCTTTTCTGAATGTCAATTTTGATCAAGAAATTAAGGCTTTCTTGATTTTGTGTTCTTTTTCTCAAAGATGGAATGTTGTAGTAATGGTTTTGAATAATTATGTTTCTAGATCTAATACCCTAAAATTTGATTATGTGATTTGTGTTATGATGAGTGATGAAACTCATAGGGGAACCTCACATGGATCTATAGTAGGAAGTGTTTTGAATTGACAAAGAAGATGCTAAATGACCAAGAAAGGAAATAATTCTAGAAATTGTTAGAAATCAAGAGGAAAGTTAAAGGGAAAGATGATGAAGGGCCAACACTTTGATACCACTAATGAAGGGCCAAATCTTTGATACTAGTGTTGAAGAGCCACGCCACCCCTATAACTCACAACAAAAAATACAACAATATAGAGACAAAGAGAAACAAAATGCTTCATAAAAAATAATTTTATTTTACTTTAAAATCCTTCAAATAATCTTTGAATGAGAGAACTCCAAATTCTTATAATATGAGAGAGATTCCAAAAAGAAAGATTCAAAAATGTAGGAGCATCTTGCATCAAAAAAGGTCTCAATCTAGAGGACCAAGCTATTGTAGGTACTATGAGAAACCAACGCATATGAAGAAATATTCTTGGATTTGAAAGAAAATTAAAGGAGATAAACCATAATAGAACAAGGAGGAAAATTTTTTAAGTTAAAAATATAAAGAGGATGATTTTCTTCTTCCTTTAGCAAGTGTTTATGATTTGTGGGTTTTAGATTTTGGGGCTTCATTTCATGCTACACCCCATAGAGGTTATCTTATTGATTATGTCCAAGGGGATTTTGGGATTGTTTATTTGGGGGATAATGAACCTTGTCTAATTATTGGAAATGGAAAATTAAAGATGAATATGTAGAATAAGAATCATTGGCTACAAGAATAGGCAAGGCATCTTTCAAGGATGAGTAATAATTTAATTTTAGAAGGACAACACAGTGATGAGGGTTGCATAGTTACTTTTAGCCAAAAAAAATTGGAAGGTTTCAAAAAGTTCAATTTTAGTAGAAAATGGTGTGAAAATGGAAACCTTATATCTTTGTACATGTCACACTATTTCTTCTACTTTAATTATTTTAGAGAAAAATGAATGTTCAAGAATAATTTTTGGAATTGAGTAGGGAGAACAAATAGTTCCTATAGATTTTAATACAATGCTATGGCACAAAAGACTTGGGCACATGAGTGAGAAAGGTATAAAATTTCTTCATCCAAAGAAAGTTTTACAAGGTTTGAAATATGTTAATATGGATTTCTATGAAAGCTATGCGCATGCAAAACAAGAGAGAGTTAGTTTTGTATAAAAAAGTAGGAAGGAAAAGAAAAATGAGAAATTAGAGCTTGTGCATAAAATTATGTGGACTAGCGTAGGTATCTTCCCTTGGTGTCTCTCATTATTATGTTACATTCATTAATGATGTAACTAGAAAAGTACGAGTTTAATTTCTTAGACAAAAATCTAATGTTTTTTTCACTATTAAGAAATGGAAATGCTTGGTTGAGAATGAGATTGGTAAAAAGATAAAATGTCTCAGATTGGATAATGGCAGTGAGTATGGTAGAAAAGAATTTAAAAATTATTGCTCCACTAATGGTATTTGTAGATAGAAAATTGTTCCAAGGACTCCATAGAAAAATAGAGTGGATAAATGCATCAGTAGTACAATAATGGAATGTCTGAAGAGCATGAGGTTGCATGCTAGGCTTGCTTAAAAATTTGGGCAGAGGTTAACAATACTGCTATATTTTTAATTAATAGAGCTACCTCTACTTCTTTGGGTTGTGGTATTCCAAAGGAAGCATGGACTAGTAAGAAGGTGAGTTATTCTTTTCTTTGAACCTTTGGTTGTGAACAATTTTCACATATAGATTCTAAAAATAGAAGCAAGCTAGAAGATAAGTCAAAGAAATGTGTATTTTTTGGATATGACATTGATAAATTTGGTTATGAGAGTTGGGATTTCAAAAATTATAAAATTGTAAGAAATAAGGATGTCATATTCAATAGAGAAAGTGTGATACAAATATATTTTGTAGTAACATGAGAAGAAAGAAAATGATTATGTATTACAGAGCAACAATGATTGGCATGATTAATGAAGCAATTGATTTGCAAATTTAGATCATGGTTCTAGTTTATCCTCTAGATTCTCCTTGATCAAAATATTCTTTGCAACTCCTTGGATGTTTTGTCCTTAATCAGATATCCTTCTTTATTAACATCTTATTCTCTTCCACAACTTCCATGTTTCAATCCACAACTTGACCTTTCATATATATGAAACCTAGTGTTGATTTAGCTTGAACACCCTTTTAAATAAATAATTAACTTCCACTAAGTTAGCTTATATAAACCAAATGACAAAAAAAGTTATTTTGATGTGGGTCAACTAAAACTAGGTCACTCAGTTACCACTAGGTTCCTTGGTAACTGACTTGACTTTGTTTACACTAAACATCTTTGGTAACTGACCTGACTCAGTTTACTCAAGAACCCTTCAACACCCAACCTAGACCATTTTTCACTTTAGCACTAAACTTGGCTTATTTTGAATGTCTACTCAGTTGATACTAGAGTTTTTTGAGCTTGATTGCTACTAGAAATGCTTGGATAGAGTGTGACATTTGTGAAACATTAAAGACAATATATAATTAAATAATTGTTATGAATAATCTCCCTCTTTGAAATTGATGGAAACACGAAATTTTATTATGAAAAGAAAGATTTGGATGAAATATCTTTAGTTTGATTTTGATTCTTCATCCAAGAGAAGTCCCTCTAAGATTCTCCCTTTGTCATCTTGTCTCTGGACTTTGTTTGATCAAATTCTCCCTCTTTCTCTTAAATACATTTCTCTAATTCTTTGACATGGCATCAATCACTCCCTCAATGGATATAATTTTTTTGAATTTTTCCCTCTTTGACATCAAATTCAAAATACTTTATACAATTAATTTATAATGTACCTGATGTAATGATTCATATGTAATGGGGTATGAGATTCTTGCATCAAATTAATAGATCCTCAATGTATTTTTTGTGATGCATCACTAATCTATACTCTAGTGAGCATCAGATTAGGGAATTACCCCTATCCTTCCTCTAAGATAAAAAAATGAATCCTTAGGTAGTGGCTTGGTGAATATGTCAGCAACCTTCTCCTTTATGTTTACATATTCCAGTCTTACCTCTTTATCTTGAACTAATTCTATTAGAAAATGATACTTGATTGCAATGTGTTTGGTTTTAGTGTACATCATTGGATTCTTATATATATTGATTGAACTTGTGTTATTATAGTAGATGACTACTAGATCTTTGATTTCCTCCTTCATTCTTCACAATAATTGCTTTAACCAAATTATGTTTCTGCAATTAATTATTGTAGCAACATATTCTACCTTTTTTGTAGATAGAGAGATGCAATTCTCTTTTTTTCTTGTCCATGATAATAACCTCTTTCCAAGAAAGAATGCTCCTCCATTGGCACTTTTCCTATCATCAATACTTCCATCCCAATCAACATCAATAAAGGATTTCAACTCTAAGTTTCCTCCATCAATCTAAAAGAGGGAGATTGTTCATAACAATTATGCAATTGTATATTGTCATTGATGTTACACAAATGTCACACTCTCTCAAAGAATTCCTAGTAGCAACTAAGCCCAAAAGACTCCAGTATCAACTAAAAAGACATTCAACATAAGCTAAATGTTGTGATTATGTTGGAGCAATTAATTGCTACAACAACATATTATGCCTTTTTTGTAGAAAGAGAGATGCAATTTTATTTTTTTCTTGTCCATGATAATAACCTCATTCGAAGAAAGAATGTTCCTCCATTGGTTCATTTCCTATCATCAATTTTTCCATCAAAATCAGAATCAATAAAGGATTTTAACTCAAAGTTTCCTTCATCAATAGCCCATGGTCTTGTGTACCTTTTAAATACCTTTCAACTCTAAGTTTCATCCTATCATCAATGCTTCCATCCCAATCAGCATTAATAAAGGATCATGAGCTATTTAAAATCATCAAGGTCTTGAGTACGATAACCCATAGTCTTGTGTATCTCTTAAATGCCTCATGATGCTTTTCACTACCATCATATGATTTTCTCTAGGATCTCCAAAAAATATTGCAACTATGCAAACTATTAATGTAATATTAGGCCTTGTGTGAACCATATGTTGAATTTTCCTAATCATGGATATATAGGTAGTCTAATTTACTTCCTTTAAATCATCATCCTTGGATAGCTTATGTGCATTAGACATAGGTGTTCCAACTGGTTTGGAATCCTCCATTCCAAAGGTCTTCAATGTCTCCTCTATCTATAACTTGGCTTCCTTTGTTAGAGACTCAGTTCCCATAGCCTATGAGTTAGGTTCCTCTATCTAAGACTTGGTTAGAACTCTTCTCAACTTGTATTTCATTGGCTACAACTTGGGTTGCACTATAGACTCAGTCTCCCCTATCTAAAAGTCAGTTTCCTCTGACTAAGCTAGAAAACATGTAGTTTCAATGAAGTCTAGATAAAATAAATACATTTTGTATGATTTCCATTTCCAACTAGGTTTCCTTTACCATCCAAAAATTTATTTTTTCCATTCATGAATTCTACCTTGTATCCAATGTTGTTTAGTTGTGCCTCACATAGAATATTCTATCTTAGTCCTTTAGCCTAGTAAGAATTGTCACATTTGAATTCACTATTCAATGCAATGCATCATTTTCCCTTCACATAGCATGGATCATTATTTCCAAATTTAACACATCCACCATTGTAGTGCTTGAAGTGTTCAAACTTAGTTTTATCATGAGTCATGTGGTGAGAACAACCACTATCTATTTTCTATGTGTCATTTTTGCTAATGTGATAAATAAGTGTCATCTTTTTGTTATCCTCATCATTTGATTCATCTTTAATAGAAATATACACCATTGCATAATCATCATCACTGTCAGAATCTTTAGCAACATAACAATATTTCTTACATTTGTCTTTGTAGCTCTTGAAATAATTCTTTCCTTTGAATATGATGAGTTTTCTATCATCTTTATTTTCCTTGTTTGGATGCCTTGCAGCAATATGACTAACTTCTTCACAAGAGAAAAAAATAAATTGAATTTTTCCTTCATATTTACCTTTGGCTTTTAATAACCTTCTAGAAAGTAGGGTTTCAATAGCTTTAAGGTCATCATCTGATTCTTCTTCTTCTTCTTCACTATCAGACTATTTTCCTTTTGAGTTTTGTCACTTTTTATAAAGATTTAGTTTTTCTTTGAATTCTAATTCTATGTTGTGAGATCCAAGAAAATAGTTATCAAAGTTATCCAACCCAAAATTTGTTAACCTTCCCACTAGTGCATCAAAAGTTATATTATTTTCGAGATCACATATCATCTTTTGAATAGTTGAAACTCTAATTTCATAAAGAGGAATAAGAGTTTTTAATACCTTGTAGACTACTATCACATCAACTATCATTCCTCCTATTTCTCTAATTGCAGTCACACTTGTTTTGATTATTGCACTATATTTTCCAATGTTTTCATCTTCTCTCATTCTCATCTAATCAAACATGCCTCTTAAAATTTTTCCTTTCCCTCTTTTCACATTATCATCTCCCCCATAAATTTTTTCTAGCTTGTTTTACATATCAAAGGTAGTAGGACAATCTTTGAATTCATCATATTCTAAATAATTGAGAGCTGAAGCAATGCCAATTGTCATTTTTTGTGTTTATTTTTATCTACCATATGGTCCACAATCAAAGGATTAGGATGTTCCACATACTAGTTCTCAAATAAGTGTAGTCTTATATCTCCAATGTTTCCCAAATTTATCCTTAGGAGTTATTCACATGATTTGGAGTTATCTTGGTTAAGCTTGCAATCTCTCTTTTGTAAGACATGTTTGATTTTTAGCTAAGGTCCTTGAAACCTTCTGTAAGACATATTTGATTTTGAACTGAGGTCCTTGAAACCTTTCCAGTAAGAACCAAATCTGATGCCATTTTTTGGAAATGTAAGAGGAGTAAATAAGAGGCAAGGGGTGAATTGGTTACAGCTAAAATAATTCCAAATTCTTTAGATGTCAATACAAAGTTCTTACATATCCAAATCCTTGGATAACTTGGTTAGAACTAGATATTTAATCCAACTTGGTTTGCAAATTAATCTTGGGATATTAATGTGTATCAAACTTTAGTAACTTAGTTGTAGAAAGATAAAGCAGTAAGAAAATAACATGACCAAGAGAGACAACAAGATTTAACATGGAAACCCAATTTGGGAAAACCCCCAACACAACTAGTTACAATTTTCACTCTTTTGAAGTGAGCCCTATTGGGAGAAAAACCCTTTTAAAGGTTACAAACTACACTATTAGGTGTGACCCTTTTAAAAAATTTGAATCACCTTGTTAGGAGTGACCTTGTTAGAGGTTTTAAGATACTTCAATCTAGAAATGCTACTTTGTTAGAGGATTTAAAAAGGGACTATTAAGTCAACACTATTAAGAGATTTCTTTATTTCTACAGTCCTTAGAGAGTAACAATGATTGGCCCGATTAAAAAAGTAACTAACTTGAAGATTTGGATCACTTTTTTGGTTTATCCTCAAGATCCTCAATCAAAATATTCCTATAACTCCTTTGATGTTCTTTCCTTAATCATATATCCTTCATTATTCACATCTTACTCTCTTCCACAACTTCCATGTTTCAATCCACAAATTTCCCTCTCATATATATGAAACCCAATGTCAAGTCAACTTGAACAACCTTTTAAATAAACTATGAACATCCACTAAGTCAGATTACATAATCCAAGTAAAAGGTAATGTTATTCTACTATGGGTTGGATGAAACTAGGTCACTCAGTTACCAGTGGATTCCTTGGTAACTGGCCTGACTCAATTTACACTAAAACCCTTTGGTAACCAACCTAGCTTAGTTCACTCAAGAATCAATCAATGACCAACCTAGATCAATATGCACTTGATCACTAAACTTGTCTTATAACAAACTTCTACTCTGCGGATACTAGCATCTTTTGAGCTTGATTACTACTAGTAATTCTCTTATAAAGTGTGTGTTTTGTGTAACATCAATTACAATATATAATTGAATAATTGATATGAGAAACAAGGGTGTCATATTCAATTTGAAAGTGAAGTACAAAGATATGTTACAGTAACATGTGAAGAAAGAAAATTCTTATGTACTATTGGATGATACTCTAAAACATGATATACTAGAAATTCCTCATGCTCCACAACAACCACAGCAATAAATAAATCACACTGTAATGAATGTTAGATGGTCAGCAAGGCTTAGTAGACCTCCATAATTTTTTTCTCCCTCTTTGTAATCTATTTTACTAATTGGTACTAATGAACCTAAATGTTGTGATGAAGCTATGGAAGTGGATACAAAGATTTAGTGGGAGTTTGGAATGAAAGAAAAAATGGATGCTTTTTCTAAAAACTAAGAAATGGGATCTATGCAAGTTTCTAGTAGGTAAAAGGGCTTTATAGAATAAATGGGTTTATAGGTTGAAAGAAGTGGATGGAAGTAACAAAATATTAAAAGCCAAGTTAGTTGTAAAATGATTTTCATAGAGAAAGGACATTGATTTTAATGAGATATTTTCTCTTGTTGTTAAAATGACTTCTGTCTATACTCTTTTAAGTATTGTGGCTACTAAAGAAATGCATTTGGAACATCTTGGTGTTTAGAGAGCCTTTCTTCATCATTATTTGGATGAAGAGATGTATATGGAACAACCACATATATTTGAGGTTAAATATAAGGAGAACTTAGTGTGCAGATTGAAGAAAATTTTATATGGCTTGAAGAAAGTATCTCAACAATGTTATCTTAGATTTGACAGTTTTATGAATGAGCATGGTTGTATTCGATGTCATTAAGACCATTTTTTTTATTTTAAGATTTTATATGATGATAGCTACATTATTTTATGATTTATTTTGATGATATGCTTGTAGTTGGGTTTAACATATATCACATTAATGGGTTAAAAGAATAGTTGGCACATTCATTTTCTACGAAGGATTTGGGGAAAAAAAGAAAATGCTTGGTATGAAAATTTTCAAAGATAGAAACAAATAAAAATTTATAGTGTCTTGACTTGATTATATTGAAAAGATGTTGCAATATTTCTCTATAGAGAATGCCAAAGTTATCAACACACATTTACCTAGTCATTTAAGATTCACTAAGGAGATGTGTCCAAAGACACAAGAAGAGGAGGATAGGATTTACAAGGTACCTTATGCTTTATCTATAGGAAGCTTATTGTATGCTATGGTATGTACTAGGCTAGATATTGCACATGTAATGAGAGTTTTTAGTGGGGATATGACTGATCTAGGGATTGAGCAGTGAAATGCAACCAAATGGATTCTTAGATATTTGAGAGGAACATTCAATAAATGTTTATATTTTGGGGTCTCTACTATTGATTTACAAAGCTATGTTGACTCATATTTGGAAAGGGATATTGATACTAGGTAGAGTACTATAGGATATGTGTATACTATTAGTGGGACAACAATGTGTTGGATTTCTCAGTTGCTGAAGGTTAATGCTCGATCCACTATAGTGGTAGAGTATGTTGCTAATATAGAGACAACCAAGGAGATGATCTAGATTCATTTCTTCCTGAAAGAATTGGGACACCCACTAAGAAATGGTTATATTTTTACAGATAGCTAGAGTGTCATTCATTTTTCCAAGAATTCTTCTCTAGATTCAAAGACAAAACACATAGAGTTGTGTTACCATTTCATTTGGTTAGTTTTGGATGATGGATGGTTAAAGCTAGAGGAGATACATATAGATGATAATCTAATATATATGTTGAACAAGGAAATAAAAAGGGATAACTAGATCTCCTCTTAATCTTTAGTTGATCTTCTGGACTGAAAAAAATAAAAGAAAAATAGTGTTTAGGATGTTTTGATATTTTAGTGGGAGCTATAGATTTAGTAGTGCTATGATCAGTCTCTAAGTGGGAGATTGTTTTGATGTGGAGCCTAATTAGACTCATAGGTTTATTTAGTGTAGGTTCCCCACCAAATTATTTCTATGACTGTTCAGGGGAAATGCTCCAAGTGTTCTCCCTATCATAATACAGGGTAGGGTTGAGGGGAAACACCCCTATGGAGTTTTCAGTGACAACACCCCTGAAGACAAAAAATGACCATATATTGTAAAAAGTGTCAATTGTTATTTTTCTATTGGATGACTTATTATAGCCCTAATTTTATAAGTGGAAAAAACTTGTATAAAATGACTTAGTGTTAGGGACTTCATAATGTATGGTGATATTGTAGCTTGTTGTGGAGCTATTGAACTATAAGAGATTGCACATTACATTCACTAGATTATAATAATATTAGACTTGTTGTTTGTTGGCATAGCTTTGGGATTGGGTGAATCATGTTAAATCTTTGTGTCTTGTTTTCTCTTTTGTGCAATCTATTATTTTAAGATATTGATTATAGTTTCATGTAAGTGTTATTTCTATCTATGGTTAATCCTAACACTTCTCCCTTTGTGTAGAGTGACAAATTTTCATTAGTTTCATTTTGATTCTCATCCATGTAGCTCTAATATGCAATATATAAACTCCTTATATCATATCAAATCATGAAATCAATCAACTCCCTCTTGTAACATCTCTTCATGAATATCTCCCTCTTCATGTCATAAATTATATATTATTTCCCTCTTTGACAACAATGAAAAAGACACTTCATCTTTCTCATGCATCTTTACCATGTAGATATCTTCATGTTAGTACTTTTAAATCTTTTTCATCATCTTTTATTTGTTCTTCTATCTTCACTACTTCAGGAAACTCCTAAAGGATGACTTTATACATCAACTTGCAGGATATTCTAATAAACTCATTTGATGTAGACCTTGATCTAAGATTAATTAGCCTTAGCTAGGGAAATAAATCCTAATTACCTCTTAGATATTCATGTGTATCCTTAGGTAAAGCATTAGTGAATAATAAACTATTTTCTCCTTAGTTTTAGTATATTCCAATCTCACTTCTTTAAGTTTTACGAACTCTCTCAAGTAATGATAATTTAAATTAATAGGCTTGGTGTTTCTATACATTACATGGTTATTTTATATATTTACAACACTTTTTTTGTCATGATAGATAACAATAGGATTAGTGATATCTTACTTCATCCCTTTAAACAATTGTTTGATCCACACAATGTTTGAACAATTCATTACTGCCACTACATATTCAACTTTTTCTATTTATTGTGATATGTAGTTCTACTTCATACTTTACCATGAGACTAGTCTCTTTCCTAGAAAGAAAGATCCACCAGTCGTACTTTTTCTATCATCAAAATTGCTTGCCTAATCAGCATATGTATACTATTTTAGTTCAAACTTTTTATTCTTCTTGTAATATAAGTCCTAGTCTTCTGTTGCCTTTAGATATCTATACTTTTCACTACCATCATATGACTCTCCTTAGGATTTTCATAAAATATTGAAATAGTTCCAATTGCTAAGGCAATATCTAATGAAGTTCATGAAAGATCAACCCCACAACTCCCAAGAATCACCTACATGCACACACCTATCATAGAAAGAGAGAAGGAAAAGCTATGGAGGCTAGAATTCCCAGATCCATAGATGAGACATTTTTGATGAGAAAAAGGAGAGATTTCAAATATCAAAAGTGAATTACTATAAAAATATCAATCCTTATAAAAAGAGATCAAAACCCTAAGAGGAATCTAACCTAGGTTGCATGATAATAATTAATAATGAAGAAAAAATAAGTGACTTAATAATCAAATCAATATGATTTAACTAATAAGAAAATGCTTTATTACTCTAACAATATCATGTCCATTTGGAATAACATATTAGAGTTTCCTATTCATTGATCTATACAATGTCTAGTTCACATCAATAGAATCATCATTCTTAGATAGCTTATGTCAAGTAGCCATAGGTGTCTTGATTGGGCTTGAGTCTTCCATCCCAAAGGTTTTTAGTATCTTGTTGATATATTTGGATTTACTAATGTAGATACCTTGTTGGAAATAAAAATGGTGATCTAAATACTTAGAGGGGTTGGGGCAGTGGTGGCAGGGGGGTGGGTGGTGCGGTGGGTTAATTAGCTCTTCAAAAGTTTAACCAATAAAACATTTACCACACATCCATCTCATTATTTTCATGTAAAATGAAATAAAAAACTAAACATATCCATAGCATGAAACAATATTTACACATATGACACAAGATATTTTGTTACCCAAAAACCCTCCAATGAGACGGTATAATTGGGGTGGGGATGACACCCATAAATCTTTACTACTATAGTAGTAAAGTGTATCCAATTAAGGTTACATTAAGTTTGATCATAAACTATGATCTACTTTGTCAAAGGTACACCTTGTTAAAGGTTTACAAAGACTGTTAGATCTCACCCTATTAAAGGATTTCAACACCTTGCTAGAAGTGTTCTTGGTTAAAGGGCTTCAACTTACAATGAAATAAGCACCTTCTTAAAGGATTTACAAATACGTGCTAGGGCTACTCTATTATGATATTTTGACTAATTCAACCATTAAAATTTTTCAACATTGATCCTTTTGTTAGAACTAGATTACCAGATATCAGATCTTCTCCTTCCAAGTATGTTCTTAATCCTCCTAATTGGATATGCCTTCTCTATCCTCTAATTGCTCTATTCTATTAACTGATTCTACAATTCAACCCTTTCACATCTCCTTAGTCACCATGATGCTTTATCTGCAAAAGAAAACCTTCTCCTTCTCGCTCTTCTCATTACATTAAACTCTTTAGGGTTTTCCCTCCTGAATAATGCTTTAGTGACCTAAGATTAGGTAAGAATCAATGACTATGATTCACCTATTTTTCCACTTAACTCATCCCTTTATCTAACTTGTTTCAGGTACTATATGGGGATCCTCAATATAGATTGATCTTTATCTTCATTAATCATAAAACAATCCTTAAGTCATCCCAAAAATGGTTTACATAGGAGGTTGTGCTATTACAAATAACTATGTACAAAAATTTTTATTCAACACTTAATGTTTTTTATGCTTAGCACCCAAAATATCCATAGCGTTGTAACTCAGTCTCTAAATGACTTGGCATCTAAATCACTCAGCATACATTCACCTCCTCAAAATTAGACTAACTTGACACTGAAACACATACTGGTGCTCGACACTTACTCTCTTTTTTATTTACTATGCACTATCTAACAATTTATGCTTGACATGCACTACTCACTTGACATGGGCTATGTTTTTTAAAGTAATAACTTAAGTGTATTGTTACTCATATGTCAAAACCACAATGAGATCAACAATCTCCTCCTTTGACATTTGTGGAAAAAATACTTAGTCATACATGTATAACCTTAACCTATGAGCATAACTCAGATAATCTAGATTATGTACTCGGCTTGTGTACAAAATTTTAAAATTTTCAAAATTTAGCAAAACTGATGACTTGATTAGTCAAAACTCAAAAACTTCATAAATCCCCCTTAGTTTATTGTTCTTTTTCTTTATCTAAATCTAAATCTAATACTCTGCTAAGTAAATTTTTTGAACCAGCTAAATTGCTCAATTTTTGCAAGTACTCCCCCTTTGAATACTTTTCTCCTTTTTCTCTCCTCTGATGACTTTATCTCCCCCTTCAATATCTATCTCCCCATTTTTGACACTTATCTCAATTTTGGTGGTACACTAATAGTATGTTTGTCCAAAATATTTTATTGACCTCCATGATAAGCTTGAGTTCTACATCCCAGTTTTTGCACACTACCTCTAAAGATTGAATTTGAATTTCTAGCTTAGTAGGAAGGTCTACAAGGCCATCATGAGTAGAAATATGAGAATCTTTCTTCATCACTATTTTAGTGAAGGCTAGTTCCTTTTGAACACCTCCATGTGTGGGGTCAACATGATTAGAATACTTATCAAGGTAGCCTGGATATTTGCATCTTGTGCATGTAATGCAACTAGCTAGCCTTGTGTAGATAACAATCTATTAAAATGAGCTTGGCTCTAACTAGGAGACAACTTAAGTATATTATCTATGGTTTGTAGGTCTCCTTTTAGCTAGTTAGTAGCGATTTGAACTCCTTGTGTGAATGAATTTAGATCATAGCGTGTTGTGCATAGAGAAAGATATTGTCTAAAATCTTCTTTACATGCTCCATTTTGGTTGCTAAGTCAACCTATATTAGTGCAATGGCACTAGAAATATTCTCATTTACTTTTTCTTGAAATTTCTTCTTAGACCATTCTTAGAGTTTAGTGTTTTTATCTAGGTCTGCATCACTGATCTTGGCAATAATATGCACCAATTTCTCAACAATAGGATTTTATTGCTTAGGTAAAGGGAGGCTAAATGCATCAAGAAATATTTCTTTGATGTCATGTAACACTTTTTGTTGCTTGTGCTCCCTTCTAAGTAACTCTTGGTGCTTCTTCCTTGCTAAATTATCTTGTAATATGCTCATTTCTTCTATTGTTATTTTTGAACGATCAAACTTTGGAAGTTCAATTTCCTCATCTAAGTAGACATCTCCATAAGATGTTCCTTCACCTATCTTAGATGTGTCAGGACTAGGCCTTGATGATTGTAATGGTGTAGCTTCTACACTTTCCCTATAAAGAGTTTGACTAGGAAGAGGTGATGCAAAGCTTCGCCATGTTACCAATGTTTGAATTATTATTTGTTCCTCTAGTCCCTTAGTCAAAACTAACTCTTATATCATGTCTTTCTTAGTCTCTTTGATTCCTTCTCCACCTTGTGTCTATGGTGTAGGTGTAGGACTAGTGAACTGAGCTAGTCTTATTTCTATTCCATCCTTCTCAATAGTTAACATAGGTTGGAATGAAGGATTTGGCACTATTTTGCTGATATCTAAAGGTACTAAATCTAAGAGGGTGCATTGTATGTTTCTTGTGTTTTCTTGCCTGCAAATGCCAATTATTCATTCTCAATCTCATAAGTTTTCACCACTATAGGATTTGAGCACCTGTATCTTCTTCAAATCATCCTTAGTCAAAGGATTGATGTATTATCTTCTTCATCTTTCTTTTTCTATTTAGTTTTCTCACACAATAGTATAGCTTGTGATTCTTTTTCTCTTTTAAGATTTTTAACCTCTTCAGTTAGGGCTCCATTATTTTCCATCAAATCTGTAACTACCACATCAAACTCACTTGAGTTTTTATTCTCAAATAATCCAGTGGTGTCAACCTCTTTGCATTGTGTGTCATTTTTTTTAATAACCATCTCTCTCATTATCTTTAATGAGAGTTTCAACTCATCTCTTGCTTCATTCAACTAATTTAAATTAAATTTTATCTCAATTACCTAATTTTCAATAACTTTTTCCAACTTGTAGACTAACATCTTCAAAATCTTTTCTCCAAGCTACAAAGTTATCCTATCTAGAGGACAAGACTTTAGTACAAATTGTTCAAAATAAAAATGGGAAACTAAATACAAAAGGAGGGTGGGGGGAGGGTGTGTGTGAATCATGTCTTCAAAACATTAACCAATAAAACATTCAACACACATCCATCTTATTATTTGCATGTAAACTGAAATAGCAAACTAAACATATTTATAGCATGAAACAATAAACACATATGACACAGGATATTTGGTTAGCCAAAAACCCTCCAATGAGAAGGTAAAACTAGAGTGAGGATGATGCCCACAAATATTTACTACTATAGTTGTAAAATGTATCCAATTAAGTTTACATGAAGTTGGATCATAAACTATGATCTATTCTATGAAAGGTTTTCCCTGTTAAAGGATTAGAAAGATTGTTATGACTCAACTTGATAAATGATTTCAACACCCTAATATAAGTGTGCATGGTTAAATGAATTCAACTTACAATGAAGTCTAAGAAGTTGTATTAGGGAAAATTCACCCAAGATTAAGGAACTCAAGCACAAGCACAATAGTAGACCAAAAGAGTATGATCAGAATGACAATATAATATTTATTTAATGTGTGAAAGTACGTAAGGAGTGCCTATATATAAGGGCCTTTGGAATACTTCTAGAATGCATAGGAATTAGGAACATGATAATTCATACAACTAGGAACATGTCCACCAAATATGGGTTATCCTCCATTAAGCACAGAAGTAAGTGTGATGACGAGAGGATAAGCCTACAAAGGTGTAGCACACAAAATTATAGTGTAGACACCATGTGCTTAATTAAGAGTGATAATAACTGTGTTGTCTAAATGAAAAATTAGTTAATTATGCAAAATCTAGTGTTGTAGATTCCATGTGTTGAATTAGAGTTGCTTACTCTAGTGTTGTCAACATGACAACTTATAATAGTATGGAAACTCCTAATTGTCTAACCTAAGAAATAATAAAATAATGCATTAACCTAAGTAAACATAAATAAAGTATAATAAGTAAATACTTATTTACACCATTACCCCCCCTCTTAAGTGAAACTTAGGGGAATGCACTAAAGATTATGAAAGGTAAGATGAAAATGCAAGATGGGTCCCGATGACTAGGCCATATTAGGTACCCATGTGCATAATACAATGCAATCTCTCATAAAGTGGAGAAAGAAGGAAAATCTCATGGTAAAAACCCTCCCCAAAAAAGAGAGATGAAAGAACTAGATGCATGGATGGATGGAGTAATCAAGACCCCCCCATGACGACATACATCAAGTGTATACAATAGAGAAATATGAGAAGAACACAATCCCAAAAGAGGAAAAAGTCCCCCCACAAGAGGTAAGAAGAAGAGAGAAAAGGTAGTCCTTGGCCCCCAAATGTAGAGTGTCAATCAGTGATAGCTACTCCAGTGTAGAAGCTGATCTAGGAATGTTGAATAGTGTTCCTCCCCTTTGGAAGAAACAATGGCAAAGGTACAAGTGAGATGCTTCCTCAATGTATAGAAAGAATCGCGAAGATCAATGATACCTCTAAAACTTGCTCAACTATCCCCATGTCAATACTAATTATCACCCTTCCCAATGCTGAAGAGAACAATGTTAGATCTAGTAAGGATGGATGTAGAACTTATCCTAAATAGTGCACTATCTCCTTGAATGATAAAGAGACTTCCTGCAACTATTGTACATAAGGATCCACAATAATATCAACCTATGAAGAATAACCATGTAGAGAATGGACATGAGGGTCAGAGTGAGACCTTACAACAACTAAAGAAGGATCTTCTTCATCAAAGAGAAGATGTATATCATCAATGATGTACCCCAAATATTCTACATATGACTCCACAAAAAAACCTAAAATGTCTACTATGTAGTCATCCCCTATTGCTGGAGCTAGAAGACTAGATGTGCCCTATTGTATGGAACCTATCACTATGGCTATATATGCATGTGGAATGTTTTTATTTCATGACCTCTTGCTACAAATATTGATAGAACCCCACATATCTAAATCTATTGAAGCATTATCGTTGGTGTCACTATCAATTTCCATAATGTATGAAGTGCGAAGAGGATTAGAGGACAAGCTAGGTGAACTTTTCTCAAAGTGTCCATCCTTCTCAAAAAGATCTCATGTGTCTCAGGATCCATATGTATGCATGCATTAACATTATCTTCATATCCAATGAAAACACAAGGCCTAGGTGGTGGTGCCTTACATCCCCTGGAAGATATGTTTTCCCATGCTGGACAACTGAAGACTCTAAAGTGACTCACAACAAGTATTCTTCTATACCATGCCTCAAAAGGTGTCTTTCCATCTTGGGAATTATGAGGAGATCTATTAAGTATGTGATTGGCATTGTTGACAACTTCTACTTCAAGTGATGGATCTGCAGACTTGGCTTGTATCATGCAACTTTCCATAGATTTAAGAATTTGTATCCTCAATGTTGCAACATTTGTCTTGTGTGGGATGAATGCTAGTCGATTCTAAAGATTAATGCCCTCAAACTTGAAAAATTATTTAAGTCTTTTGTTGATATATTTGCTTTCATTTCCCATTCAAAGAACTTTGATGGTTGTCCTTGATTTTTTTTCAACATGAGTCTTGAAGGTTAGAAATGTATCCAACACTTCATTCTTATAATGAAGAAAGTAGACCAAAGTGTAGCATGAAAAGTCATCAAGGAAAGTGATTACGTAGTGACCCTAGTTGGCTAATGTCACTGCAAAAGAACCTGCTAGTAGCATGTGAACCAACTAAAGAACAACTAGTGCTCTTGAAGACTTCCCTTTATTAAACTTCTCTAGATGCATATCCATGGAACATGTTGAACATTCACCTTGGGAAAATTTTATTGTAGGTATACCTTTGACCATATTGTTTCAGAAAATTTTTTGAAGATAGCAGAAGGTAAGATGTCCATACCACTCATGCCATAATTTGGTTTGAGAATTGGATTATGTCAACAAGGCTTGTGAATGAGACTTAGGCACAAAGTGGGAGAAAGAATATAACCTTGTGTCATGACTAACTTTCCCCACTACAACCACTAAATCATCTTTTAGACTATGCACCTTTACTAAGTCAAGAAATCAACCTTATTGCCATCTCCAAGGTCAGTGAATTGGTAAATTGAGAGGAGATTAGAGCTTAGGTTAGGAACATAGAGAACATCTTTGAACTCTCCATTTTCCATCTCCACATTTCCTTTCCCTTCAACATTCATTTTTGTTTTATCTCCTATAAAGATGTGTGGTACCTTAGACTTCTTCAATGAAGAAGAGTCCCCTTTTGAAGAACTCATATGATATGAGGCACCTAGGTCAAGAATCCATAGTTTGCCATGAGTTCTTTCCCTTTGCCCTTTGAATATGAAGATGAAGATCCTTTATAAGCATTAGGTAGTGGAACATTGTGTTTTTTTATGATATCTATTAACTAGTCAATATTTTTATAATAACACTCATGTTCATCATGACCCAACTTCTTGCAATAGCCACACTTTTCTTTTCTCCTTACTAGTGTCCTGCTTGTTTGAATTTGAGGAAGACTTACCTTGTTGATTTAATTATGGTGTTTCCTTTTCTACATCCTCTAACTTTGTATTCTTCCACTTCTTATTCTTGGCCCTTTTCTTTATTTGAAGATTGAGTAGTTGAATTTTGAGAACCCTCATTATTTGCTACTAATGTCTTAGACTTTGGTGAATTGAGAATCCCCATTTATTTCAACTTATTTTCTTCTTCATCCAATAGTTCAACATAATGGTCAAAAGGGACTTTTTTGATAGGCAAACCCTAATGTAGTCTTTGAGGTGTTATAGTAAGAAAAAAATGTGGAGTACTCAGATGGTAGCTTATTATGAATGAGATAAATTAACCTGTCATCTTTAATAGGACTCCCACAATCATCAATCTTTGTTCTTAATTCATTCACCTTTATGATAAAATCCTATATGGAATCAAATGCCTTTGGATCTAAGGAGACAAGCTCATCTTCAATTTTGAAATCATCTTCTTCAAACACTTTACCATATAGGTTTTGAAGGATATCCCAAGCTTCCTTGGATGTATGAGAATTCTAGATCTAATATATGATCTTGTCTTCAACCCCCAAACAAATATCATCTTGGGGTTTCTTATCCATTGTTTGTCAATCAGTGATTTCACTAGCATATCCTTCATCACCTATTTTTTTAGGGAGGGTACCATCAACATATTGAGAAACTCCTTTATTCATTAAATGACACCACATTTTAATGGACCATGTAGCATACTTATGTGGTGTTAATTTTGGAGACTTAAAATTTCCCATAATGTAGAAAATGAAAGAAACTAGCAGGAAAAGAGGAACACAACACCAAGAACACCCCCCCCCCCCCCCCCACTTTTCACTCAATCAAGAAACCCCCCCAAAAAAGATGCTTTTGGCACTTTATATGTAGTGTGTTTACAATGGCCACTTGCCAATTTTGGCCTTCATAGACTACTAATTTTTCCTTTTTACAATCTCCTTAGGGTGAAAGCACAAACCTGTGTCACCATTTATGATATTTGGAGGGGTTATGGCCGAAATACTTTTGGCTATAATAGTTATGGCCGAACTTGTTTCGACCATACATACGTGGCAGGTTTCCTAGTCGACATGGCATGCAGGGTTACGATCGAAACACTTACGGCCGAAAGGGTTCCGGTCGTAACCCCCATGTATCAAATGATTAAAAATATCATAAAAAATAGCTAAAAAGTGGTTGACAAAAATTTTATAAGCCTTGGGGTTTCAGCTATAACCCTTATGGCCGAAACACTTACTACTGAAATAGTTTCGGCTGGAACTACCTATGTGGCATCCTAGGTGGCAGCCACACAAGCAAAGATTATTTTTTTTGCAAAATTCTCACTTTGAAGGCCAATTCGACTTATTAAATTGAAGTTTTTTTTTAAAATAAAAATATAGTTATGTAGGTCTCAGAGTCAAGATTATGATCATATAAGTTTTTTATTATTTTGATTATGGATAATATGTTATAATTTGAAAATAGTACGACTAGGTATTTTAAGATTCAGGAACATGGCTATTCAAAAATAAGAAAAAAATAGTTAATCATGTTCAATTTTTTTTTTTTTTTTTTAATGTTTCACTAGAGGAGAGAGTCTTCTTCAAGAATATGTATTTTTTTTTTTAAATATATAGATTTGATTGAAAAATATTGATGGGAGAAAAAAATTATCAATTTCTGATAACTTTGAATTTGACCAATTATAACTTGAAAAATATTAGTCAAATTTCAATTTTTCTTTTTTGGTGCACTAGGTATACATGTTGACTCTGACATATTTCAAAATCAGACCAAAATATGAATTTTTGCATAAATTTGTTTGATAGGAAAAAAAAACTCTATATTTTTAGCATTTAAAAAAAATTAAAAAATAGACTTTAAAAATTAAAAAATAGATAAAATTTTCAATCAATTTAAAAAATAAAAATTACAAACATAAACTTCATCTAATTTTACACATTTCATTGGTTTACATCATCTTCAAATTCTAAGCACAAATGGCACTTTTATATCGTTAAAGTTGAAGACTTTAAATTCTGATATCACTTCTCCTTTATAAAAGTTGACACAGGTTTGTGCTTTTACCACTTATGGAGTTCAAAACTAGAACATTACAATGTATCTCCAATATACAACAATTATGAAGCTATATCAAAGCATTACAATGCAGAAAAGGACCTAATTTTGAAAATGATACTTTTGTCCACACAACCCTATAATCTGATTGCAAATATGGAAGGAAGACAAAAAATAACACACTTTCAAAAAAAATAGAACTTGTTTTCAAGTCCAAATGTGCCCATATGGAGCAATTAAAGTTGCACAATGTAGGATTAGACATGTATGATCACTAAAAGATGCAATTTTTGACAAATCCATGCACCAAATCTAGAAAAGAACTACACCACTAAAGAGTTTAGGAAATTTTACCAAAAAAAAATTAAAAAAATTGCACTTGATTTGGAGTCTAAATGACTAAGATAGGACCTCCCAAATTCAAATTGTCAAATCAAAAATTAATTTGGAAAGGAGTTGGATCAAAAAAATATGGGGTTAAATTTGACATTCATATGACCATCGTAGAAGTTATATTTTTCTCCTAGATGACGATTAGATGACTGCCAATTTTAGGATAGAGGACTACTGACATCAGCATACTCTAGCCCCTAAGGTGAGTTAGGATGATATCATCATCGTACAAAAAAATCCAATCTTTCCTAGTACAACTGCCATGTAGAATGCTAACTATGCAGATGAGTGATGTGGTGGATGTCAGATGACAACTTGCAGATGTGGCAGTCACTTGATACACTGGCAGAAGCATTGCATGGTACAAAATGAATGGGCTTTGGGAATGTTAAGACTTCCATTGGAAAATGTGCAGCGGTGGTTGGGTTTATTTTTAGCTTCTAAAATTTTTAAATGCTTGCCTGGAAACTTGAAAGTAGTGTTAGATTCTATTTCATGGAAGCCAGAGTTTGTGGGTTTTATCCCTCCTTGCTTGTGGGATGAACAACTACTTTATAAAATAAGAAGCCTAAACTGATAGAATAAAAAATTGTAGAGAGTTTATGAGACTTAGCCAGTGTGTTTGGCAGTGGGTAGGCAGAAATATAATCACTGAAATCGCAGGTTGCTTCATAGGAAATTTGTAAAGCTGTATGTCAGATTTGTTAAATTGATGCCTACCAAATGATTGACCAAAATATTAAAAATTTATAGGGAATATTCCCTATAGGAGCTAGTGTGTCATTGCCTAATTCTTGTATAAAAAAAAATCTCTAAGGGCCTCTAGGGCCGAAAAAATTCCAAAAAATACCCAATTAAAAAGAATGCAGAGAATAAATAAAATTTAGATCTAAAAACACAATGAAAAAATCAAATTAATGGCCATACCCAATTTGTAAATTGAGCCTTCAGGTGCCAGCTTGCAAAATTTTTTTTTCTCAAAATCAACTTTCTCCTAGCATAGGCAAAATTTATAGCCAATTTTCACTAAATTAACATTCCATATGCAATGGCAAGGTCTGATTTAGCTCTAGATGCTCCCAATTTTTGTAGATTCTTCAAATTTAGGTTGAGTTTTTGAAGCAACAATGGTCTTGAACAACTATATAAAGAGAATCTCCCCAAGCTCTAATACCATGTAAGAATTTGTCTTAGGAAAAATTCATCCAAGATCAAGGAACTCAAGCACAAGCACAATAGTAGATCAAAAGAGTATGATCAGAGTGACAATAGAATATTCATTCAATGTGTGAAAGTACACTAGGAGTGTCTATATATAAAGGCCTCTAGAAAGCTTCTAGAATGCATAGGAATTAGCAACATGATAAGTCATACAACCAGGCACATGTCCACTAGTTATGGGTTATCCTCCATTAAGCACAGAAGTAAGTGCAATGATGAGAGGATAATCCTACAAAGGTGTTGCACACAAAATTATGTTGTAGACACCATGTGCTTAATTAAGAGTGCTAATAACTATGTTTTCTACATGACAACTCTATGAATTAGAGTTTCTTACTCTAGTGTTCTCAACATGAAAACTCATAATAGTACACAAACTCCTAATTGTCTAACTTAAGAAATAATAAAATAATGCATAATAATAAAATAATGCATTAACCTAGGTAAACATAAGTAAAGTGTAATAAGTAAATACTTATTTACACCAACATGAAGTAAGCACCCTATGAAAGGATTTACAAAAGCCTGTTAGGACTACTCTATTAGGGGATTTAGACTAATTCACCTATTAAAATGTTTTAGTATTGATCCTTCACTTAGCACTAGATTTCTAGATATCATATCTCTTTCCAAGAATGTCCTTGATTCTTCTGACCTAATATGTCATCTTTGTCCTCTAATTGCTCTATTCTATTAACTAATTTTGCAATTCAACCCTTTCACATCTCCTTAGTCACCATTATGTTTTATCTGCACATACAAACCTCCTCCTTCTCACTCTTCTAATTACATTAATGTCCATAGGGTTTTTCCTCCTTAATAGTACTTTGGTGACATAAGATTAGGTAAGAATCAATGACTATGATTTACCTATTTTGTCACTTAATTCATCCCTTTATCTGATTGGTTGCATGTACTACATAGGGATTCTCAATATAAATTCATCCTTATCTTCATGAATCATTAAATAATCCTTAAGTCAGCCCAAAAATAGTTTACATAGGTGTTTGTCCCATTATAAACAACTATGCACAAAATTTTTTACTCAACACTTGATGTTTCTAATGCTCGACGTCTACTGTATCCATGGTGTTGTAGCTCAGTCTCTAAGTGACTCAACATTCACTATTCACTCGACATCTAAATCACTCAACATACATTGACTTACTTACTACTGGAGTGACTCTTCATTTTCTATCTACTCGACACATAGTGGTGCTCAACAGTAACTATCTCTTTTACTCAGTATGCAATATCTGACAAATTATGCTTGGCATGTACTGCTCACTTGACATGAACTATGTTCTATTAGTAATAATTTAAGTGTATTGTCACTCATACGTCAAAACTAAAATGAAATCAACATACCTTGCTTCATCCCAAAAGAATTTGATCTCACAAAACATTGACATTTCAAATTTATTTTGCATCTCATCTTTACATGATTTATATAATGCATCTTGTCCTCCAAATATAATATCATCAAAAAATATTTCAACTAACCATATCTCATTACCACCTCCATTCTTTAAGTATAGATTGAAGGTAGAAGCAACAAGTTGGGTCTCCAATCCATGGTAGTCCATAGACTGAGATCATAATCTTTTAGAAGTGGGTGCCCATTTTTAAAAAATAGGCACCTATATTAGGCTCGGATGCTCAATTTGAATTTCAAAAAATGGGCACCCAATTTTTTAAAAATCAAGTGCCTGGTTTTTATTTTCAAAAAATGGGTGCCTGTTTTTGAAAAAATGAAAATTTTTAATTTTGAAAAAATGAACACTCATTTAAAAATAAATTAAAAAATAGGCACCCGTTTTATGTTTAAAAAAATAGGTGGTTGTTTTTATAAAATAAATTATTATTTTTTGGATTTAAAATGCATTTTAAACATCAATTTTACTTTTTCAAAACAATCACTTATTAATAGAATTTCAAATAGTGAGTGTTTGTTTCTTACAACATTAGGTGGGATTATTTGTCTCTTGCCTCATATTTCAATCTAGGATAGGCTTGATGAGACCAAGACTATACCTTGACCTCTCAATATTTGGCTAAGACATTGAACTAACAAATTCATCTCTTGCCATAGTTTTTAGAGGGTCTTCCTAATCAAAAGAATTCATGAAAAAAAAAACTATTAGAGTTCTCACTATCCTAATTTCGTAAATATAAATTTTATAGTGTTATGATTTTATTTAGTATTTTTACATAATTTTTTGATCAAAGGTGGTACCTAAATGTAAAATAGTGACGTTCACTAAAACTTTATTAACTTTTATATTTTATGTTTTTTCTTAAATTAATTTATATTTCATCAATCTAAATACAATTTTTTTCCAGTTCAAAAAAAAGAATTTTTGAAAAAACTAAAATTTTGATCAAATTATGGCATTCATACATAAGAGGATTAAAAAAAATTCTTTATAGCCAGTTAAAAATTGATAATAATAAAAGAATTTGATAAAAAATTAAGGAAAAATGTTTTCATCCATGTTTGGTGTGTTGGATAAATTCATTTAAAAGATTTACAAAAATTTGTCATAGATTATGGTGTCCATACATGAGTGTGGTATGGTCCTAAAATAGGCATTTTGAAAAAGTGATTTTTAAAGATCCAAACCAAAACAAAATATATCATACAGGTATACTTCAGATATTATCATTATCTTTTTCAAAACCAATCTTTACTAAATAATTGTGCAACCTTTCATATCATGCTCTAGGGGCTTGTTTCAATGCATATGATGCTTTGTGTATTTTACATACCATGTTCTTCTTCCTAGGATCAAAAAATCATTTTTTTTGTTTAATGTAAACCTCTTCTTCTAGTATTACATTGACAAGTGCAGATTTAACATCCCTTTGGTACACTTTAAATCCTTTGTAAGTAGACTATGCAAGCAATGTTCCATTTCCTTTGGATTGTACAACTAGGGAAATTTTTTTCCCATAGTCAATACATTCTTCTTGTGCATGTCCTTTGCATAAAAATCTAGCCCTATTCCTTGTAACTTCACATTTCTTATTTATTTTTTTCTTGAATACCCACTTGGTTTCCAATAAAATTCTTGTCGTTAGGTCTAGGTACTAGTGACTACGTTTTGTTCTTTTCTATTTGTTGAATTTCTTCATAAATATCTTGAATCTAATCTTCATTATCAAAAGCATTCTTTTACTAATTTAGGCTCAATTTCACAAAGTAAACATGTATCTCTTCTAATTCTTTTCCTAGTCATATCTCCAAAGTCTTTTCTTCCAATGATTTGTTCAGGGGCATGGTGTTTTCTCACATACTTTTTCTAGTGTAGATTTTTCATCTTCTTTCTTCTTTTATGAGTTCATTTTGTATTACTTCTTCTGGTTCAGCTTCAGGGTAAACTTTCTTAGCACTATCTTCATGATATTTGACATCTTCCTCATATTTCTCAGTATCATTCAGCTAGCACTTGACACCTGTAGTCTACTACTTAGTAGCCTACTACTACAGCTCAACATTCACTATTTGGTGTTGCCTGGTAGCTTTATTCTTTAGCTTAGGTAATGTGTAAGAAACACCTTCATTTACATACATGCATAGATTTTATTCTACATGTTCTTTTTGGAAATATAAGAGTAACTAAGAGGTGAGTGGTGAATCAATTACCACTAAAATAAATCTCAAATCCCTTAGATGTCATTACATAACATAAACTTCACTGAAAATACTGATGCTCGGTAAACACACAAGCACTTAGTTAATATTGAAAATTGGTTGTAACTCAAAAAATGCTTTAAATGAAAATCTTAAGATATTTTCTATGATTAACATTACTTAACTTAGTTTCATAAACATAAAAGAAATAGCATGACCACAAGTGACACCAAGATTTACTGTGGAAACCCAATTTGGAAAAAATCACCAATTGTAACTAGTTATTGTTTTTTACTCTTATGAAGTGAGCCTTGTTATGAATCAACCCTATTAAACTTTATAAAACACATTGTTAGGAGTGACCCTATTAGAGGATTTAATTAGCATGTCAGGAGTCGCCTTGTTAAAGGTCTTTAGACACTTCAATCTAGAAATGCCACCTTGTTAGATGATTTACAAATAGCTGTTAAGACAACTCTGTTAAGAGATTTAGATCACTGCTACAATGGTTAGAGAGTAAAAATGAAATGACCTATTTTTTTATGCAACTAAATTTCTAATTACAGATCTCAATTATGGCTTGTACACTTAATCCTTTCTAATTAAATGTATCTTTGGAACTCCACATGGATATTCTTCTTATCCTTCTAATTTGCTTCCTATAAGCATCTTCTATTCTTTATTCACTTTCACACATTCAATCCTCAACTTGACCTTATACTTATACCTTACACATTGCCAACTTGGCTTGAATACAACTTAGAATAATTAATCTTCATTGCCTCAGTTGGGTGAAACCAACAAACAAATCCATTGACTTAATATGTCAAAACAAGTAAATCCTTTATTAGTTGACACTGGTCAGTAGACACTAAGTTTGAAATGATTTTCCTATGTTGACCAAAGGAACTTTGTTAATACTACATCATCACAAAGTTCCTTTGGTAACTAAGTGAGCTCAGTTAACAATGGTTCCATCCAACATTTCATTTATTAACTGAGTGAGCTTGGTTAACACTCATCTTCTTTGAACTTCTCTTTGAAGCCCAAGTGAACTCAGTTGACAATGTCTTCTAAACTTGGCAAACTATAGAATGCTTGACAAACATAGGAAATTGTATTCATCACCCAAGTGAGCTTGACGTACACTATTTGGAAAAGATATGAAATTTTGTGCAACATTAAAGACAATACACAATTAACCAATTGTTCTCAACAATTGTATCTTGCATTAATATTGATTCCGTTCAGCATATTCATAAACTTTCAAGTTTTTACTTTCCATAACTTTGTTAATGTTAGAATTACAATATTTAAAGATTTTCTCTTAGTGGAATATCATAAGAGTATGCCTTCTTCACTTTTGGCATCAAGTTTTCCATTCCTATTTTCCGTTAGTATGGAACACTTTCTTCCAAAAACTTTAAAATATTTCACATTAGCTACATACCCATACCATAGCTCAAAGGTTGTAATGTTTGTACCTTTCTTGACTTGTACTCAGTTCAAATTATAGACTATTTTACTTACAATTTCTCTCTATTATTTTTGTGAGGCATTCTTCTACATCATTAATGTTCTAGTACAATCCATGATTGATCTATTTTCCCTTCCATATATTCCATTTTGTGGAGGGTTCTGGGTGCTTAGCTTCCTCCCTTTTGATTCCTCTATTATTGCATAATATGTTGCATTCATTATAGATAAATTATCCTACTCTATTAGATCTCAAGTACTTCAAAATTTTACATGTTTCCTTTTCAAATTTCACTAAATACCAATTAAAAAATTGAAAAGCATCAATTTTTTCTTTAAGAAACATTACACTCATTATTATAGAATAATTATAAACAAATAGAATGAAATATTTGTCTCCATACTAGCTTTTCACTCTAATAGATCTGCAAAGGTAAGTATAAGCCAAATCCAAAATATCATTAGATGAGTTTATCTTTCTCTTGAAACTAGACTTAGTCAAATCCTCTAATTGACATTGTTTACATATAGAATTATCAAGTTTCTTTAGTCTTGGTAACCCTATTACTCTTTTGATCTTACTAATGCTTAGAAAAATATGAAAGTTCACATGAGACAACCTCTTATACCATAACCATATATCTTCATTTGGTGCAAACAAGCATGTCTCATCAAATAAATGTAGATAGAACAAGTTACCTCTTGTGTTATCTCCACTTCCAATTAGTTCACGAGTAGTGGGTAAGTCCAAGAAGTTGGGTCTCACTTTTGGGTAGAAAGTGGAAATGTTTTTCCGGTTTTTGAAATTTCTTGTCGATTGATGTCCAAATTTGAGGCATTTATAGATTCAATAAAGAAAATCTTTAGCAAAAAAATTGTAGTGCTAAAAATATATCTTTTGAATATACAACTTAATTACACATCAAATATCTTCACCTTCCTGTGATGAAATTCAACTTTATATCCTTATTTTTTCAACTATGAAACACTAAATAGGTTATAGGTAAGTCGATCAACCTAATAAAAATTATCGCACTTGATCTTATCAGTCAATTGTATTGATCCTTTATATTTCAAAGACATGGTGCATCATTACCAAACTTAACCTAATTACCTTTTTATAGTTCCATGTTTTCAAACTTACTTTTATCACCTATCTGTGATGTTATCTAAACCATTATCAATTATCCATCTATCACATTTACTCACATATGAAATTAATATAAATTTCTCATCTTCATTAGAATCATCTTCCATAGAAACATAAACAACTTCTTCATCATTATTATTAGTCATTATCAATTTCTTCTTCATAAATGTAACAAGATTTCTTACATTTGTCTTTTTAGGACTCCTTTTTTCTTTTGTTATCTCAATCATCTCTTTTTCCTTTGTATTTACTTTTTCTTTTCTCATCCTTGTCTTCTTTGTTAGGACATCTTACAGCAATATGACCAAATTTTTATATGAAAAACATAGTATAGGAAGTTTACCTTCAATTATTTTCCCATGCCTCTTTGAAGTCCTCTTTCCCTTAGTGGTTCAAGCTCACCAATGTCATCATCAAAAGCATTACTTTCACTATTCACACAATTTATTTTTCCTTTCTTCCTAAGAACTAATTGAGACTTGAAAGAGGATTCAATAATAGTAGAAGTGAAATTATAAAAAGTTGATAGCTCTAAAGAAGTAATCATACCAACTACACCTTTCAAAGTTAGATTATTACAAGGGGTACATCATAATTCTTGTATTGTAGAAACTCTAATAGCATAAATAAGAAGTAGGGTTCTTGGTATCTTGTTGTTCACAATTTAATCATCAATTTTTTTATTTAGTCCTCTTATGGGATTCACTACTGCTTTGATTCTTCTATAATATTATACAATAATTTCTCCTTCTATCATTCTCATTTCATCAAAATTTACCTCTCAAGGTTTCTCATTTTTTTCTCAAAACACTAGTGTCTCCTTCATAGATTGTTTGCAATGTATCCCATATTTTCTATTTTATTTTGCATTCAATTATGTCATGAAACTCAACATAGCTCAGGGATAATGAAACTTTCCAACATAGCCTAGTTGTATTCTTTCTTTTCTTTAATCTACTGACATTTTAGAGGACTTGGTATCTCCACATATGCATGTTCCACAAAGTGTATTTCACCATACCCAATTCCTATCATATGAAACTTCATCAACTCTTCCATGAAAAGAAGTTCTCTTTTTTCATACTTTGAACCTCCTTTTTATACATCTTGATCTTTAACCTCAAGTACCTTCAACCTTTTCTGTATCAGCAACAATGCTATGATACCAACTTTTAGAATGATTTAGAATAAATGGCAGGGAGGGGATCTTAATCAATTATGCCTAGGTCCAAATGTACCAATTAATGTTTTAATCACTTCAAATGTTTCAAATTTAAATATTCAGTAGCTAGGTCTCTATAGAAAATAATTAGTAACATAAACTTGTAGTTTGATGTACTAATAGTAACAAAATTGTAGGATGAAAAACTTATTAGTAAAACATCTCAAATGAAATCCACACACATATGATGGTATAATTTAATGAGGAAACCCAATCTAGGAAAAATTACTAGTGACATGTCACCAAATTTTCACTCTTCTAAATTGAGCTCAATTAGGAGCCAACCCTATTTAAGGTTACAAAACACACTATTAAATGTGACCTTGCTAAAGGATTTAATCACCCTATTAAGAGTAACCTTGTTAGAGGGCTTAAGAAAATTCCATTAGAATTTCACCTTGATTAATAGATTTAAAAAGCAATGCAATGGTTAGAAAGTAATGGCTAGTTTATTTGATAAATACAACTCAATTTTGGAAATACTGATCACAATTTGGTCCAAGAGTTGACTCATTGGCTAGGCTCCTTTAACATCACCATCAGTAATTCACTTCGTATACCTTTAAGAAATAAATTTTCACCTCAACACTTAATTGTGTAGCCTTTTGCTCATGTTTGACAATCAAAATAATCATCAACTACTCCAACCTTGCTATTGTAGGGAAACTTGGAATAAAAATATAAATATTTCCACTAAACCCATAATAGATTTGAAATAAATTTGCAATTAAAATCCACATGCAAGAGAATAGAAAACATACCCACGAATAAATATGACACTAGATATACCCTAGGAAACCCTCATTGAGGGAAAAAAAATTCCAAGCTCCAAAAGCATCCATCACTATGTATTATTCAACAAAAAATACCATTGCAATACAACCATGGAAGCCTTTGAAGGCATAGCCACAACTACATAATCTAAGTGAATAATTTCATGAATCCCCACATCCCATTGTTGGGCCCATTTACCGTTGCACCAAAAGCCATGACTGTTAGTGAACATGGAACACCACATAATTAACCACCTATGGGTAGGGGAGCATGTCGCATCACCCAACAATCTCCCCCTCGACGCGCATACCAGGTGCTTACACAGGTCGGGAAGGCACCGGGGAGATTTGAACCCATGACCAAGCCAAAACTAGGCTCTGATACCACTTGTAAGGAAACTTGGCAATAAAGAATATAACCGTTTCCACATAACCCATAATAGATCTGAAATAAACACAGAATTAAAATCCACATGCAAGAGAATAGACAACATACCCACAAAATTGTGACACAAGATATACCCTGGGAAACCCTCATTGAGGGAAAAACCCAGCCTCCAAAAGCATCCATCACCATGTATTATTCAACAAAAAATACCATTGCCATAAAACCATGGAAGCCTTCATGGCCATAGCCACAATCGAGAAAACTATGTGAACAAGCATGAATCCACACATCCCATGCCATGCTTTCAACCTTCACAAATGCTCCCTTGGCTAACCTGTCAAGCCTTGTCCTGCTTGACTCTTGCCTTTTGTCTTCTCCTTGTTACTCTTTCTCACTCTTTTCAACAACTACCCTTGTGGCTGCTTATATAGTAGCAAGTCCTACAAAACCACTAAGTGGTATTACATAAACCATGTGCTAAAACCATGTCCTACCTAACCCACTGACCCCACATTTAATATTGGGCATTTAATTCTTTTCCCCAATATTAAATAATTACATAAAATATTTTCACAATGTTACAATACAACTTATCAAGAATATTCCATGGGAATCTTTACATGTTGCACATCCATCTAGGCACAACATTACATAATAAAAATAAAATTGCACCAAAAGCCATGACTGTTAGTGAACATGGAACACCACATAATTAATCACCTGTGGGCAGGGGAGCGCGTCGCATCACTCAACAATCTCCCCCTCGACGCGCATACCAGGTGCTTACATGGGTCGGGAAGGCACCGGGGAGATTTGAACCCATGACCAAGCCAAAACCAGGCTCTGATACCAATTTTAGGGCCCATTTACCATTGCACCAAAAGCCATGACTGTTAGTGAACATGGAACACCACATAATTAACCACCTGTGGGCAAGAGAGCGCGTCGCATCACCCAACACCCATGACATGCTTCCAACCTTCACAAATGGTCCCTTGGCTAACCTATCAAGCCTTTTATTGCCTAACTTTCTTTTATCCTTTCTCCCTTTTTGTCTTGTCTCTACAACTATCCCTATGGTTTCTTATCTAGTAGCAAGTCTTACAAAATAATTGTGTGGTATTACATAAACCATGTTCTAAAACCATGGGCTACCTAACCTATTGACTCCCATTTAATATTGGGCATTTAAATATTTTCCCCAATATTAAATAATTATATCAGATATTATCAAAATGTTACAATACAAGTCATCAAGTATATACCACGAGAATCTCTACATGTTGCACATCCATCTAGTACTCCTAGGTGCAACATTATATATAATAAAATAAAATAATACAAATATAACAATATTATACAATGTGTGAAACACACATAATCTCAATAATCTCCAATTTTTTCTATACATTACATAAGGTAATACATATTCACATAAATGAAAATGGAAATAATTCCTCCTAGTACATCCACCATCATGGATCAAAGTATACCAAGTGCTCAATCCTGGTACTTATAAAAAATTCAAAGTATCCAACATTAGACATGAATGATTCCACCTCTTATTATGTCATTCCGACTAAACATACATAGAATTCATCCAAAGAGAAATCTACCCAACCTCTTGCATTAGAATATCATAAATTATTCATGTACCAACTAAAATATCAATCACAAACAATTGATCCAAAGGTAATCACATGTATCCATAGTTGTCAAAACATACATAACTGAAATAGCACAAACATCAAGTACCAAACCCATCCAACTATCCATACCTCAAAATATACACCAAGTAAATCTAACATCATCAACATATCCAATCTATAACCCACAAACATGAGCCTCAAAATAAATACCTATCACACATACACCAAGAAGCTCCCACTACAAAAGATAATAGCAAATATGTAACCAATCCACTCATAACATCTCGAAGAAGTGAACCCACATAGTATCAATGATGTCCACAACACATAAATCAACAACCTATAAGAACAAATCTCATAACAAGTGTCCAACAATATCCCAAGCTCTCCATAACCAAAAAAGGAAACATATAAAACAATAACAATGCCATCTCTCACATGACATACATGAGAAAAAACTAGTGACCACGATCTCCAACCAATCTCAAATAAAATGTAAGTGAAGCCAAACATCTAGGAAGATAACCAAGACCCAAGAGAAACCATGCAAATAATAGCCTATGTCATGTCCTTCTACACATACCTCTAGATGTAAATTGTGCAAATATGATCTCCTTCCTAAAACCCCAATAAGAATCCACCACAACACCCAAATCATATCATACATCTACTCATGGATGTAAGCCTCTCACAAGAAGTCCAAACTCATAAATCATTCTTAAACCAAGTAATAACCACTCCTAATCCAAAGAATATGCCCAATATAAAACCATATCCTAAACTCAACCAACATAACAAAATGCATATGCATATGGAGATAACTAATGCTAAACAATCTCTCAAAATAAACCATCCAAAACTAAATCATGTACCATAGCTTGAGATCCATATCCATGAAAACAAGCATAAATATAATACACTTCAAAGAAACAATGGGCTATACCTCTCAAGTAGAAAATCACCAAGTAGACCAAGAGTGGGGAATGAGAATGCTCATAAGGATATTCAAGTCTCCAACCAAGACTAATCCATGAACCATCCCAAAAAATTCTTCTTTAATCTAGGAGAAATCAACATCATCGCTAACTCTAAATATCCATGACCACATAGATAACCAATCAACTCATTCCAGCTCCAAATGCAACATAGCAATATCATGAAGTATCCATGAAATGATAAATGTACTTAGTATAAAGAAAATAAACCAAGATCAATATTAAAGTTCCAAGCATGGCCTTAGGAATAAAAACATGACAACATGATCTAACCATTTCAACCAAAGAGACAACATGCTCCATATGAACATATCATAACATGTCAAAACTCTAAACACATATCAAGAGTATACCATGACATAATAATAAAACTATCCTAACACCAAGTATAACATATCAAATGAAAACATAGACTACACCTTTACAAATAGACCTATCAGCTCTCAAGATGCAACCATCTCCACACAACATAAAAAAAATCATCTCCATGTATCATGAAGAACCATCTCCACACACCATGAAGAAAACCATTTCCACATACCATGAAGAACTATCTCCACACATCATCAAGATAACCACGAAGCCCATGAATCCTCAAGATCCATCCATCTCAAAAAACCATGATGATAACAAGTACACCATGCAAATGTCAAAGATGCTTACGTAGCAACAAGATCCAATAAAAACTTCCAACATCTAAAAATGCTCAAATAAATATATCAATTTCAATAAATCTCACTCAATTGTGGTACTGAGTCACCCATTGCATCATAAAATTCATCTCGTACATGAAGACTATCTAAATCTACACACACAACGAATGTTTTAGTACCAAGTGAAAGCAAGATCTCAAAACAAAGAAGATACATACCAAACTAGGAATTGATCTTGCACTATCACAAGCTCCCACTAAATTGTGTATCCAAACTATCCATGATATCATGATGAAAATACCTTCCTCTAAACATGAGAATCAACCAATGCATCAAACCATCAAATAACTCAAAGTGCACATCATGAGCTCCTCAAAAGAAATCAAATAACCATGATTTTCAACCAAGAAGATATACCACCATAACCAAACCAATAATCCAAACGAATGAACATCAAGGATGTACCTATTTATCCAATCATGTCATACATAAATCCATGGCACCATGATCACATCCTTGAACCAATAAAATAACTCTCAATATGTCCAACCTATCATCATTAAATAGTCAACCACAATCATCCACCATGAATGTACTTGGTAACAACATCTCATCCCTTCTAGATGAAGAAAAATCAATAAATCATGTGACCAAGGTCATAGAAAATAACAATCCAAGTCACTAATCTTAATATGCATCAATAATGAAAGATCAATGGGAAAAGACAACCCATAACTAAGCCATAAATGCAAACTATAAGTATAGACTGCTTACAATGTTGCACAACTTGTAGACCGAAAAGTCATCATACATATAAAAACCAAACACTAATAACCATATCATCATGAGACCAATCTTAAATATAACCTAAGTATACAATGGCATCAAAATTTGAATCTTCAGAAAATACAATTTCATAAACTCACAATGATACCATATCATAAACCATCTAGATCAATATATCACCAAATAAATCATGCCAAACTTGCACCAAATCTAACCAATATATAGGACTCTCCAAGAGCTTTACATTGACTATTATAATTCAAAACTCTAACTATGTATGCCCCAATTATGCCCAAATATGTGCTTAAAATAAACACCTAACTTTTAGGATTTTAAAACATGACAAAATATCAAAATCATAGAATCAAACCTACACCAAGTTGTAGTGCTCTGAACTAGAATTCCAACTAACTAATAAGTCCAAACTCTAATATCCTAAGAGAAATTTATGGTCAAAGTAGGGCATATTATATATCAAAATTGATGAAAATGTTGACCCAGATCAAATGGTGAAGTCTATTTTTATTCAGGTCATTTTTGAAATATGCTCCCTCAAACCTTCATTTAAATGAAACATCTAAAAATCCCTTTGTGCAATAATATCAAATGCCCAAAATATACCAACATCCCATCATAGAAACAAACCAAAATAAACAACTCAAATATTTTTCTCTTTCTTTTATCTTCTCATACATTCCTATGGATTCAATCAAGGGATACAATAACAAAACTATAACTTTAATCCAACTTGTAAGGAAACTTGCAAGAAAAATATAATCTTTCCCACATAACCCATGATAGATATGAAATAAATTTTCAATTAAAATCCACATGCAAGAGAATATACAACATAGCCACACAAAAATGTGACAAACAAAAAACCCTATTGCAATACAACCATGGAAGATTTCAAAGGAAAAGCTACAACCAAGAAATCTATATGAATAAGCATGAATTTCCACACATTCCATTCCATGTTCCCAACCTTCACAAATTCTCCCTTGGCTAACCTGTCAAGCTTTGTCCCACTCAACTTTCCTTTTTCCTTTCACCCTTTTTGTCTTGTCTCTACAACTACCCTTGTATGTTTTTATATAATAGCAAGTCCCACAAAACCACCAAGTGGTATTACATAAACCATTTGCTAAAACCATGTGATACCTAACCTATTGATCCCAATTTAATATTGGGCATTTAATTCTTTTCCCCAATATTAAATAGTTATATCAAATATTATCACAATGTTATAATACAACTCATCAAGTATACCACATGAGAATCTGTATATGTTTCATGTCCATCTAGCTGCTCCTAGGTGCAACATTACATAGTAAAATAAAACAATACAAATATAGCAATAGTATGCCATGTGTGCAACACATATAAACTAAATACTTAACATCTTCACTAGCTTACTAACCTTTTCAAGTTTATCCCTTGTATATCCTTAAAGAGGTAATTCTTATCTTTTGCCACCTAAACATCATTATACATCTTAGGGTTTTGATGAAATTTAACACATGCAATTCATTTATCCACCTTTTTGTTTCCTCTTTTCTCTTCTAAAGACTTCTCAAAACTTCTACTTGAATTATTGCATATAAATTCTCAAACATGATTTCCCTTTAATTAAATTCTCTAGGTCATCCATCCTTATCTTTATCATGCTTTCCATATCCCAAGAATTCAACTATATATTCTAGAAATCACAATTTCCTCATGATCTGTCTAATACTATCCCCCGGCCAGCACTATGTTTTGACCCTTGTTCATTACTAAAATACTCAGCCGCTACACTTATACTCAATCAATATTGATGCTCAATCAGTGCTATATTTTCTTGGCTTTGCAATCACTCAATTAACACTAGCATCACTTAGCATAACTCCAAGTTCCTTAATATTTTTCTCTTTTCCTTTGTCAAGACTATGCATTTGGTCTTTCTTTGATGACTTCTTCTTGGTTTTAGTACAACTATCTTCTTCTCTTATATTATGAGTAAATGATCACATTATCTTGTCAAAGCCTAACTAATCAACTGCCCATTGTAGTTTTTGATAACTCAACCTTTCCTCTAGGTCCTTTTGTTATGTCCTTCTTCTCAAAATCTCTTTATCAATTATCTTGATATGAATTTCTATTCAAATAGAAACTTTCTTACCAATAAGGTTTGACATCAATGAAAAGATTATAATTATTCTAATTGTAGGTTCCAATAGCTCTCTCTCTCTCTCTCTCTCTCTCTCTCTCTCTCTCTCTCTCTCTCTCTCTCTCTCTCACTCACTCACACACACACACACACACACACACACACACACACACACACACACACACACACACCAATCAAAATTATAAATTTTATTTAGGATATGTCTTAGGGACAAGTTTCATTTTTGAATAATCAAAATTCACAAGGTTTCTATAACTTATCGATAGGGTATAGCTATAAGAAAAAACATAGATTTCATCATAACAAATACATATTATGAAGAAACCAACATTTTCTTTAAGTTAATCAAAATGCATACATTTTTCTAAGAACTGGAACTAATTAAAATTAAGTACATGTTCTAAAAACCTAGAGGTTTTTGAAATGCACATATGTATTTGAAAAACAATATCTCTTCAAAGCATGTATAAATTTTGAAGAACTTTACCAATTCATGACCCAAGTGTGTTACTTAAAATTTTAATTAACATGCACATTTTTTCTTAGAATTTGGGTTTTATTATTATTATTATCATATGGAATTTTCTTTTAACAAAACACTGTTACACTTACCTGTAACAGATGCAAATCTTAAATAAATTAAGTGATGTTTTAAGTGTAAGGGTTTCATTATGAATGATATTTTATTGTGAAAGTGGTAGGAAGTGATAATTCTTAAAAAATATAGATGCTTCCAAAAATAAAAATAGATTTTCAAATAATGTCCACATTTTAAAGAATAGAAAGGAAGGACATTAAAAATACAAACCTTTCGAGTTTATAGACAATGGATTCTTAAGACTAAGAAGAAATAGTTTTGAAAAGATAGTTTCTTTCAAGAAAGAAAAATATCATAATCAAGGGTGAATGTACCTATTTAAGTAATAATTCCTCACTTAAGCACCTAAAATTTTATGTAGGAAATAATTTATTATCATTTTGATCGAAGATACAATTTAGGAAAGGCAAAGTGGTTCATTTTTAGGAGTAATGCTTTTTAAAATAATTCTTCCCCCTACTATATACATAAGAATTAGGCTATTAAGTTTCTACCTAGATGTAACTTCACATGAAATTATGGAACTATGAAAGATGGTTATCCCTCAAAAGGTAGTATATGAATTCCACATAGTGAGGTGGGTATGTATAGGATCATGGTCAACCAAACTACGCTTTTAAGTGGCAATAAAAAATTAGAAAATTAGGGTTATGTCAACTTGACATGTAATTTTCTACTTGTTATTAACTTTATATAAAAATGTTGAGAGAAAAGAATATCTAGGAAATTGAATCTAGTTTCTAAACTACTAGGACTAATTTTAAAAAAATAAAAATTGATTGGTCAAAATTTTGATTTTTAGTGCAATATTACAAAAATTTTAGAACAAAAATAAGAAGTAGACATATGTCTGACCACCTTAATCAAAATCAAATGGTAATATTTTTTAATAATATTCTAGATATAAGTAGTAGACTCATGCTTGGATGTGACACATATTTTTGGGTATTTTTATTATAAATAAATAATTAATAATTAATTTTTGACTTTAGTACTTTTGGAATAAAAAACTCTCATGTTCGACCACCTTAACTAATTCTTAACTTTGCAAAATTTATTTTTTCTTTTTTTCCTTATAGTGAAAGAAACATAGAATGTGATGCATCTTTTGGATTTCAAAAATGTTGTACCATTTGAAAGTTATAGTCATTTTTCAAGTAGTGTGTTAGTCAGCACTTTATTCATAACTATATTAGAAAATAAGTAATAATTACTTACAAAACTCATAATTTGACAAACCTTACATTTATGGAAAGATAAGAACATTCTTAAGAAACCCTTTTCATTTTATCAAATTTTGGTGAAAAAAGGTCATTAGCTATATGTTTGAAGTAAAAATCATATAAAAATGGGATAAAAACACATTTTTAGGATGTTTTAAAGTTGACCATATAGGGTTGGTATGAAAAGATATAACAAAACTAATAAAGATATTATTTTTTTCCATTTAGTATTAGGGTGGGACGGAAAAATATTGGAATATATTTTCAAATGCTTTCAGGCATTTTAGAACTACATATTTTTTAGATTGCCACTTTTTGGCACACCATGATCCTACACATACCCAGGTGTAACATAAAAAGGTTAAGTATTATTTATAAGGGATGAAGAAATGGTGCAACTTATTATCACTATTAGTTTTCGAGATAATAGATAGGAAACATATCATAATTTTACTCTTAAAATATGAAATTCATTAGTTGAATAGGTATGTGCTTCATGATATAGACATACCAAACATTTTTCATGATTTTTCTAATGTTTTTATTTTTCTTGGACAAGGGATGATAATTAAGTTGGAATTAAGAGGTTATGGTAAGATAATTTTTGTCTTGATAATAAGTTAGGAAAAGAAAAGAAAGATTGTATTAGTTAATTAATGGGAAGACGAAAAGAAAAGGAAGATATCAAAAAGTAGACCTTATTTAGAAAATTATAATGTAGCTGCAACATGAACATTACTAGTTTTTCCCTAAATTCTAAATATATTTTTTAATGTTTAGAATGAGTATTAATTTGGATTTAATCAAAATTGGGATTCTTATTGGATGTTGGCATGTGTCATGAGAGGGATTATTTTGTAATATAAGAATTTGAAATAAATTTAAAACAAGGTAGATTTTTCAAGGATATAGCTTCAAATTTTCTTAGACTTTATATTCTCCAGAAAAGTAAGGTCTAAAGTAGATCATGGAGCTCAATTGTTTCGAAAGAAATACTCATTGATCGAGGAAAATCCTGCAAAAGGAACTATACCATTAAAAGAAGATATACATCCTACTTAGTTTTCAAGACTACTATATTAATTTTTGTCCCCTTGTAGAGTCCATAATTTACCACTATGCATGGATTTTTATTGTGTAGCTGAGTATAGAAGAGACTACCTAACATGAGTCTATTACCTATCTATAAGAAGATTATATTAGAGAGTATCAAATATGAAATTGATAGCATGGATAGAACCACAATATATAATATAATAAATAATATAATTATACTTAATGTCTATGCACATAACTATAACCATGAGTAGAGACAGAATTGAAGTTGAATAAGAGAGATATCCACATTGATTTGACTCAACAAGTTAATACTATCTATATCAGACTCTCAACAGCTCCCATATGGAAGGTAATAAAAGCATATCCAAGATAAACATTTTTTATAAATTTAGAAAAGAGGCTAAAGTCCATTGTCAAAATGAATGAGCTATTTATATTAATATTTATTATTGTAAAAGGAGTTACTAAGACCACATCCAGAGTAAATTATTTAGACTCAATAATATAAGTTTAAAGTTATTTTACGCTACAGAAAATGAATTATAAGTAAAAGAAAAAATCTTACATACTTTTAAATTGATGTGAAATTGAATCACAATCCAAGTCATAACTTGATACATCAAAACTTTTTAAGTATAATATTATGGGTGATTTTTTCTACTTTGTACCATGAAGAAATGGTGTATCTTCAACATGAAAAATGAAAATGTTTGAGGATTCCACTTGAATGTCTATCTTCTAATATACTTTTTTATTAGTAATAAAACCAAACAATGTTACATGTCTTAAAATACACATTTCTTTCTTTTTTGATATTTTAAAGCTATATCTATGTAGAAAATAAAGAACCAATAGTGTTTATAGAATGTGTGTTCTTCAATACATCAATTGCAATTCATTAATTTTATTCAAAATTTACTTTTTCTTGAAAATCAAGCATAAATCTATGTTGTGTTTTATTTTATACTCAATCCATCTCATCCCACCTTCTATCTCTTTCCATGTAAAAGTACTTTTTTTTGGTATTCATTGCTCTCAATTTTTTATTTTATTTATTGTGAAAATATTATTTATATGTAATTACTCTTATTCTTGAAGTGAATACGATCACAAACTTTAAAATATTCAAAAAATATCATACTTTGCATCCTTTAATGTACTAAGCAAGTTAGGTCTTCTCTTACTAAAATTCATTTTCGGTATATTTTATATTCTTTGGGAAATGATTTGTGTACCCAAAATATTTCAAGTAAAAGCCATTAATATTGTTATCACACAATGCTATGAATCAGTACCTAACTTCTTCATTCTAATTTCAAAAAAAAATATTAGTTGAAGATATACTCTTATTGATCTCTAAACTAGGATTTACAAGTCTCATTTCTTAGCCCAAATTTTAAAAAAAAAATCTCTGATCCTATTAGTAATTGCATGGCTATCTGTTCTTAGCCATTGATATTTAAAAGTTTATACTTTAATTCAATTAGGTATTTTATTAGATAGAATAAAGAATACCAAAAAGCCAAAAGAAATGAGAGAATTACAAAGACATACAAAAGAAGTGCAAGTACTTTGATAAAATAGTTCACTGTGTCAAGGCTACATCTTCAGGTCCACTTCTTAGTTCAGAGAAAATTTTATTAGTGTTGCAAGAAAAACTCCTTATAACAATATCTAAGCTATGAAGCCTTGTTCATGGTCCCCTTCCTTACACTTGAAGAATTTTCACAACATCTTCATGCTTACAAAATCTCTCACAAGAGAAAAATTATCTCTCCTTTTTAAACTAAAATTCTCCTTGACTAAATAAGGTCTAATTTTCATTACGAAGGAAAATAACCCTCTTTTATACATAACTTTTTTGTCTATTATGATTAAAATTATAATATTTTAGAAATATTTTTAATCTCCCATACATAGTACATCTCCTATTTTAAGTTCAAAATTATATTTTATTACCTTTTTCATAATAAAATAGTTAGAACTACTTATGAAAAAGGATCTTTGAAATAAAATAAAACCCTACACTGATTATATCTTGATATTATTTTTGGCACAGCCCGTGTATAGGAAAAAGAAGTAGGAGGTGGTTCGGAGTTCCGATGCCATGTAAACTTTTTTTGTTGTTTCTTTATAATTCCATCATGACCTTCATTTGTATTTTCCTCACAACATGATAAAAGGGCTAGCTAAGGTAAAGAGTGGATTTAATAAAGGAGAGGTATGAGGTTTAAATTTTCTAAATGAATTTTTTCATTACATGTCAATGATTATACCATCCAGGAAAATAGTCAAACCTATCATAATACATCACATCTTTTCACACACCCTTTGATTAAATGTGTCAACATACTAGTAGTCCACTTGTCATTGCATCATTTTCTACATATTTATGTTGAATTCACTTGCAACATCAATAATTTGACTATCACATGTCTTTTCAATGTTGCAAAAAGATGATGACTAGGATTCTAATGGCATGCGATTGTGAATAGTCAACCCTTTTCCTAGGCAATTTTGACCAACCATAACTTTTCACACAAAATTTATTTTGGAAATTGAAAATAGTTCTAAAATTAGTGAAATGAGCTTTATAATTTGGCATAATATTTAGTTCGATTTTAGAAAATCTATTTTCCTCCTTTCTCATTGTTAGCATTTTGTTCATTAGTTTGACTACACCTTTTACCAAGCATAACTTCTTCATATGAGCTCCTTTTGACCCCATTAAATTTACATTGGGTCTAATTTTATAAGCTCTTTGCAATAATGTTGAATTTGAGACTTTCCATGACTATATATTGTTTTCCTTTTTTCCAAATCCACTTAAATGACTCATCCCCACTAAGATGCTTTTGGACCACAAAAAGTCTATCTTTTAAAATAGAAGCGAGGGCATATTTTCTCCACTTGTAAAATATCATTTGAACAACCTACTAGAATTGTCAACTATACAATCATGTCAGTAATCATTGTTACATCCATTATCTATATAGTACCTAGTAGTTTAATAAAATAAGTTTAAAAAACTGAAAAAGTTAATAAAACATAAAAATTATCTACATATTGGACCTTCTAAAAAATAAAATTATTAGAAAATGATTATTCAAATTGTCTTTTACCATCATTGGTTGAAGAATTAATTTTTCCTTCACCTAATATTCACTCACTAATATCGATATGGGAGTCAATTTACTACTTGAATTTACAATATTTTTCAAATGACATGTGTTTATAATTATTCCATCATTCTTCATGCAATTAGTCTATACAATGTATGCAATTCCATTCTTGAACAAATGATACTTATGATACTTCCTATAGAAGATAGTTTTTATGTCATATAAGTATAAGCTACCTAATATAATTGCACAGATATCAAGTGGTATCACATTAAGTTCTAGCTCATCCACATACTTAGATGTTATTTCAAATCTTAACTCACATTCCTTTGCTACTCACAATATATTATTATTGCACACACAACCTAATTGATAAGGTCTCTTGTGTGGGTTAGATTTTAATCCCAAATTTTTAACAAATTCCTCTAAAATTGACCTAATTTTGGATTTACTATCTATCAATGTGTCAAATTTAGTGTTATTTGAAATCATCATTCTATTAAATAACTCACATATTTTACCATCCTTTAGAACATCATATATTTTGGAGGTCGAAGTAAATGAAACATTAGTAGAAGAATCAGTACCTACAAAAGCTTTACCTTAAGATGTAAAACTAATATATTTATTTCATCCTTAGAATCTAATATCCAAGATCCTAAATAATAGATGTAGTCTATATTGCCTCCCATATTTTTATCTTGTACCTTGTTATATTTTGGATTTGGGAGATACTTTGTTACTCATGTTGGATGGCATTCAAGATTATCTAACAGTCAAAACTATATTTTAATTGCCAATATCATAGATGTGAGATGCTATAATGTTTAGTTTGATCATATCTACAAAATGATGCTTATTGATGTGACTTGATGTGTTATGATGATATATGGTCACTTTTTATTTGGACATATACTCTAGTTATGATTATATGATGGACTTATTGTATTTTAGATAGTTTGATTTGATGCTACAGTTTTTTACTTCATTCTTTCTTTGAGATATTTTATGATGAAATGATTGATTTAAGTATATTATTTTAATGTGATTAAATAATGGTTATTTAACTAATCTAATGCATTTATTGCTTTGCCTATATTACTTTATGCAACTGCACTTGATCATGTTGTTAAGTGTACAGGATATATATCCTCAATAGTGGCACATGGAATTAGTGATTTGACTATTCTTACCTAGCTAATGTTGTCCTTGTATGGTTGGTGTATCCTATTTAATTGATTAATTAAACCCTCTGGTGATTTAATAAATCTGGACACATTTGCATTATGTGATTAGACCTGTGAGCATTTTTGCGCATTTAGAGGTTCACCTTTGTTGTGGAATTTACCAAGGAATATTGTGATTTAATAGTTTATGGGAATTTTATACTTGATTTAATTATTGTAATTCCTAGTAGCTTTACCGTAGTTGAATTCTGGATTTAATTGAAACTACTTGATTCTGATTAGGTATAGAAAGTATTTTTTATATTTCTTCCTTTTCTATTTCACTTCAAAAGTAAATATATATTCCTAAAGGAAAACTATTCCCTAACTTCTCACATCTAGAATACAAATTTGGAGAGTAAATTCCAAAATCTTCTCAGAAGGATTTACTATTCTATTTGTTGTAGGAGCCATGGACATGGGATCGTCATGAGGTTGAGATTGTTGGATCTAGCTCGGTGAGATCTTTGTTTGCTAAGACTTTTGGCCTTGGTTGTGAAATGATTATTTTATCATGCATGTTCCTATTTTTATTCCTTTTGGCTATGAGGAAGGGCTCTCTTGTTTAATTGTTTCTTCTTTGTTCTTGAGTTTTTTTTGGTAATAAAATGTTTTTATATGCTATCTCTACCCAGTCAAGCAGGTATGAGCTTTTATTGCCTTTTTGAGTTGGGGTTTTAGGGTTTTGAGCCATTTTTGTATATGTTTTCCAAACCCAAATTTTATTAAATATTTGAGAATTTTTTAGCCAATGGCATAATGGGTTTAAATTTTGAGGTTTTTGGGCATTTTTGGTTTTCACCTCAATTTGTGTGCCACCCAATTTTCTCGGGTCTTCTTGGCACTAATGTTGGTCATGGACTCAGATTATTTGTAGGGATATCTATCTGACCCTAGATGAATTTTTTTACTTTGGGATTCATGCCAAATTTGTACTCTTGGATATAATTTGATTGAATTGTTTGGTTGTACTAGTTATTTTTTAATTTCTCATCCAACCCTTGCTATTAATGATCTTCATTTAGTTGGTATGCCACATATGAGCATATATGCATGCACTTGTTGATTTCTTGCAAGACTTGAGCTCCTAGTTGCTTGTTGGTTGTGTTATGTTCATTGGGGTTGGGTTGGGAAACTACATTACCTATGAGCACTCATTGTGTGATGAGCATGGGTATGTAGGGTAGAAAAGTGGAGGGGCCTCTCTCATATACCCTAGCTACCCTGAAAAGGTATATATGAGGAAGTTTCTAATAAGTGATAAGTAAATGAATCAATGGGTAATTAAATAAGATAATAAAATATTTCATTTCAAAGGTGTGTTGTGCGTATTCGGTTAACTGAGGGTTAATTATTTGCACAAATCGTCCAGAGACAATGCATTGGCCTCTTGAGGGATTCTAGAGGGAAAGGTTCCATACGATATTTATCTTGTGATCCCCAAGAAATTTACTCTCGACTAGATTCCCTACATAGTAGATGAATAGAGTGTCTAACTAGGACCTATTGTATTGCATTGTCTCACGATCTTGGTTAAACTACACTGTATTTTTTGTTGTGAGTGTTAACCATGGATGATTTTTTTATGTGTTTTTGAGATTAGATCACTTTCTCCATCAGCATGGAAAGAGTGGAACTATGGGTTCAACATGGTTGGGAGGTTTATCTACCTTAACCACTGCTAGGGATTAGCATATAGAGTTGGCCTTCCTCCATGTTCAGATCTAGAGTTGGATGCTCACATGGTTCTTTGTATCTTCCAAAGTATATTTCCATGTGATTTATATAATTTTAGTTTATAGAGATAGTTTATTTATGCACATGTATTTTCATTGTGATGTTACTTTTCCACATGATTACTAGATTCTACACAGTAGATGGTTAGATGTTTAATTCTCTTTTATGTTCATGTTATTTTTTTCAATGCCTTTGAGTGTTGAAGCCTCAATTTACATTTTTATAGTACTCTTTGATGTGGAGGAATTATTTTAACCATGTTTCCATTTACACTTTACCTTATTGCTATCATCCTTTTTTGCACTAGAGATGCATTCCCTTGCATGAGGAAAGAATTATCTCCTGTGGGCTTAGCTAGATGCTCATGCAAGAATATGTTCTCTCATGCACATCATGGATCTTCTTCACATGACAAACTACTAGCTTGAGTGGCCAAGAACTTCCTCGAGAAAAATTTTTCTGTCCTAACATAAAGGATTTTCTCCTCACGTGACATGTAGTTCCTCGTATGGTAGTATGTTTCCTCGTGTGGGTCATGGAACTTGCTTGTGTGAGACTAGCTCTTTTGTACTTCCTCATGTGAAAGAAAAGGATCAATTTTGTAGGTTGTTAGGAAGTGTAATTGGGTGTTTTTGATTCCATATTGGATTACACATCTTCATAGGTCTTGATACATCAAAAAATAAGTGTTTCTTGTTTGCTTAAACTTTCATAGTCAATTTGAATACTTTGGTAACTAGTGAGGCTTGGAGATTGTTGGATGTTTTTATTGTTTGGTTAAGTCTTTCATTTTGATCTTTTGATCGATTTCATGTTGATGTTGTTTGATTCCATTTTTGTTCTTAAAAAATATGTTTTGGCTTCTATTGGTGGGTCATTACATAGTTTTCTGGTTCCTTGTATGGTCCTTCTTAAGACCTATTGGTGGGTCATTACATAGTTTTCTAGTTCCTTGCATGGTCCTTCTTAAGACACTTTGGATCCATGTGCCCATTCTTTTGGACATATGAACATATAGGCTTTTCAACCTCTTTTTCTTCATAGAATCTTCTTTCCTCTCCTTACCCTTCTTTTTGCCTTTAGTTGGAGGAACAAATTTATTCTTTTAATTGAAACTTTTGTTTCCTCCACCTACATCAATATGGGTCTCTTCAAAACACACTTCATCAAAGTTAAAAGGACTAAACATCCATATTCCATGTTTCAAATATAAATGCACTCCACCTATATACTTAAAAAAATTATCTTGTGCATAAAGAGGAATTATAGGAGTTAATTCTTCCTAAGAATGTATCTACATTGTTGCACTGACTACCCTTTACCTTTCTTGAGATTTCCCAATCCATAATTCCTTTTTGCATATAGTGAAAATGATAAAATTATTTATTCAAAGAAGAAGTAAACACATACCAAGATGAAGTAATTTTACCATGTCTAGAAAGATGATCTTGGATCTTACTCTACTTATAAAATAATGTAGTACCTTCCATTCTTAGAGTACCTAGCTAGATTTTGGAAGAATTGTCCCAAATGTTTTGAACCTTGCAATACACTAACTCAATCTACTTAAGCTGGTTATGTAGTTTTATTTTTCTTATCTGACTCACCATTATATATAGGCTAATCAAATTTTGTATCCAAATTTAAAAAGGATGTCTTATCATGTTTATCTTTAAAATAAATAGATAGAGAAGAAGAAGATTATGGAGAAGAAGGTGATGACAAAGATGAAGAATGTTGGGATGGAGGCTTAGGAGGGAATTACAACTTGCTACTCCTTTGATTTTATCATGTTTTGATATGACTTTTGATTCTTCTTTTTTCCTATCTTTGTCCACTTTTATCATTTTTTAGTCTTTGCAATCTTGGAGGAGAATGTCCACTAATGTCTAAAATTCTACAAAAGCTATCTAGAAGGCTTCTGCATCAAACATAGGAAGATTTTTCTCAACTATAATAACTCATTGAAAACTGATTACTTTTCAAATCTCTTGGATCAAATTTGCAATTTCACCTTCTCCTTGTTTCAACCTCAACCTAGTTAACATTCACCACTTGCAATTTCACTAAAATATTGGACTCTGATACCAAACATGATTTGTAAACTAGGACATACAAGTATTATTATTTTATCCAAGATTATATATTGAATTCCTTGGTCTAGGTAGTGTTTTTGTTTCTATGTATTTTTAATGATAGAAATTACAAAAGTTATGTTCTAAACACTTTAATACAATTATGTGTTTTATTACATAAAAGAAAGAATAATAAAAACTAAAAGAAATGAAAGAATTATAAAGAGATGGAAAAGATACATAAACACTTTGATAAGGAAGTTTTCCCTATCAGGACAATATCTATGAGTCTCCTTATCACTTTAGAGACCATTTTATTAATGTTTCCATGAAAAAGCCCTATTACAACATCTAAGCTCCAAAGCCTTGTTCATAGTCTCCTTTCTTGCACTTGAAGAATTTTTGCAAAGTCTTTGTTCTTAAAAAATTCCTAACAAGAGAAAAATTCTCTGCTTGTTTTACAAAAATTATCCAAGGCTAAATTCCTCAAATATCTAATTATGTTTATAAAGAAAAATAACCATCTTTTACAAATTGGTTTTTCTCCTATTATGATTAAAATTATAATATTTTAAAAATATTCTAGTCCTCCTTACATAGTTCAAATATTCTAGACATATATGCTATTTTAAGATCAAATTTTTATTTTATTACCTTTGCAAAAAAAATTAGTTGAAAATCCTTATAAAAAGGAGCTTTTGGATAAAATAACAATCTCCACTTATTATATCTTGATATAAGTGTCGGCATACCTAGTGTATGAAGAAAAAAATAGTTTAAAATACTTATAAAAAGGAGCTTTGGGATAAAATAACAATCTCCACTCATTATATCTTGATGTAAGTGTTGGCATACCTAGTGTATGGGAAAAAATAGGCAAGTGGTTTAGAATTCCAATCTCATGCCAACCTTTTTTACCGTTTCTTTACAAGATATTTAAACAACATTTTCAATCATTTCCACTCATGTAATCACTAAAATGCCTTGTTTAGTGTATGAGCTCATCAGTTCAAACTCCCAAATGACCTTTTTTTGTCTTTTCCTCACAAAAAGAATAATCACTAAAAAACCTTTCATGGTGTGTGAGTTTGTGGGTTCAAACTCCAATATGACCTCCCTTTGTCTTTTTCTTATACAAAGACAAGAGAGATACTTTAAATAAGTTTTTGTGCATTGAAATTTGAAAATTCAATGTGTGGTGGAGAGGTAAAGAGGATATCTAATAAAGAAGAGGCATTGGGGTTGAATTTTCCAAATGTTTTTTTCATCTTTGTCCTATGGTCATATCGACCAAGAAAATAGTCAAACCTACTTTTCATGTCACTGGTTTGATTGTCTGATGTCATTTCAAGGTTGGTCAAAGATGAAAAATAGGATGCTAATGTCATGTTGAGGTCACTGGTAAACTCTTTTCTTAAGTAACTTTGACCAGCCATAACATTTGCATGTGGACTTTATTTTGGAAACCAAACATATTTCTAGAATCAACATGATAAGCTCTAAAACTTGGCATAATTTTTAGTTGGAGTTTGGATAATTTAGTTGAACCATTTATTCAATCAACCTCTAGCTTTCTAATTTGACCAAACATTTGATCAAGAATTACTTTTTCATATAAGTTCCTTTCAACCCCATTCAACATGTCTCGGGTCTATTTTTCTCAACTTTTTGCTCTGATGTTGATTTTGAGAAATTATGAAATTGTGAGATTTTTAGCTTTTTCTAGATCTACCTAGATTGCTTATGGAAATACTTCATGGTAGAACCTCGTGTACTTTCAAGGAATAAGTTTATAGAGTTGGAGTTTTTCAATTAATCTATAGTTAGTTAATCATCATTGATTATTGTATGACCTCATATTTTATTAGTTTTAATTTTAATTTCAATTTCATGGTAAGTTATAAAGATATTTTCATACCCTTGAGTGAATTGTGAGAAAATATTAAAAGGAAGTATAAAGTTCATGTTATTTTTGGCTACCAAACATAAATCTTTTACATATTTGCGATGGTGAACTGTATAAAGATGAAGTTATATGAATAACTAAATAATTTTAAGAAGACGTGGCTTGAAGGGGTCAAGGAAGACAAGAGAATATTGTTAATTGTATTAAAAATAAATTAAAATTATTTGTGAAAATAATATTCAAATATTGGTAACCTTAATAGTTTCAAACAAATAAATTGCTAGTGAGTGACACAGCCATTGAAGGAAAATTCAAAATACAGAATGAACTAAAAAAAACTTAATTTTATTTGTTGACTACTTTGCACATTTTTTAAGTTGACAGTATATTTTAATGTTCAAAATTCTCATTAAATTTCCATATTTATAATCTTCAAAATTGAATGATCACATAATATGCATCTCAAACTTTTCATCTACTCAAGTTATTTAATGGCCCTTTAAAATATTGCACATTAAATATGCCAATCAAAGCGATGATGAGAATAAATAGATCTTAAACTAATAGTGTATCTTTATATTTAATCGTTGATGTACATTTTTTTATAATTAGAATGTAATTTGAAATAGATAGGTAGCCATATTTATATATTATGCATATATAGTTAACATTCCATTCAATAAAATAATTTAATTTTAACAATTATTATAGGACATTTTTCAATTGAATATTAAAAACATATATACAAACTTATTTTTAATATCATCTATAGACATATGATTATCATTATTTTTAATTTTGAAAAGAAAAATAAACTAAATAATAATAAAAGTATCCCATCTATGAATTTAACTGTATTCTCTTACATATTAAAAAGTATGAATATTTTTCTGTAATGCAACCATTGGACCTTCTTATGATGCTAATGCTCTTTCTCATATAATAATCAATATATTAACATTGAGCTGGCATGGTCATAATATAAAAACTTCATTTTATTATCATTATTGATTAAAACAATATACTTCTATTATTTAGATCTTTCTAATCTAAAAATTAAGACTTCATGGTTATCCCTGTTACAATTGGCGATTTTTGTTATTGAATGACCTCCAATAAAAAGTTGATACAAAAGGAAAGAAAACTCAGAAAACTAATCGTAATAATTACAACTCTCTAAGAAATAGTAACGAAAGAAATTAAAACTATCATTATAATTAGGGACATTAGATTTTGAGGGAAGCCTAAAATATCCGAATCAAATGTTAAATGGAGGCAATAGAGGACCACCAATTTTTCTTCTCTACTTTTCCAATACCTTCAATACCTCGTTATCTGGCCTCTAATCAGGATATATCTGAGCCCTGAGAATAAACTTATATGAAGGGAATACAGTACCACCTATTTTTCTTCTCCTTTTCCAATACTTCCAATACCTCGCTATGTGGCCTCTAATGAACACATACTTGAGGCGTGAGAATGAACTTATCGCTCGTTTAATAAAATACTTAAATGCATCATTTTATGTAAAGAGCTAATTACTATTTTGAGTAGAAATGGTTGCATATATAACGCTGGCAATGGCCACGGAGAGACAAAGTCCTCAATCGTTCCTCACCATTATCAAACAGAAAGGAAGAGACGCAATTTTCACTAATAATGTGAAATGCATGTAAAGGTACAAAAACTCCAGGCAGGATGACATGTGTAACTGTGTTGACTACATGGATGGCAATGACAAATTTTGAGCACAGGATTAGTGTGGAAGCCTAGTTCTCATGGTGTCCATTCATTCACAATATGAAAGGCGTGCGCATTTCAGTTTTGCATGAAAATTTCCATGCAAGACGAAACGAATAAACTCTGAAGACTGGAATGATGTACGTAAAGGAATCTTGTAAAATAATATACTAGAACAATACTACCAACCTCTATAGCGCGGATGCAATTAGATGCAATATGGTGGACAAGATGATGGAAGAGTTCATTTATCATGTAAATCTATGTTTATTTTAAGGATTAAGATTTTGATAATTTATTTGGTTTTTTCATTTATCATTTTTATTTATCAATGAAAATAAAATAAATGTTGGTACTATATAAATAGATTAAGTTTATTTTAGTCATTTTCTCTTATACAATAAGAGAATAATGATACAAGATTTTATTGTAAATAATATATTTTAGTTGATTTGTATATTTAGTATATATATAAGAATTAATATAAACACATAACTAGATATTCATTAACTATATATTGGAATCCAAGGTCTCTCTAATGAGAGGCTCACAATTTACTATTGTGTTGCCTATATCACACGTAAATTTTTATTAATATAAAAATTTGAATAGTTTATTTATATGTATATATTTTTAAAAATAAAACTAATATGGAAGGTGCAATATGTTCTACAATTCCATAATTCAATTTTGTTTTGAAAATAGGCTTCAACTTATTAATGTGTCTTATCAGTACTCTTGGTAGGATAAGTGTGGTGGTGACATATTTTAATTTCTTTTCATTAGTCAGTTTTTAAATTAACTCTAATATAATAGTTATCAGTACTCTTGGTAGGATAAGTATGGTGGTGACATATTTTGATTTCTTTTCATTAGTGGGTTTTTAAATTAACTCTAATATAATAGTTACAATTCATTAAACTTGTTTCTTTTATATAAATATTAAGTATTTTAATACTATATGACAATTTTTTAACTTTATAAATTTACCATATTAATTTTCTATGTCTAAATTGGTTAATTGAATTAGACTCTTAAGATTTCATTTTTCTTTCTATTATTATATTATTAGCCATGAGTCACACAAAGGTCCTTAAATATGCAAAGGATCCAAAGATTGTGAAGGATCAGAAATTTGTGAAACTCATGAAATTGGAAATTACTAAATTTTTTACGACATATAAAATTAGTTGTAATAGAAATATAACCACATGCCAATGCCATGTGAGATCATTTCCTAAATAGGAGGATAGAGCCCATTTCCTAAATAGAAGGACAGGGCCCAAAACTTTGGCATGCATTCTAGCTTTCTTGAAAAGAAGAATTGGGAAAAAAGATAGCAATCTAAGAAGTGATCACAATAGGAAGGATCAAAAAATCTTTTGGAAGGATTGAAAAATCTTTTGAAAGGATCAAAAAATCTTTTGTTTGCAATAATAGAGTTGAAAGAAGAGAATCAGAGGGAAAAGGAAAGATCCAAAAATATTTTGTTTCAAATATAGAGTTGATTTTAAGAAAAAGGGGAGAGACTCAGATGAAAAGGGGATTGGACTTTCTCTCCTAAGAATTAGCAAGGAGTTTTCTTCCAATCTACTATGCAGTAGGAGTTTTTTTGTTTGAATTTCTATATTATATTAGTGATTGTTCACAATAAATAATAAAAAAATTGGATGTCAATGGTTGTGAATTGATGTTGTTTCCTTGATGCCTATAGGAAGTAAATTACCTTTTATTTTTCATTGGTTTAGTATATGGAATTTTGTTAGCTGATAGGCTTTCACCTAGGCAATAGCCCACTAGAATGTTATCACGCTGCTGTTTGTACCCGTTAATGTGGTTGTCAGAAACTTGGTGGTTGTCGATAATTTTGTGGCCATCTATTACCTGAGGTGAATAGCCACATTTGTTGGAAATAAATGTCAACGCCTGCAGGTTATCCTTGAGCCCCATGCCCATCTACCCTATCAGGTCACCGCAGGCATTCATGGATGGCAGCATTCATTTTGGTAGGTGAGATTTTGAATTTGAACGTTGAGAGGGAAAATGAAATGGGACAAAAAGGAATGTTATTCATTCATTCATTTTAATTCAGAGCAGATCAAGCAGAGCAGAGAAGTTGCAGAGAAGAGCACTGGAAGAAGATGAGCAAATCCAGTCGTCAGAGTGCAAAAAAAGAAGTTTGTTTATTTTGTGCTTGCAGTTGCACGCCTTCTCTCTAATCATTCTATAAGTTTATTGTTCATTGAATTCAACCTGTGAAGCAGTGATTGCTCCAGGCATTTTTGGTATGCAACCATTAGAGCTGCTAGTTTAAAGTTTGAAGTATTGAAGTCATTTGAAGTTTTAGGGTAAATTAAGGGTTTTATGGTTGAAGCCGAATGCTCCCAAATCTTGTATTGTTTTAAATCAAAGTTAAATACTAAGCAAGAAGGCATACTCAAATCAAAGTTAAATACTAAGCAAGCATGCATACTCGAATCTATTGTTCTTCCTCTCTACATTGCACTTGAGAAGATCTTTGTTGAATATTTTTTAGTTATGAATCTCTAGTTTTAATCGTGAAAAGTTTCACATGATATCCTGGTCACTCAACTTGGTCCCTGTTTCTCCATAGTGGAAGCCGAGATCACTCAACACCTTCCCTTGCCGAGCTCTCCTCTTTGTACCAAGTTCACTGGGCACCTATTGCCTGTCACTCGACACCTTCATGTGCCGAGTAAGTGCCGAATAATTTTTGGCACTCGACACCTTCCTGTGCCGAGCACTTTTCTTAAGTGCTGAGCAACCTGCCACTCGACACCATCAAGTGTTGAGTAAAACTAGCACTTGGCACCTTCATGTGCCGAGAAACTTTTAAGTGTCGGATAAAATTTTTTTAGGTTTAGGGTTAAGTTGTGAGTTTATTTTAATCTATATTTCTCACATGGTATCAAAGCTTTGAGGCCCCACATCCAAAGTGAGTTAGGGCATTTGTTTTTTCTTGGGATATTTGACATGGAAGGAGATGCAGGAAAGATATGGCAGCAGCCACCATCATTTAATGGACAAAATTATGATACATTTGCAAAGAAGATGAAGACCATTATGGTAGCAAATGATTTCTAGGAGTTTGTGGTCAATGGATTAATTGATGTGACTGATCCAACTCAGTATGCTACTCTCACAAATGCACAGAAGACTCATTTGAAAGAGTCAAGGAGGAAAGATGCTAAGGCATTAAGTCTTATTGAAGCAACAATGACAGAGACTATATTTCCAAAGATTGTAGCAGCAAATTATGCAAAGGAAGCATGGGATATCCTTGAGACGAACTTCAAGGGGACTAATAATGTTCGTAGTGTAAAGCTACAGAACATAAGGAGGGAGTTTGAGAACCTTCAGATGAAGGAGAATGAATAAGTTGCAGACTTTAGTTCAAGGACCTCCAATGTGATTAACTAACTAAAGTCAAATGGAGAAGACTATCAAGAGCAGAGGATAGTGGAGAAGATATTGAGGAGTTTACCTCATAAATATGACCATTTGGTCATGACAATAGAAGAGGCAAAAGACCTCACGACTTTGACAATGGATGAGTTGATGGGTTCTCTTCAAACCCATGAGTATAGGATCAATAAATCCACATCTTCTTCTACCCAAGAGCAAGCATTCAAGGATCAGTCAAATCCAAGAGGAAGGGGGAGAGGAAGAAATGGCTCAGGCAGGAACTCTAGAGGTAGAGGCTAAGGTAATGGAGGACAAAGAAATGTTGTAGCAGAAAGCTCAGGAAGAGCAGATGGAGCAAGTAGCTCACAAAATAACTCCAGAGGAGCTAAGAAAAACTACAACTCAAATAAGAGTAATGTAGAATACTACTACTATCATAAATATGGGCATTATGCAAATGAATGCTGGAAGAAGCAGAAAGATCAGTCAAGACAAGCAAATGTGGCTGATGTGAATATGGGAAGTGAAAACACTGCCTTCATCATTTTTAATGTTGGTGAAGAAGGAAGCCCTGAGGTTTGGTACCTCGACAGTGGATGTAGCAACCACATGAGTGGTAATGAAACCTTGTTTTCATTCATTGACAAGAGTTTTAAATCAGAAATTAAGATGTGTAACAATGGAACCCTGCCAGTTGTGGGCAAAGGATCTATTATGGTCTGCACCAAGAAAGGTGAGAAAAGAGAAATACAAAATGTGTATTTCACCCCTGGTATGAAGCACAATTTGATGAGCATTGGTCAGCTCATTCAAAATGGATACAAAGTGCTGACGGAAAATGACATGTGTGTCATTCAAAAAAAGGATGGGAGCAAGAACCTACTTGCAGTAGTTCAAATGACCAAGAATAGAATATTTCCCTTGAGGATTGAGACATGTTTCTCATCTCAAGTTCGTGCTGCACCTCCCACACAATCATCTGTAAGGAGTGTGATTGAAGACCCCTCATGGCTATGGCACCTTAGGTATGGTCATCTTGGCTATGCTAGTTTAAATTTATTGTCAAATATAAGAATGGTAGAAGGTTTGCCACGAATAAAAAATTCATGTGACAAGTGTGAGGCTTGTATTTTGGGTAAGCAACATAGGCTTCCCTTTAATTTTGAAAATTCTAGGAGGGCTAGATATCCATTAGAGTTAGTGCATACTGACCTAGTTGGTCCTATGCAAGTTACTTCCATTGGGGGGAGTACTTATTTCATTACATTCATTGATGATTTCAGTCGTAAGACATGGGTGTATTTCTTAAAAAATAAATCTGAAGCATTTGAAAATTTTGTAGAATTTAAAGCCCAAGCTGAAAGAGAATGTGGACACTATATCAAGGTCCTTAGATCAGATAGAGGAGGGGAGTATACCTCCAATTCTTTTGTAAACTTTTGCAGGAAACATGGCATTAAGAAAGAGCTCATAGCCAGCTATACACCATAGCAGAATGGAGTGGCTGAAAGAAAGAACAGGACCATTATTGAAATGGCAAGGAGTATGATGAAAGAGAAAGGTCTCCCAACTGAATTTTGGGGAGAGGCTGTGGCAACAACAGCTTACCTAATTAATAGGTGTCCTACAAAGGCAGTCCATGACAGAATTCCAATGGAAGCATGGTCACGAAGAAGATGGACAGTTGAACACCTAAGGGTGTTTGGATGTGTTGCATATGTACATGTGCCTAAAGAGCAAAGGAAAAAATTTGATGACAAAGGTGTGAAATGTATTTTCACAGGGTACAACCTAGAATCAAAGGCATATAGATTATATGACCCATTGAACAAAAAGATGATACTTTTAAGAGATGTGGAATTTCTTGAAAATCAGTCTTGGTATGGTTCAACTGATGAGTCACCGAGCACTTTAAGTAAAGTGCCAATTATGAGTGAAGAAGATGTTGATGAACAGGAAGAAGAAGGAGCAAATAGAAGTAAAGGCAAGCAGGTTCAGACATTGCCGAGCTCCTCTAGGCATGACCGAGTGTCAGTGCCGAGTACCAGTGAAGATTGAGTTTGTTGGCAAAGCAATAGTGATGAAGATTCTTATCCCACACTCTCCTCCCTGTTACCAAGAAAGACCAAGAGTCCTAGGGAGATATACCAAGATGAAAGGTATGAAGATTATGATGAGAGTGTTAATTTTGCATTATTTTCTCATAGTGATCCAATATATTTTGAGGAAGCTATTAAGGAGAATAAATGGTGTAATGCCATGGATGAAGAAATAGATGCTATAGAAAGGAATGAGACATGGGAGCTAACTGAATTGCCTCGCATGAAGAATATGATTGGAGTGAAATGGGTCTATAAGACCAAATGCAATGCTGAAGGCAAGATTGATAGGCATAAGTCAAGGCTGGTAGTCAAGGGCTACAAACACTAGAATGGAAGAGATTATGATGAGAACTATGCCCTAGTTGCAAGAATGGAAACCATGCATGTTGTCATAGATATTGCAACTCAGCACAAGTGGAAGGTATTTCAAATGGATGTGAAGTTTTCCTTCCTCAATGGTGTATTGAAAGAAGAAGTGTATGTGGAGTAGCCGCCTAGTTATGAAGTTGCAGGTGAAGAGAACAAAGTATATAAATTTAGGAGAGCTCTCTATGGGCTCAAGCAAGCTCCATGGGCATGGTACAGTAGGATTGACTCATATTTGATGAGAAATGGCTTTTGCAAAAGCAATGGTGAGGCTACTCTCTACATCAAGACAGAAAATGGTAATGTTTTGATTGTTGTCTTGTATGTAGATGACTTATTTTTTACTGGAAATGACAAGGCTCTAATTGGTGAATTCAAAGAGGCCATGAAAAGTGAATTTGAAATGATAGACCTAGGTCTCTTGAAATATTTTCTAGGCATAGAAGTAAAACAAATGCATGATGGCATTTTCATCTCTCAAGAAAAGTACGCAAGGCAGATCTTGGAGAGATTTAAAATGCGGAACAGTAAGGCAGCCCCCACACCAACAACAGTAGGTCTGAAGTTGAGAAAGGAAGACTCTAGCAAGAGAGTGGATCCAAAATTTTACAAGAGTATGGTTGGAAGTCTAATGTATTTGACTGCAACTCGGCCAGACCTAATTCATGCAGTAAGTCTGATTTCTAGATTTATGGAAACACCAAAAGATTCCCATTGGCAAGCGGGAAAGAGGATCCTAAGGTATGTCAAAGGTACCAAGGGATTTCAAATTTATATACTACAAATGATGATTTCAAGTTGGTGGGATACATAAATAGTGATTGGGCTAGAAGTTTAGATAATAGGAAGAGCATTTTCGAGTACATGTTTCATATGGGATCGGGCGCAATTTCATGGGCATCCAAGAAGCAACTTATTGTTGCTCAATCTACAGTAGAGGCTGAATACATTGCAAAAAATGCAGCAGCATGTCAAGCAATTTGGCTAAGGAGGATCTTGACAGATTTGAATGAAAGCCAAGAGGATGGAACCACAATTTATTGTGACAACATCTCATCAATTGCATTGTCTAAGAATCCAGTCTTCCATGGAAGAAGCAAGCATATAGAGATCAAATATCACTTCATCAAAGAGTTCATGGAGAATGGGGATATCAAGATAGAATTTTGCAAGTCTGAGCAACAGCTAGTAGACATCTTTACCAAGCCATTAGGCATTGGAACTATTGTGCACCTAAGATAGAATCTTGGTGTAGTTGATTTGGATCAACAGTGATCCTTGTTTGAGGGTCTCAGGACAAAGGGGGAGTGTTGGAAATAAACGTCAATGCCTACAGGTTATCCTCGAGCCCCATGCCGATCTACCCTGTCAGGTCATTGCAGGCATTCATGGATGACAAGAATTCATTTTGGTAGGTGAGATTTCAAATTTGAACGTTGAAAGGAAAAATGAAATGGGACCAAAAGGAATGTTATTCATTCATTCATTTTAATTCAGAGGAGATCAAGCAGAGTAGAGAAGTTGCAAAGAAGAGCAGTGGAAGAAGATCAACAGATCTAATCGTCAGAGTGCAGAAAAAGAAATTTATTTATTTCGTGCCTGCAGTTGCACGTCTTCTCTCTGATCATTCTGTAAGTTTATTGTTCATTGGATTCAACCTGTGAAGCAGTGATTACTCTAGGCATTTTTGGTATGCAGCCATTAGAGCTGCAAGTTTAAAGTTTGAAGTATTGAAGTCGTTTGAAGTTTTAGGGTAAATTTAGGGTTTTATGGTTGAAGCTGAATGCTCCCAGATCTTGTATTCTTTTAAATCAAAGTTAAATACTAAGCAAGCAGGCATACTTGAATCTATTGTTCTTCCTCTCTACATTGCATTTGAGAAGATCTTTGTTGCATATTTTTTAGTTTTGAGTCTCTAGTTTTAATCATGAAAAGTTTCATGTTATATCCTGGTCGCTCAGCTTGGTCCCTATTTCTCCATAGTGGAAGCCGAGCTCACTCGGCACCTTCCCTAGCCAAGGTCTCCTCTTTGTGCCGAGTTCACTTGGCACCTGTTGCCTGTCACTCGGCACCTTCATGTACCGAGTAAGTGCCGAGTAATTTTTGGCACTCGGAACCTTCCTATGACGAGGACTTTTCTTAAGTGTCGAGCAACCTGCCACTCGGCACCATCAAGTGCTGAGTAAAATTGGCACTCGACACCTTCATGTGCCGAGAAACTTTTAAGTGCCAGATAATTTTTTTTTAGGTTTAGGGTTAAGTTGTGAGTTGATTTCAATCTATATTTCTCACAACGTTGCCGAAGAATAATGCCACAATGGCACCCTGTCCTTCGATAATGAGATAAACACAACTCATAACTCACTACAACATCATTTTGGACAGCGAGATGCTTCATCGCCGGATCCCCAAGCCACAAGTCCTTGAGCTATGCAGATAAGGAGTGGGATTTCACCAGGCTGCCTACCAAATTAGTATGGGAGAGCCACTTCATCGCACCGCCCCTCCAACCATCGTAGTTTGGCCGCTTAGGTTCTCTATAAACTCAGCTGCTAAGGGGTTTGCTTAAGCGATCACTCCTATGCTACAAGTTCAATAGGTATTCTTCGTCCGCTGCTTTCTTTCCATTCTATTTACATGCTTGGTGCTTCTTGATAACCCTTGCTTAGATCTTATTTTGTTACCTCTTACAGGAACTAGGATGACGGTACGAGAGGTGGACAACAGCGCTAGGAATTCTTCTCAGCGATTTAGGTAAAAGGCCATTATGCGATTCCATGTTCTATAGGGAATTAGTTACAGAATTTTCATTGATCAATCTTAACAGCCCATTATGGTGGAGCTTTGTGTTGTCCATTGGAATATAGTAATTGAGCAACGATTTTTTATTTGGTTTTGGAATGCATTAATCGGATCGTTCTTTTAATTTGGTTTGATATATGTTTAAGCTGGTGTTTTGTCAAGTTATGTAAGTAATTGGTTTACTGGTTATTATAACCCAAATACAAAGTTTCGATTGATCTACCATGACCTCCCATTATCATGGAGATTTTTTGTTTGGTGGATTGCCATAACTGGGCCATGCTTTTGACTTGGTTTTAGGTGTAATAGCTTCTTTGGTTGTGAAATTTGGATGTTTAGCTTTCGTCCCTGATGAATACTAGTGTACAAATGTTACTTTGTTCTGCTCAAATTGTCTGAGTTTGGAAAGTTTTTATTAGGGTGAAATTCTTTTCCAGTAAGTGGAATCCTAATGTTTTGACAAGCTGACCAAGCTATATGGCATCATAGATTTGGACTCTCAGTTTTACTGTTTAGTTTCTGTTCCTCATCTCTTGTGTAAAATGATTTGAGCTTTTTTAACTTCAGCAGTCGAATGATTAAAAAAAATCTGCAATATCCAGTTATGGCTATCTAATATTGCTCCATGCCTTCAGTGGCCTAAATTTAGTTGTTATAGGTATTGGTCTCTTGGAATGGTTCTTATGGAAAAAGATAAAAATCAGCTTATAGTGATAAAAAGATAACTAAGGCAAAAATATTTATCAGAATGAGGATTGTTTAGTTCTATGAAATCTCATAACAAGTTCCGTAGCCTTACAACTTTGAGACTAGGAAGCTATATCCTATTTAGGCTCATCGTGAATGCAAAGTTTTAGAAGGCCTAGAAAAAGTACAATAGCAGCACATGAATGCATTGGGCACACAGTGTAGCATTCATATACGTTAAAATGGTATCAGGGAAACATGTATGTGCGCTGACAGCAGTCATGCGCTGGTACTCTAGCTTAAGTTTAATTCGTCCATAAAGAATATTCATTCTATAACTATGTTCTGATTGATCTCATACTGCTCTATTGTGCTACGATCTTTGACGAACATTATTTTAAAGAGTTAAACATTACATCTTTCGCGAGTAATGTCTCTTTAATTCTAATCATAGTTCATGAGGGATCATAGCCTGTAGATGCATCTCAGTAGTAGTTGCCAATCATATTTTGTTTAGAGTACTATATTAAAATTTGACTATAACTGAGATAGCTTTTATTTTATGTGTCTAACAGTTCTAACTTCACTGCACCTTTATGTCACCTTTCTCCTCTTTCTTTGTATTTTTCCCTCCTATTTCATTGTTTATTGCAGATGAACTATAAAGGGTCACTTAGAGAGAGTGTTTAAGGTACAATCTCAACAACACATTTCCTAGTTTTCAAGTTTTGTGGGCCTGGTAAAATAGATTCTTTGTGTATTTAATCCAACATTGAAAATTAATTTCTTTGTACACAGTTTTTTACCTATATGTTGTCTTACTAAACATTACAAATAGAGGAAGTTTCAATTTCTGGCCATGTCTAACTTCTTGATACTCATATACTTCTCTGAGACATTACTAAAATAATGTTTTTTTTGGTCTTTCTATGATGAAATGAAAATTTCCAGCCAGAATGTTTATTTCTAAGAAAGTACAATGTATCAATTTGAAAGAGATCAGAATGCTGGGATAGTGTGTAGGAGGATGAGACGAGAAACTAAAGAGCTTTTGTTGAGAAGAAATTTCATTAATTTTTCTATTTGTTGTGTAAAATATGGCCTCTCGAATTCAGTCCTCAGCAGTTCCTGTGTCGGTTGGTATTATTTATCCAAATAGTAGATATAATAACTACTGTTTTAGGTTGCAAAGATGTTGTGTCTCTACATCTGCAAGAAGCTTCCATTCAGTTGATTCATTGAATGTAGAAGGATTCTATTTGGACAACTTAAGATGGCCTTATTCCAATTTGCAGTATATTTCTAGAGACCCCCAAAAAGTAAGAATTGTATAAAATCAACTTTGGCATCACTTGCTTCTTCCAGTAGACAGGATCCATTCTTGGATTTGCATCCTGAAGTTTCAATGAATGCAAATAATGTGTCATTTCCACTGGAGGATTCTGTCCACCTGTCAATAATAATGCAGTCAAAGTCAAGGTGATTGGTGTTGGTGGCGGTGGCTCTAATGCTATGAAGAGGATGATTGAGAGTGAACTGAAGGGTGTGGAGTTTTGGATTATCAATAATGATGTACAGGCCTTGAGAATGTCACCCGTGTGCTTTGATAATCGTTTGCAGATTAGAAAAGAACTGATAAGAGGTCTTGGCACTGGGGAAAACACTGAGGTTGTAATGAATGCTGCCAAAGAGAGTCAGAGTGTACTTGAGGAAGTTGTTTCCGAGGTAGATATGGTCTTCCTGATAGTAAGCTTGGAACTTCTAACTTACCTTTAGAGTACTTGTGATTATCATCATTGGAAAGACTTAGAGTGAAATAAATTTTCTTTTGGAATCAAAAGAATGGATGTGGCCAATGAATTTATAATTTGAGGGAATAATAATCTTATTATTTTAGGTATTGCATTAAATCAATAATTCTGTCTAGTTCAAGACTTATTTAGATTTTAGCATCTATTCTTAAAAAAATTTCATCAATGTCTACTTACGTAACTTTCTTCAAGCTCTTAGCTTTATGCCCTTCAATTTAAATATTTTATTGCAAGTCATTTTCTTTACTTCAAATGTCTTTAAAAAAAATGTTTTAAAAAATAAAATAAATTGAGAAGATAAATGAAATAATATCTTCTATTTTATGAGATATTTTAGCTTATTATAAGACCAACTATAGAGGTTGAAAGAGACAAAACACAATAACCAATTGCAGTATCAAATGAGTCCAATCCTTTTCAATATCAATGGAAATACGACAACATTATTTTCTCGCTCATCATTGTTTAAATCAGAGATGGTGCATATAGAACATGATATATGGCTTATACAAAAATCCCATGCAACCACTTCTTTGATGATCAGTATCATATAGTTTTAACTTATAGCCTATAGGTCATATTTGTAGTTTCCTTGACCTCAACTGTACATTGGGATACATCATATACAACTCCTCATAAGTAAATAAATGACCAATGTTTTTTATAGTTTAGATATTAGAGCTATCCAAGTTTATAGTAATGCTATGAATTAGATAAAATGTCTTATGAATGGATTGAACCCCGATTATGAAGAGTTAAATGAATTGTGATATTTATATTATAATTTCTTTCTCTTCAGCCTATGATATTTTTGCATCACAATTTTGTGAGAAATCAACTATTGCAGTCATGGATTATTAATCTCCTATCATAAACGATTATTAAACTGCTGAAAATAAATTCTCAGCTAATATCGAAAAATAACACAACTACAACTTCACTTATAAAATACGGAAAGAAATGCGCAACACAATGAACACAATATTTTTGAACAAATTGTCCTTGGAAAAACTCCTAAGGGAAAAGCAGTTCTACAGATGAGAAATTATATTAAACTTCAGCAAATCTAGCGATACAAAATTCCTTGCCTCTTACTGGAAAAATTTCGACAACCTCCTAATTTCTCCCGCTGATATTCCCCACTGCTATCCCCATGCTAACACTGTGCCCTTGCTAACATTGCAAGACTATTTGCTAACACTGCAAATGTTTCTCCAAACTTCATATTCTCCAAATGCCCCCTAGACCCCCTTTTATACTACTCTCATTGGTAAACCAACAGCTGAGATTGATTTACAATCAATGGTGGAGATATAAAACAACTTACGAACCCTAACAAAATTGGTTTCTAGTTGCTTCTAAAAGAAGTTAATTATTTAATAAATAATTGTCCTTGCTCTAACCAATTTGTTAGCAAAAAAAATTAGATACTAAATAGTAGCATATGGACAAACAGTTGTCCAAGCTAACAAAACTAACACTCCCCCTTAGTGAGGAAGTTGTTCTACAGGACACCTAACTTATCTCTGAAGAAGATAAATTTTTCCTTCCCCAATGCCTTAGTCAGAATATCTACTACTTGCTCCTCTATAGGTATATATTGTAGCTGAACAACTCCCCTTTGTACACAATCTCTGATGAAGTGATATCTGATATCTATATGTTTAGACCTATCATGAAACACTGGATTCTCAGACAACTTGATGCAACTTTGATTGTCACAATGTATCACAATAGTCTCAACCTTCTGACCAAACAAGGCTACTAACAACTTCTGAAGCCATATAGCTTCACATGTTGCCATGCTAGCCTCTATGTATTCTGCTTCTGCTAAACTTAGAGCCACAAACTTTTGCTTCCTGCTGAACCAAGATACAACCTCTGATCCCAAGCTGAAACAACACCCTGAAGTGCTCCTTTTGTCCATTGTACTTCCTGCCCAATCTGCGTCAGTATAGCCTATCAACCTGATACCTTCACCTCAAACATATCTGATCCCATACTCGACTGTACCATGCAAGTAACGTAGCACATGCTTAGCCGCTATCCAATGCATTCTCTTTGGTTCAACCATGAACTGACTAAGAGAGTTTACTGCAAATGCTATATCTGGCCTAGTATTGACCAAATACATAAGCAAACCAATAAACTATCAATATAAAGTGGGATCTACATCCTTCTCCTTAGATGTATCTACCTTCCTCCAATTCATGATCATGGGTGTAGACATGGCTTTGCAATCCTCCATCCCGAATTTTTTCAAGATTTCAATGCAATATTTCCCTTGACCAAGGAAAATCTCCCCATCTGTCTGCCACACTTCCATGCCTAGAAAGTAGTGCATAAGTCCTAAATCCTTCATCTCAAACTCTTCTGCAAGGTTCCTCTTGCAATCCACTAAGAGCCCTAGTGAACCTATAAGAAATAGGTCATCCACATAAAGAACAAGAATGAGAATCTCACCCCCAACCATCAAGTAGTAGAGGTTAGCATTTGCTTCACTCTTCACAAAGCCCATTTTTCGCAAATATGTGTGAATGTGCTCATACCACGCTCTAGGAGCCTACTTGAGTCCGTATAATGCTTTCTTCAATATGCACATGTGGGTCTCTTCGCTATGTGCTACAAAGCATTTTGGTTGTTCTATGTATACCTCCTCCTTCAACTCACCATTAAGGAATGATGTCTTGACATCCATTTGATGGATTTGCCATCCCATCTGTGCTGCAAGTGAGATTACAGCTCGTATAGAAGTATACCTAGCAACTGGAGCAAATGTCTCCTCATAGTCTATTCCCTCCTTCTGAGAGAACCCCTTTGCCATGAACTTCGCCTTGTATTTCTCGATGCTACCATCTGCACCATGTTTTATCTTATAGATCCAATGTGATCCAACTATAGCCCTATCTGTTGCTGTAGGTACTACCTCCCACACATCGTTTTGCATTATTGAAGAATATTCCTCAACCATAGCATCTCGCCATACCTAATGTTCTGCAGCTTCCTGATAGCTAGAAGGCTCACTATCTACCAACTGACTAACTAATGCCACATAGTCATTGACTGGTTGTCTTCATTGTCTAGTACTCTTCCTAGGAGCTCCCACAAACTCTTGAATATCCCTTTGTGTATCTGGAACCACTTGGTTCTTGCTGCCAACTGTAGAGGATGAAATGTCAACCTCTAAGTCTTATAGATGCATTTCCTATTGCACCTGTTGCTCCATACTCTATGAATCTTCACTAACTGATTCTACACTCATATTGGTAACTGTACTTGAGCTTTGTTGCTCTTGACTTGGTCTTGGAGCTTCTGTTGGCTGCTCACTCTAATCATCTATTGGAAAATCTCTAGATCTCCTAAATGCCTTGTCCTCCATGAACTTGACATCCCGTCTAACAATAATTATTTTAGTCCCTGGAATGAAAATCATGTATGCCTTTGAGGTCTCACTGTACCCAACAAAGTACCCCCTCTCTATAGTCTGATCTAACTTTATACATGTATCTCCAGGAATATGGCAATATGCCAAACTCCCGAATATCTTGAAGTGACTAACATCTAGCTTCTTCCCTGTGAAAGCTTCCTCTGGTGTCATCTTCCCTAGCACCTTGTGTGGAACTCTATTATGAATGTAGACTGTTGTATTACACACCTCTACCCATAAGTAACGGGGCATGTCCTGGTCATGTAGCATAGCTCTTGCTGCCTCCGATATAGAATGGTTCTTCCTCTCAGCAACTCCATTCTGCTGTGGATTGTAAGGAACAGTCCATTCTCTCGTGATTCCTTCTCTGGGACAGAACTCCTAGAAGACATTTGCTTTGTACTCGCCTCCATTGTCTGACCGAAGAACCTTTATCTTCTTTCCTGTCGAGTTCTCCACAAGAGCCTTGAACTCTTAGAATTGACTGAAAACCTCATCCTTAGTCTTCAAGAAGTATATCTAGGTCTTTCTAGAGAAATCATCAATAAAAGTAACATAGTACTCATATCCTCTGAGAGATTTCATCGACATCGATCCACAAACATCAAAATGTACTAGATCAAGAACACCCTTAGATCTGGTGTCACTCCTTGGAAAAGATGCTTTTGCAAACTTCCCCAACACACATCCCTTACATACATCGTCATGCTCTGTGCTCACCTCTGGAACATCTGTCACCGTCTCGCGAACCAATCTAAGTTCTCCATGATGAATATGGCCCATCTTCCTATGCCATATCTCTCCAAGATCTCTAGGATTACTGTTGCTCATAAGTGCCTTAGAAGTATCAAACTACAATCTATAAAGGTGACCACTCCTAACTCCAATAGTTATGGGTGATTTCCAATCCTTGTGCTTAATCAACACATTTGTCCCTCTAAAGAGTACATTATACCCCCTATCCTAAAGAACAGATATAGAAATCAAATTCATACCTAAGCCTAGCACATATAACACATCATGAAGTGGAATTATATTTCCATTCTCCATCTAAAACTGAATAGTCCCTTTCCCAATAGGGTTGAGTTTGGACAAGTTTGCCATAGAAATCTGGATGTTGGTGTCCTCCTCCTTGTAACTAGAGAAGTACTCTCTAACTCTTGTCATATGAAATGATGCCCCAGTATCTATATACCAAACACACTGTGAGGTTGAGCTAACCATAGAAGCTATGAGTGCAAACTCTTCTTCTATTCTACTAGAGAGTTCTTCTGCACTTGCTAAAGCTGCCACCTGCTTCTTACCCTTCTTCCTCTCTGGGCAATCACTGACATAGTAGCCAAACTTGTGACATCCAAATCACTTGACCTTAGAAAGGTCCTTCTTCTTCTTTTCATTTTGTGAATTCGATCCTTTGCTAGATCCCTTCTTTGCTTTCCCATTACCCGCTAGGGCAACGTTCTCTTGTTCCACCTCATTTTTCTAACTCTTGTTGGCCCCATTGACAAGACTTAGTCTAAACTCCTCCTGAGTGAAATCAGTCCATAGTCAATCCCAACTCGGTAAAGTATCTCGTCCACTGACAACTTGAACAACGACACTCCATTGTTTAGTAAACCCATTTAGGACTATTCTCACTAGCTCGTCATCACTAGGGCTATCTCCAATAGTTGCTAACTCATCCTTGAAAAGTCTGAGCCTGGTGAGGTAACTTGTGACGTCTTCTCCCTGATTCATTCGGGTATTCTTTAGCTTCTCTTTGAGAATCAACTTCCTGTTGGTGGTAGCATTCTGGTATAGATTCAGAATGGCATCCCACATCTTCTTTGCCGTATCTAGCTCTGCAATATGTGGAACAATATGATCCTTGACACCATCAAGGATGATCCTCCTCGCTTTGGCATTGTCCTTCCTATATGTTGCAAGCTGTGTTGCATCCATTGGTATAGGTACAACACTAGTAGCATAATCCTTGATACCATTCTCTTCCAATAATAAAGAAATTCTAGCCTTCCAGACACCAAAATTTGAGGCACCACCTAATCTATCCTGATCTCTAAAACTAGCTAAAGCCATCTCAAGGGTTTAAAGCAATAATAAATCTAAAGAGACCAAAATTTCTTTCCTAGGGAAAAACTCTTCTACCCTTAACAATGCTCTGATACCATGTGAGAAATCAACTATTGCAGTCACTGATTATTAATCTCCTATCATAAATGATTATTAAACTACTAAAAATAAATTCCCAGCTAATATCAAAAAATAACACAACTGCAAATTCACTTATAAAATACGGAAAGAAATGCGCAACACAATGAACACAATATTTTCAGACAAATTGTCCCTAGAAAAACTCTTAAGGGAAAACCAGTTCTACACATTAGAAATTACATTAAACTTCAGCAAATCAAGAGATACAAAATTCATTGCCTCTTACTGACAGAATTTACTGATATTTCCGACTGCCATCCCCACGCTAACACTACACCCTTGCTAACACTGCAAGACTATTTGCTAACACTGCAAATGTTTCTCCAAACTTCATCTTCTCCAAATGCCCCCTAGACCCCCTTTATACTACTCTCATTGGTAAACCAATGGCCGAGATTGATTTACAATCGACAGTGGAGATATAAAACAACTTACCAACCCTAACAAAATTGGTTTCTAGTTTCTTCTAAAAGAAGTTAATTATTTAATAAATAATTGTCCTTGCTCTAATGAATTTGTTAGCGAAAACAATTAGATACTAAATAATAGCATATGGACAAACAACTATCCAAGCTAACAAAACTAAAAAATTTATTATACAATATTTATTGTCAAACCCTTCACGAGTTAAACTAATGCTCTGATGCCACCTCCAATCCACATTATAACAGCAACACCTATCGGTTGTACCCTTGAACCCTACCAGGGTACAAGCACTAGTTATAGTGGTTGCAGTACCAACTTTGTTTTGATGTTTAGAAAAACCCGTGTGTGTATTATGCTTCCATCGTTGCGGTTGATATTGTAAAATTTTGTGGTTATTAATTATGTATTTTGAGCCTCTTTCATTAAGGTTGAATAGGAGCATTGACGTAATGTTTGATTTTTTTTAAAACTATTGTCAAGTTCCTTGTTGTTTGAACTTTTAATTTTACTGCTCAATTCAATTTCAGCATATCTTGCGCGCTCCTAGATTTGGAATAAATTATGTGACCCATTATAGGTAACACACTCAGAAATTTGGAATAATTCAATCAGACATTTTGATACAAGTCATTAAGTCAGATCAATATTTTTAATTCACCAAATTTGATTATTAAAATAAATTTAGGTTCCAAATATTTTACTTCAGATAGGGAAAAATGATTTAAAACATAATAATACTATCTATAATTACATTGTTAAAATATTTTTATATATAAATTATGATTGTGATACAATTAAAATATAATTTTTAATTTAACTCTTTCATTTAAATAAAAAAGAGTATTAAAACTATCGGTCAATACAATACAGTTTAATATATCATAAAATTTAAACAAGTGTTTCTTTTAGAAATTGAGAAAATGTATTTACAATTGGAGTGTTAATAAAATTTTAGAAAATAATTAAAAAGATTTAAAAAATTAGAAATGGAATGTTAACTTTAATTTCATTCAATTATTTTACAATAAATATAAACTTTATAAGATATTTTAAATGTAGAATAATGAAGTGCTTATATTACTCAAATAATCATGTTTGAATTGTTTTAAAATGTATTTCTTAATTTTGATTTCACTTTGAGATTTCATATATAGATTTCATATATAGATTTCATTCTTATAAATTCCAATTTAGGAAAATAAATTAACCTTGAAAATGTTTAATTTATTGTTGAAATATAAATGCACATTAAAAAAATTATCACTAATTTCAGATTTTTCTTTGTATTGGAATCAAATTATATATATCTACAATTACTTTAGTAAATCTTAAAAACAATGTGGCTGAACTTTTCTCTAAACCCAACTCTAGATAAAATGAAACCCTGGCTTTAACACAAAACCAAATTGAACATTAATTATAAATCTAATTACATTCAAATTTAAACTAATTCAAATTGGTTTATAGTCATAAATAAAATTATATGTTAACATTAAAATAATGCTAACCCTAATTAAATAATATACCATATTGAACCTTATACATACATTAAACTAGTAATTTAATCTAAAACCCTAAGTATGATTCTTTATGTAATTGTATAAAATATGATTCACAATATAATATAGAAAAATACTATATATATATATATATATATATATATATATATATGTATATATATATACACATATGTATATGTATATATATACATATACATATGTATATGTATATGTATATGTATATGTATATATATATATGTATATATGTATATATATAAATATAGATATATATGTATAGATATATATATATAGATATATATGTATAGATATATATATACATATAGATATATCTATACATATATATATATATACATATATATATATATACATCTATATATACATATATATACATATATACATCTATATATACATATATATACATATATATATGTATATATATATATATTTATATATATATGTATATATATATATATTTATATATATATGTATATATATATATATATATATATATATATATATATGTATATATATATATATATCTATATATATATATATATATGTATATATATATATATATCTATATATATATATATATATATATATATATATATATATATAACTTATTTTTTAATCCCTAATTTTGACCAGATTTATGGGACTAGCATGACTATATTGTAGCTATCATGACTTCATTATTCCTCATTTGTTTATCATGGATAAAATTTTATATTTTATCATTTTGTGCTCATATTTAATATTAAAAAAATTTATTTGTCATTGTAGTCACTCAACTAAACTACTGATTAATCTCTATAATCTCAACCAATTAGATATATGTGAGTTTTTTAATTTCTAAAATCTATTAAATTATTTTAGCTCACATAAATGGAGTCTTATAGGAGCTGATTTCTAGGAACCACTACACCTACTATTAGGTAATATTTTAGCATGTGTCTGTTAATAGATCAAACCTTTTTTTTTGGAAAGAGGGGTAAAAATTTATTAAGACAGAAAGGAATACAACAAGGAGAGATCAACAAGGAGCTCAATCCTGAGCAACAAGATCATCAAATTCTTGCACCATCTCAAAGGAAAGTTGCCTCCTATCCCTAATATTCCAACCTAGATCATGACTATCTAGAACCCCATTTGGCTAAACAATTAGCAACTCTATTACATTCACAAGGAATATATGTAAACCTAATGAACTGAAAAGAGCTAGAGAAGAGAATAATTTGATTAACAATAGTGGCTAGCTACCAACTAACATCCTCAAGCTCTTGCGAAGAAAGCAAGTTCACCACCACCTGGGAATCAGACTCACATATAATCTTACTCCATCCACGCAAGCAACACTATTCCATAGCATATAAAATAGACTAAGCTTCCATGAGATTGTTAGTGTAATCACCCTTATGAACTGGGAAAAAGAATTTAACATCACCAGAACTACAAGGAGCCTCTCCCCCAATACCAGCAGGGCCTGGATTCCCATGGGAAGAACCATCAGTGTTAATTTTTAGAACTCCACAGGGAGGAGGATTCCAATGCCCATCCCGATTAACCTGACCCTTCCTCTGATGTTGAAGCTACCTGGACATAGAAGGAAACCTTTGAGCTACTACCCCATCCTAAAGATGAAAATTGAGGCGATTATAGATAGCAAGATCAACTGGATCCATATCCCCATCTAGCTCACACTTCACATGAATAGTTTCCTGAAGAGAATGTGATATCTTCCATCAAAGATGCAAAACACCAAGCTGAACATCTCAGAATATTTGATGATTCCTCTCCATCCAATTATGCCAAAGTATGAATGATGGGCTAGCAATTGAAGCTGCATGGAGAGAAGAAGACTTGGAGGGAGCACTACCCAAGTGGGCCCAAAACTCAGGCAAAGAGGAAGCATGCCTACAAGAGCAACCCCAAGCACTCCACCAAAGGTGCCATAGCTGAGTAGAATAGGAGCAATGGAAGAACATATAGGAGATAGACTCCTCTCTATTACCACACAAAACACAATAAGAGGGGCCCTGAAATCCACTTTTACAAAGATTATCCCAGGTAAGATAGCGGTTGTGAACCACTAGCCACATGAAAAAATTGCACTTGGACCAAGAAACTTTATTCCAAACTTGCTTCCACCAAGGGACCTCAACATCCCCAAATATATGTCCAGTTATCTCCTGATACCCAGCAAAGACATGATATTTACCAGACAAGGTACCACCCCAAGCCAAAACATTTGGACCATGCAAAGAGGAACACTCTCGAGAGGCCAAAATTTGAGAAAGCTCCTGACGATCCATGTCTGTACCTCCAAGAAGCCAATCAGAAGAATGCTTCCATCTATAACCAACACCAAGTCCCAATTGATAAGAAGTCTTGTAATGAGCCACTTTATCCCATCTAGTGGTAAGAAAAGAGTCACAAAGAGACTAAAGATGAGGGTACATGGATAAAATGGAAGGGAATCCATCCCAAGCATCAGACGAAAATAAAGCCTAAGAACATCCATTACATATCCAAAACAGACCCCTCTTTACTAACACCACACCTGTCTTCAAAGTATGCCAAACCATTGAGCCACGACCTTCAAGAGGAAGTGCAAAAATACAGCAAGGATCAGCACCATGAAAATATTTATGAGTGACAATAAAGCCCAAAGTTGATGTTGTCCAGAGCACCATCGCCAATAAAGTTTAGCAACCAATGCTTGACTACTCAAGAGAGCAGATCAAAGACCAAGACCACCCTCCTTTTTAGGCCTACAAATAGTTGCCCAACTAACCAAGCTCCATTTAGTACTACACAAATTACCACTCCAAAGGAATTGCCGAGAAAGAGCATCAAACTCCTTGAGAAAGTAAATAGGAGTAGCTTGAACCATGGTTCTATAAGTAGGAAGAGCTTGGATAACAACTTGAAGAAGAGTAACTCGGGCAGTAGTAGAAAGCCATCTATGAGTCCAATGATTTACCTTATCCTAAAGCTTGGTAATCAAAATTTTCCAGAAGAGATGTGGCTGCCTAGAAACAGCAATAGGAATGCCAAGATAAGTCAAAGGAAGTGACCCAATCTGAAACCGAAGGATACCAACAATTCTATGTTGAATAGAATAAGGAGTGTTAAAAAAGTAAATGGAATATTTGTGCTTATTAAATTTTTGGCGTGAAGACTACTAAATAAACGTCCAAAGCATGTTGAAAGGCTTTAGCTTCCTTGATCCTAGCAAGACCTGCAAGAGTAGAATCATCAACTTAATATAATCATCATAATTTAATTTTAGAACTCATACATTATTTTTTTAAGAGGCTATTTAATAATATGCTAATAATATCAACTAAAATATGAAATAATAAACATATTGAATAGTTTATCAATTTAAATAAAATACTAACATACTAATTTAAATTTTATTTTTTAATAAAAAATATATTATTTTTTCACATATATAAATATGTATGTACATTGCAAAGTTTCATCTAAAAATGTTAATAATAATCAAACATCAAAATATTAATTAAATTATATTAAAGATTGTTGACTTTTTTATTTTTTATTCTATCTAATTAAACTATTGTAACTTACAACACTTCTGAAAATACAAGTCACTATGTGGCACTTATTAATATTTTTATTCTTCATTGTTTGACCCAAATAGTTTTTAAGCATATATTTTTTCATGGATAACACTTAATTTACACATGTAAAGTGGTTTCAATTGTTTAACATTATATTAATATGTGAAATAATAAATATATAACTTATGAATATTAGGGATAAAGAAGTGGTTTTAATTGCTTATTATTCTAACTTATATGCTCTTACATAATAGTCAAATAGTTATAGAGATATATTTAAATAAATTATAATAAGTTTCTATAATTGGTGGATACTTAGTTTGTTATAAATTTTTAAATTATTTCGTTAAAATATGAGTCTAATTAGACAAATCAACTTTAGTTTGAGTGTTTTTTTTTTTTTTTCGAAATCTATAACTTTGGTGGCTTTAAATTTATGTAAAACCTTTCTTTTTACTTAATGAAAGACATTAGTTTAGGTGAATCTTATTTTACACATTTTCTAGAAAGATAAATATTTTGCCTATTTATAGCCCCATTGCTTATAGTTATCCCCAAGTCAATTGAAAACTAGGTGCACATAAGACTTATTTATATAGTTCACTATTATAATAATATAAAATGTTTTGTTGATAGCGATGCATAATCCCAAAAAATGATTCAAACAAATATATCTACTTTTATAAATAGAGTCAAGTACTTAGTCATTTTGTGAGACTTGTTAATACATAATAAAATTTAATAGTTTTTTTAATATTAGCTTAATCATTCCAAAATCAAGTCATGCCACTTATTGTACTTGATGTAGGCTAGTACTATTGCATTCAGTTTGCATAATTATGGAATTAGTTTGAAACCTATCCACCAATCACAAGTAATAATTTTTGAATGATTAAAATATTTCTAAAGTTTTTAAATTCTTTTATAAATTTTATATTTCGTACAAATTATATGATTGGCTCAAATCATTTTGTGTTATAGGAGCCCTTTTTCGGAGGTTCTCCATATTGCAATATTTTCGGCTAAAATTTATGGCAGAGAATATGGTTAATATAAATTGTGAAATTATTTTTAAAATTTATGGAAGAGAACATTGTTAATATAAATTGTGAAATAATTTTGCACAAAATCATGAATTCATATAATTATTAGTTTTCTCCACATTTAACATCTATTCAATATTTTGTACTAAATACTAACACTAATCTTTACTTTTTTAACACACTCATCCTGAATTCTAAAACACATTTTACTCTAATTATATTGTACTATTTGAAATTCTAAATACAAACCCTAATCAATATTTAAAAATTCAAAAAATTCAAAAAAAGAAATCAAATGCAAAACCTCATTTTGTCTATGACTTTATATAGACACACATTAATAAAAACACTCATTTATTTTATTATTTTAATATTATTATAATTAGTGTAGTGGTATAAAACAAAACTAAAATTATACTATAATTTATTTATTATAAATTTTTTTTACTATAATTATAATTAACGGCAAGTACATGCCACTACGTGGCACTTGTTGTATTTGCCGTAGGCAATATACAATTGCAATTAGTTCTACTTTACTAGTGATTAATTCTTTTTATTTCAATATTTCTATCTTGAATTTTAATTTTTGATTTTTTTAAAGTATTGACATGAGATTTTTAAGTTTTTAAATTTCTAAAATTATTTTACTTCTTATTGATTGGCTACTATGTTTGGGGTGTTATAGGAGTGGATTTAGAGGAAGCACTACCCTATTCTAATGCCATATTTTTAGATATACAAATCACATATTTAATAGATTAAACTTCAACATATTAATCCTAAGGCTATTACAATAATATTAGGGAACTAATTTTGAATATGATAGTAATTCAATAGTCTTTAAAATTAATTTTCAGTTTTTAATTGTAATTGTATTTATTTTTATTAAAGTTTTACATTATATTCAAATATCTATTATATATATTAATATAGACCATTGGGAATTTAATTATCTAAATAAAAATTTTCTATGTAGTAAATTTAAAAAAAATATGTTTTCTTGTATTTATAGTAGATGAAAGTTTTTCATAATTTAAAAAATCTAAAATATGTAATATTTAATTTTTTAAAGTTATAATCACAAAGTAAAAAAATTCGTTCATACAAACTGTTGGGAATGTATTAATTTTTTTTTTAAATAAAAAATATTTAGATAGTAAGTAAGATAGTGATTAAATTATTATTTTTTAAATAATTATAAGCTTAAAAACCTACTACATCTTTGTATTATTATAATTTTCTATGAACGAAGAACAACTAGCATATAATTTTACAACTCATTTGAACAAAAATTAATTATAAAAGTAATAATTATATGATTTCCTAATTCCCATAAATTACTTTTAAATTAGAAGAGCCCTTTAATTTTATATTAGAAAAGCTCTTAAACACTTGGTAAGCCTTAACACCTCAAAAATATTCATATTAGTTTAAATATTATTTTCATTTATCTAATTTAAATTTTTTTAGGTTTTTTCATAAAGATTTGACATTGAAAAATCATCGATTGCCTTTAACTCTTGCCCAAAGATCATTGTCTATTGTACTTTTTTCAATGTGAGGGTACAAACCAATTATTGTATTTTTTGTAGGCACTTTTATTTTACTAGTGATTAATTGTTTTTATTTCTAGATGTGAGATTATTAATTTTTTTAATTTCTAAAAGTATTTTACTTCTAATTGGTTGACTAATATGTTTGGGGTGTGATAGGAGCTGATTTGTGTTATAAGAGGGGATTTATAGGAAGCACTACCCTATTCTAACCCTATTCTAATGCCATATTTTCTGATACACAAATAAAACATTTAATAGATTATGTTTCAACATATTAAAATATTAGTACACCTCAACATATGAATAGAACTAGAAATTAGAAATTGTTTCTCATGATGAATATTTTTATATTAAAAAATATTATTTTTAAAATATGTAAATATACAATACTTTTAAAAAAATACAATAAAATTATTTTAAGTCATAAATATTTTTATATTAAAAAATATATTTTTAAAATTATTTAATATGAAATACTTTTAAAAAAATACAATGAGAATTTTTCTAATACTATTCTAATTTATTGAACTATTATTAAACTTACGGCAAATACAAGACACTATGCGGCACTTGTTTTTCATCCCTATAAATATGTTAACAAGTTATATTAACTATACAATGTAATATGTTTTTATGTCAATATTATACTTGTATTACAAACTTTTACAAAAATCAAGTATTCTATAACAAATTAAAATTTGCCAATTTTGGAATTTAAGTGCATAGGAACAGAGGTCAAAAGTTTAGTTTCCCCCTCAAAGTAAGTAAAATCTAAGAATTGATGAGAAATGTAAGATATAGGTATGCACATAGTTCTCTAAGTATAAGCTATATTCATAGCATCTATGAGCAATTGGAAAACAAATGACGAAGATATTGAAAAAGAAGATATATATTTTAGTTTATAAATTTTCTTTAATTGTATACTTGACTGGTCCTTAATATTGATCTTTAATCGGACCTAAGACATTTTATTTAATTTTTTAAAGATTTCATATGTTATATAAAGTAAGATAGACCATAATAGAACTAACATGAGTTGTAGTAGAAAAATCACCTTCTAAAATGTATAATATTAGAAAACCCATATAATAGGAATAAATACATGAATTTTTATTTTAAGAAATAAAATTTTGTTACCATAAAGATTTTCTTTTAGCTCCACCCTTGACCTTATAACTACTTAAATGCATCCCTTAAGAATGAAGGATCACATCAAAAATCTCCATAAATAGAACAATATTGTCACCTCAATACCCCACTAACATATTTTTCTCCCTTCCAAATAGAGTTGCAACATCTTTTTTCATCTTTAATTAAATACTATAGGCCCCATTGGCTGCATTAACATATTTTTAGGTTGGAAGTAAATTTTGAGTAGAAACCTTAGGTGACCATTAAAAATTATCCTAGATAAAGCCCAAAGAAATATATTTTCATTCTCACTTTTGTTCTCCATAATACAATGAATATTAGAAACATTTTTCCACAATGAAGCCTACTTTTGTAAATTGTGTACATAAGAAAAACCTAATATATAATCTATTTTTAAAAAAACCATATATCTTACAAAAAACTTTTCATAGTCTAAGGGTTGTAATAAAATATATTTTGTATTTTTTAATAAAAATATTAAAGTGGAAAACCCTTCAAATATACTTATTTCCACCCATATTGGTGAAAAAGAAAATGGAGGATAAAGGATCCTTCATAAAAAATAAAAATAATATCTATAGAGTTTCCAATATCTTGAAAGTGTTTATAAATCCAACATTGTAGATGAAACCTTAGTTTAATCATATCCATCATGGTTCTAGCATCAGCACATATATGTCTTCCTAGTTCAAATGGTACTCATAGAGGATCTTGTTCTTATCATAAGTAGTTTTAAAAATAACATTTAAAAACCTCACAATCATAGATATATGATATTTCCATCATACTAGTGAATATCCTCCAAACTCAGCCATAAACCTTCAAATACTAATCAAATCTTGTTGTGAGAAAATAGAGGCATTATGAGACACTTTCTTCTCTATGTCATTCTCCAGATCCATATAAATATATCTACCCAACAGTGCCAAAAAATACCTTGATCTCCTTTCTGAAGTCTTTTGAATCCATAAACCTTGTTTCATTAAGGGGTAATTAAGGTCTCAAGTGGTTAAATAAGTCATGCCCTTAAGATATACAACTTGAATTTACCTTTGTGTTTGCATTATTTTGTAGTATTTTAAAAAAAATATTGTCTTCCTTAAAGTGAGGCTATAATGAGGATTTTCTCCTATAGATGTTATCAATCCAACTTTATGAAGCCAATATCAACTACATGCAAAGATAATATGTCACAAGAAATACTAGAATAATAAAGCAAGGGTTTATGATATAAAAATATGACATATTATATTATCTTATCAAATGAGTGAATAAAGTATACAATGATCAATCCTAATATAGGATATGATATGCTAACCTAAAATAAGAAATCATAAAAATCAGCAATTTAACAATTAATTTACTTATTGAATGTCACTAATGCATAAAATTCTATCTTAAGATAGAAGTAGAGGTAACTTAATGATCACGTCAAAATGACTTAAAAATTAAGTTATTTCTTTATTCTAACACCCCACCTTTAGATGGTTGGAAATGCCACTACAAACAAAAAGGAAATGAAAACTAAAATGCAAATGGAAAACCTCTATCCCAACAACATGGCCTTATGAGGTACGTAATCACAAGAAAATATTTGTAAAGTATAGAAATAGAGAAAATTTCATGGGTAAAAATCTACTCCAAGAATATATGAAAAAAGTACTAAGAAAATAGTGAAGAAATGTAGTAGCCTTTAAACTATAGGATATCCTAGAAAATAGGTACAAAAGAATGTTCATGAAGAATACAATTAAAGAATGAAGAAATTGCAAATATCAATCAAAAAGTGATTTATGATTTGAGTAACCTCCATAGAAATAAAACATGACTAGGTACTGAAGATTATAATTCGCATGAGTTCCCATAGATGACAATACTCAAATCAAGAGACACATAAAGGAAAAAAATTGAACTTGAAGATGCATATAACATCACACATCAAATCTTGAAGAGCTGATCAACCAAACATGGAAGATTTTCTCAAAAATATGAATGAAAAAAATTTCCATATGGTAAATTACTCATCATTGAAATGCATAGGTATCTAGCCAATGGAACCACCTAGTACATTGGAACAAATACTATATACATAGTTCAATAAATTGATCCAAGGCAGAATAATAACTACTGTTAGCCTTAGTTTTGAGTTACCATATCTTAAATATTCTCTAGTTTCTTTTGAAGCCCAAAATCATACATTGAACAATCCCTTCTCAGTCCCATATCTTATAAGTATCACCAAGTTTTACATATAGAGATTAATCCTATGATTTCTATCACAGTTCTCATTTCTTGAACCTCAGTTCAAAGTAGTTCAAAGTAGTTCAATCAAAGGATTTTGATACTAATTATTTTCTACAAGTGGGACCCACTAAGCATAATGAAGATGTTTTTTTGAGCCTCTTTGAACCTCTTGAACCTTAGTTTGATGCAATTCAGAATAGCTCTATTATTGATTTTTTTTGTATACAAGTTTTAATGATTCCCCAAGGACAACTAGTTCTTAAGAAATTAATCGAGATCTCAGAAGTAATGATTGAACATCTTGCCTAATTTAAGATTATTTGAGACAAAAGATCGGTTGTCATCATAATTAAAGAAGGAAAATATTTCATTCAAGAGTAAGATTATTTATCAAAAATTTATAATTATCACAAGGACATCCACAAAGGATGATCATTTAATGAAGGTGTCTTGTCATAGTTTCAAGCATGCAAATCAAGCCATAGTAAAATTTCCATAAATACCTCATTATGAGGTGGTACTTTCACCAATATTTCTCCTTTCCTTTTAAAGCATTTAAGTTTCCCATTTGATTGTTCTATCGTGTGAGAAAGAAAGTCAAAGGAGGAGTAGCAATAATTGAAGAAAAGAGGTTTTGTTTTATCTCAACAAATTACAAGTGAGATTACAAGAAATCCATTTTCCTTTCCTTTGTGTGTGTTTTGAAGAACAAATTAGTGTTGGGCTTTTATTTCCTTTGTTTAGAATGAACTCCTTTCTGCATTTCTTTGGAAATATATCCAGTTTAGAGTGTAAGAGGCCTATCATTTCTAATACTAATTTGGAAGGTGTCAAAGTTGAGAAGCTACAAGGAAATTTTCTTGAGCAAACTAACAAAGTTAATGGTTGTTTAGAGATCCTAACAAGTGGTCTAATTGAAGCTACAACTTTTCCCCTTGCCCTTTTGAGTTCTGAGCTACTTCGGTTGTGCTTTGACCATTATGATGTGAGAACCAAGAGTATTTTGAATAAATATGGGGAACCAATGTTGGCCATCTCTAGGGAGACTATCTCATTAGTATTGCATCTACCTAAGTGTACCTTTCCTACTTTAGCCCTACCCAGTCTCTAGTTGAGTATTAGGAAAGTCCATACAAATACCATAACATGTTGGCTAGGAAATGGATAGAGACTAATTATAAAGGTAGCTCAAGACTACCCAAAATAATCACCAACGATTATATGAAGCCTTATATTCATGACCTCGTGGTCTTATTGCATTAGGTTAAAGGTTCTTTAGATGTTTTTCTCTTTCAAGATTCGATGTAAATTTATGTAGAAATCATTCTAAAAGGAGAATGGTTGTTAGATGGGTGGAACTAATAGCTAGTTCATTAACAAGTCAACTCAAACATGCTAAGGTCTCTGGAGAAGATTTCTACATGTCTTTCTATCTAATCCATTGCATTGCATGTATTAGCAATATTACTCCTCTTCCTCATGAAACTTGGTATAAAGACATAACTGTCTACTAGTATTGTCTTGAGCTCCAAAGGGATAGAGTTTTGGAAGATTTCAAGAAAATACATGATGTGTTGATACAAAGTGTGCATTTGAACCTCAAAAAAGCTCCGATGCCAAGGATATCCCCAAAGGCCCAAAAGATTATTCAAATTTATGGGAGCTATTTTATTCAATTTCCTAAGTTCACATACTTACGAATAGGGGGATTTGAAGAAGAACTCATGAAACTACCTTGGAATGCTCTAGATTGTTTTATCATAGCTGAAATTTATAGATAGTTATTTTCGATGATTAAAGACATCTACCTTAGGAAGAGTGGGAGTCTATTTTCCCTATTAAGTTTGGTCACTTAACCTACAACAACATTACCAATGCCTCAGTGGTTGGAAGCAACTTGCTCAGTTTCAATTTTGGATCCTACTAGGGAAGGAGGAATTTTAATAGCAAAGGGTTTGTAGCTAAAGTACTTGGTTTGAAGGGTCAATCACCTATGGTTCCACATTTAGAATATTTTTGGCAAGATTGTAACGATGAGGAAGAAGTGATGAAGAAATATCGTTCAATATTAACACTTCCACAAATTAATTCTCTCAAATTTCAATTTCAATTGGAAGGGGTAGTTGAGGATGGTTTATATATTGTTGAACCAGGATGGCAAGAGGTAATTGAACTAAAATAATTAGAAGTGGACTAGAGTCAGGGTGAAGAAGATGATATAATATTGAGAACTAGATCTATTCTCACTCACATAGATAACTAGTTAAGAAGAAGAAACATGAAGGCTTTCAATGAAAAATAAAATTCGAAATCCCTAAAAGTGGTTTCTTTCTCTGAAACATTAACCTCTAACATCCCAATTTCATCTCATGTTGTAGGTAGCACTTTGGGTCCCAATAAGGAGAAAAGAACACTATCTCCTAAAAAACTCATGGCCCCTCAAACTAGGTCCAAGACTAAATCTGAGGCACTCATGTAGCAAGAGATTCAAAAGTAGAAAATGATGACTCAAGGATAATGTCTAGGAGAGGAACTCAACTTCTCGGATACTCAAGATGGTGATGTGTAGTTAATAGAAGCTCCTAAGTTGGATTGGCCTAAATTATTGACTCCTCCTAGAGGAAGTCAAGGGATGATCGCAACTCCTACTATTCCATCATGGTTATCTAATTTAGTTAGCAAGAAATAAACCTTCAGCCAGTGTCTACACCTATTAAATATAAAATCACCAAATATGCAGCTTGTGGTTCTAAAAATAAAAAGATGAAGAGCAATGCACATTTTATCAAGGACCTAGTAACTAGAAGGATAATGGCAAAAGTGGCTACATAAAAATAGAAAGATGAGTCTCGAGAAATTGGTACCAAAGGTTTTTAAGTCATCACTGTAGAATTGGGGGCCATCACCAGAGACACTAGTAATCACTTCTTTAAATTTTTTGTGGATTACATGCTGACTCAGTTTGAAAGAGATAGAAAAGATAGAAAAGAGCTAAAGGGGCTAATAATCACTATGGTTCAGACTTACAATCTTTTGATCCCAATTCCTCAAACAACAAACAATTGGTTAAGTAAATGCAAATAGGTAAACTACTCTTCGATGTAGTATAGGAATGGGTGGCATCCATAGTAAAAGACAGTAGTAAATTTATTCTATATTTTACTACCATTTACATAGAACGAGAGGTGTTGTTAGGTGAAATTCAAACCCTTGTGCTAGTATGGGAGGCTGATAAGAATTGATGCCAAGATATTGTGCTCCAAGTTCATGAAGTTGAATAATATGGAGTTTTGAAGTTTTTGAATGAAAATCCTATTAAAATTGTGGACTCGTGAATGTTGTTCATCCTCAAAATTAATATGGGTTGGAAGGAGTTGATTTAAAAAGGAACCATTGAAGAAATGTGATTAGTGGAAACTAAAATTGTTGGGATGCATAAAGAAATCCTAAAGGATATGTATGTTGTTAATAGTATAGGAACTGGCAACATAGACTCTGAGATCTTAACCAAAAATTTCAATGATGTTGTGACATGAATCAAGGACAATGACACACCTACTTCCAGAGACTTCACTACCCTGGCCAATATCGAGTCAATGTTACATCTAAAAAAGAATCTGATGTTGGGACAAAGCCACAAGATTAAAGAGCTTAAGTGGAAAATAAATGCTTGTAGGTCAAAGCTACTCATTTTGAAAAATCATCACTCTAATGCAATGGAGGAATTCACAAATTCCAAGTCAAGACCTAGAAACTAGTCAAGTAGACCATGGTAGATGGAGAGAAGGTTGGTGAAGTTGTTTTGTTGAAGGCAATTAATTTTTATTTATTTTTCAAACTATTTCAAAACTATTTCTTCTTCTTGTAACTATTTCTAACCGAAAGGTTGGGCTATAATGGAGACCTTTTTAGATTTGTAATGAACTATAAATGTTAGAGCATTTGGGTAGTTACGGGTAAGATTTTTAGTAGCCTATGAATACTTTGATAAAGCTAGTACTATTTTAAGTTGATTATATGGAAATAGTGATAGAAAAATAGTAATATATATGAAAGTTATCTCTTATATATATATATATATATATATATATATATATATATATATATATATATATAAAATAGTGTTTTGTGCTTTAAAGCTTGGTTTTTTAAGTGGATTCAATCATGGTTACTTTGTGAGCTATGATGATTAGTTCTATATGACATCTAATACTGTTTCTTTGTCATTCATTTTTATTTATCTTTCTCCAAAATTTATTTAAGTTGTTGTAAAGTTTAAATTACTAGTTAAATCTTGCTTGCTTGTGGAAAGACTTTGAGCTTTTCATTCATTGATTTTCTAAATATGTAAACCATTACCTCATACCCAAGAGTACATGACTGTTCCTTAAGCACTTTCTAGCAGAAGTGTGCTTTCAGTTAGTTTTGATTTTTTGAACTTATTGATAAATCATTTGTAAAGGGAGTTGTACCTATAAAATTAAGAGGGAAGAGAATAACACAATATTTACCCAACTGTTATGAACTTTATTGAATTTTCCTAGCCTTGAGGATAGATTGAATTATCATTATAGTAGGAAAAGACAATATGTTCACTAACAACTACCGAGAGAACCTCCTTAATTTAGATAAGGGTAAGGTGACAAGAAACTTAAAAACATGGCTAAAAAGAATTGCATGTCAACGAAACAAGATCAAGATGCACATAAAATACATAACAATATCATGTAGTGATCAATATCTAAACAAATTTTCACACTAATGTCATGGAATAAACACCTAACAATGGTAGATGATTAACAAAGGAGAACATCAACTCCTAAATGGAACATAATCAAACTAGTGCTTTTATAATAAGGAAAAGATATGGTAGATCCCATGAACACCATAATCTCCAGAAGTTCCCTGAAATGACACAACTCAAATCAAGAGGCAAATAAAAGAAAAATAATAGAATTAAAAAGTATAGATAAAATATGGTACTTTATCTTAGTACATTTGTATAAATACTTAGAAAATATGTCAAAAATATCAAAAAATTCATAAGGGTTCTACAATAAAAATAGCAACCCAAGATGATTCATTTCATGCAACAAAAATGATCCTCAGACATAAAGTAATGAAGATATTCACTAGAGTTAAAAAGGAAAAATACTAAATATAATGTATCCAAAGTAGAATTCAGAGACTTGTATCACTAAGAAGAGAACAAAAAATAAATTCCAATGATATAATTTTATTTTAAAAAGAGAAGTGTATTGCTTGGTATATGTCTCCCAAAGTGAAACATAGAACCACTAGCTTTGACAAGAAAAGTAACCATATACAAATACAAATAGTTAAGTAATGAAAAAAAACCATAGGTAGCTCCAAAGGGCCTAGGAGGGGCTTATAGGCATGTTGGCGCATGGATGATGTATATATAATATGAGCCTAAATTTAAGAGTTAATGACCATCAAAGGAAAAATGGCTCTCTGCTAATGTGGAACTTCACTACACATGTTTGGGTGTGAGGTGACACTAAAAAGGTAGTGTCTAACAGGCTGATGACCTAGCCTGGGACTAGATCCATGGCCTACATGTATTGATGTCAATGCTTTAAATACACTACACAAAATTTCTAATGTTAGTGCTTTAAATACATCACTTTAATTATAGTTGTCCCAAAATGTGTGCATGCACTTTTTTGGCAAAAAAAAAAAGGTTGATGTGGTTTTCTATAAAATGTGTCACTTTTAAAGAAAAATTCCTACACTTTTTCTTTTTATTTGTTTCAAAATTTAAATTTTAGATTAAAAAAATTAAATAATAATTGTCATAATTTATATATACAAGCCTTATGGACCATGGGAAAAAATTTTTATGCCTCACTAGTCAATTGAGTTCAAATTTAAATGTAGTGTTTCTAAAAATAGTCTCCCCTTTTCGTATTTATGGAATCAATTGGTGAAAAATTGAATAAGTGTCAAAACTTTCCAAAAACTCATCCGATACAAAACTTAACCAAAAGGATTCATATCTATATGTGATCATTTTATATTTTCTTTTTCTTCATACTATCATAGTATACTTTCCCTTTATACTATTAACATACATATTTTTCACTGATATATCTCCCACTTTGACATTAATACAAAGTTGAGTAAACTATGTACAGGTCAATAACTTAGTTCTCTAAAATGTCTTCACACAAACCTTAGGATGTCTAAATTTTTCCTCCTCAAAGTATCTAAATCCAAAGTTTTCTTCATATTATTTTCTACTTGTATGATGGCACAAGTAGAATATCCTACAATATTTCCTCCATGGAATTCAATTGGCCTTGATAGCAAAAAAGTCTTCTTAGAACACTCCAATAGTTCTAGTTACTTTTTCATAATATCAAGCTTTGTAGTTAAAAGACTTTTCAATAATGAAAATCTATTCAAAACTATGTCTTTTTCTCTTTGCAAAATATTGATTGCATCAAATGTTTTATTCACTACCCTCTCTATGCCAATTATAGTTATTTCTTTTTTGAGAAAATCCATTCTAGCTATGTTCTCAAGTTTTTCTTCATCTTTATTTATCAATTTATTAACATTGTCAACATACTTCAAATATTGTGTGCAAGAAATGCATATTTTCTTTCTTTCATTTATACATGTATTTATCTCTTTAACAAATGCATATATCAATCTAACATCATTAGAAATATTACTGCATACCTTATTAAATTTCTTTCTTTCAAATTCTCTCTCTTATTTATCCTCAAAAAATTCCACAAGTGGTACTTACTGTACATCAAATACTTCTATAAAACTAGTCCAATTATCAACCACATTTTTTCCTTCAACTATCTTTTAAGATTGAAATTTCTTCTATAAATTGGTAAATGCTTTCTTATAAAATTTGGCATTCTTCTCAAATTTAGTTTTTAATCCATCTTTTGATTTTGAAAAGGCCATTAATGATATACTCATCAATTCATTTTCATCCATATCTTCCTTAAACATAATTAAAATATCCCCACTAAGATGACTTTACAACAATAAATAAGGTGATGAAGTGGGAGTAACTAGTGTTGGATTGAGTACCTTATCTCTTTCTTTAGATATGTGTGTGATATTTTCTTGAGCTACTCTCTATGTATGTGACATGTACATTATTATAAATGAAGGTTCAACTTCATTTTTCATAGATCTAATGTCTAACTCAATGACTTCTTCATCCTTTTTCTCTTTGACTTATTCATCTTCATGCTCATCATTATTAATATTTTATTCTTGATCAACTCCCTCTATTCTAATTTCTTTAATATCTTTAGTTTTCATTACATCATCCATAAATCTATCATGATCTTTTTTTTAAACCTCATAGGTTACATCAAGTGTTACCAGGGTATGAATCACATAAAAGTTTTATTTCTTTATTATGCTATAGAACTAATTTATATCATCACTTTTCATTGTAGTCTTGACTAATTATTCCTTTATGATTATACCAACTAACCTATGTTTAGGCTTAGTAACATGATATATGCCTAAAATAGGTTAACTTAGAACCTACATTAAGGCTTTCTTAGTTTCTTTTGTCACCTTGTCATATAAACCTACCATAATTTTAGATAATCTTATCTTTTTCCTTATGTTGGGTCTCACTTTGTCTACTACTCTCTTCATTTCATCAAAATTAATTAGTGTAAAAATCTCACACAATTTATATTCTCTTGTTTTATTTTCTTATTCTAAATAATGCTACTTTCTTACCTCAAACTTATCATATATTAACTCAGGTATCCTCTGTTTTATTTCTTAAAGGACCCTCTTGAAGTTTAATAAATATTTAATAAAAGAATTTTCTAATGATTTTGTGATCCTCAACATAACTTATGTATTTATTCTCTATCTAATCTATTATAACTTCATTCTCTATCCTTACAATAATTTTGATGATGTTATGTTTTTATTTCTTTCTCTCTTCCTCAATGTTCACTATTGCGAGCTCTGAAGTCACTGCAATCTTAGTTTTATCATTTGACTTATCTAGTTTTTTTCTTTTATCTACATGTTTCTTGTCTATGATCTTGGATTTATTGGTTCTTGAAGCTTTATCCTTTTCATTCTTCCTTTTACATATAGTAGATGTCTACTTTACTAGTTTATCTGACTTCACTATGCAAGGGGTTCTGTAGATCTCCTAGAGACCTTGTGAGGTTGATGTGTGACCTCAACTTCCATTATCAAATTATCTAGTCTATTTAGAACCTCAAATGACTTTGGTGTAGTGTCTTTTATAGGCTCAATTCTTGTTCTTTCTAATTGGATCATGGAGAGAGATTTTCTTCCCTTCTTTCTCTACTATCTTTTCTACAATCTTTTAAAAATTTTATTTTCTTGATCCTCTATATAATTCCTCTCTAACTTGAATGAATCTCTCCATTTAGGTTCCTCATATATCTACTTCCTTATATCTAGGTGAGATATGAATTACCTCTAAATATTATTCTAAGAGTTCTTATTCAATTTCATAACTAAGTATATGGATGAATATTTATCTAGGCTCAATAACCTTTGTGTATGTAAAATCACTTTCTACCATAAATAAAATAGTTTCCACATACATTTCCACAACTAACTTATATATCATATACCTCTACTTAATCTCTCTCTAAAATTCTTTGAACATACCAAAATAATCTCTAGTAATATTACCTCTATATGGCACATTATTGTTCTTAGCTATCAATTCCATGGTTTCTCATATATCCATGCATGTGGGTATATATTAGCAACCTTATGCATTATTTGAAAAAATATGTGTAATATCAATGAGCCTAATATAAAAGGCTAACTCTTATAATTTTGTATTATTCTCAAGTTCTCAAAATGTGTTGTTTCAACATCTTAATTATTTCATACTATTCTCTTTCTACAACCATTTTGTAGGTTGTTTGAATTACACTAAATGAGACTCAATTATTTCTAGTGCTCTAGTGTATCTTATAGCCCAAAATATTTTTAATTATCCTCACATCCTATTGTTTAATATATAAGAAAGTCGTAGCTTTTTTTCCCCATTTAGTATTCATCTCTACTTCCTTATTCATAATTGTTGAAGTTGATGAAAGATCAACCCCATAGCTCCCAAGAATCACCTGCATGCAAACACCTATCATGAAAAGAGAGAAGAAAAAGCTATAGAGGTTGGAATTCCTAGATCCACTAATGAGACATTCTTGATGAACAAAAAGAGAAATTTATATAATTAAAAGTGAATAACTATTTTAATTACAAAGAGAAATCATCCTTATAAAGGAGATCAAAATGCTAATAGGTAACTAACCTAGGTTACATGATAATAATTAATAAAAGAATTAATTATTAGATGCCTAAAATTTAGCTTATGTGAAATAGAGTTAATTAGAAAATACCTAATTACTCTAACATTCCCAATTAAAATAAACTTAGGGAATAGCTAAAAACCTACAAACTACAATTGAAAGTAAATTTGGGTCCCACCAAAAAAGCTTGATGAGGTACCCAAGCACAACCAAATCTCTAAAAAGAGGAGAAATAGAGAAAACCACATGGCAAAAACCATACTCCAAAAAGAGATGGAAAACATGCTAAAAGAAACTAGTGAATGAATGAAGAAGCCTCCAAACTAGGGAAATGTAGAAGATGCAAATCTCTATCATAAGTAACTGCTGATCTAAAGAACCTCCACTAAAGTAGAACCTGACAAGGTATAGAAGACTATAATCTTCATCAAATCATGAGGAACATAAAGGAAAACAATTGAAGTCAAAGATACATATGACATGAAAAATCAAAGCCTAAAGAGATGATCAATCAAACATGGAAGGTTGCAACTAGAGTAAGAAGGAAAAGAAGAGTGTCTATATGGTAAATGATCCATCTCACTAAAATTCATTGGTACCCAACCATTGGATCCACCTAGTACATAGGAAGAGATACTTAATACATAGCTCACTCTGTCATACCAAGGAAGCATAATAAATAATAGATGAACCTCCCCTAATGTAGACCAAGCTGATGTGACAAGCAACTGGAAAGGTGCACCTATAGAACTGCATGTCAAGGAACCATGATCAAGATACACAAAAGAGTAAATATGTGTGTATTGAAGTTATCAATATCAAACACATCATGTGGCTAATATCACAAAAGGGAAACTCACTAGAAAAAGGAATATGGAAAACAAAGACAAAACATCAAGCCCCAATGGCACTTTAATCAAAGTATTGCAAAAACAATAAACACAAGATAAAATGAATCACAAGAATACAATAACCTATATGAGTTTCCTCAGATGAAACTTCATGAATCATAAGAAAAAACAACGAAAAACTATTGAAATGAAAATAAAGATGGAATATGGCACATTATCTTAGTTGTTTTGCAAGAATGCATGCAATTGATGTTGAAATAGACCAAAAGACACATAAGGGTGATACAATAGATAGTACAACCTATGGAAAATCATCTGAAGAAATGAAATTGATCGCGAGACCTAAAATAACCAAGATAACCACCAAAAGGTAAACATTAAAAAATTGAATGGGATGTGCCTAGAGAAAAATTTGGAAAATAGAATGTCTCAAGATATATCTCCTTGAGTACAAAATAGAACCTATGACTATGACTAAATAAACCAGAAACCTAAAAGAATCAAAAGTCTAATTAAATTGCGTTATCATGATGGGCTTGGAATCATCTTTGTGATGATATATCATTTTCACAAAATAGAGTCTAGATGAGGAAGTTACAACAAAAAAAATTGCCACAAAAAATGATCCCCTTACTAGAAAAAAATTGCAGCTATCAGAAAAGAATCATCACATTGGAAAGAGAAATGTCAGTCGATGATGCAAACAAAAATTAGTTGGCCAAAAATAATTTTTCATGTGACAAAAATCCACCAATCATTAATAAATCAAATAATGATGACTATTATTGCAGGTTGGTAGCTTGAAAATCCTATAATGGAGGAAGGGACAGAAATGGAGGCCCATAAAAAATGCTTCTCCTCCAATCAAATCACACTCCAATGAGTGTAGACATGGATGATTCAATCAACAAGAGTCCAAAAAATGTTAAAATACAAAGGTGTACACATGGGCCAATAACAAAGTGCACCACAAAAATCTGCCAATGACATGTAGTTCCTTGGGTCATTTTAGTTGCAAATAGTATTATAGAAATGCTATCTCAACCAATAATTATTTGAATTATTTCCTTTGTTATCATGAAAATTTTTTCACCTATCCAAAATAATCTCTCATGCATTCTTATCAAAACAATCCTTATCCATTTATGCTTGTCAAACTCTTCATAATCCATGTATTGAAGTATGTTTACATTTACATAATGTTTGATTTAGTTTACTATTTTTTCTTCTTTTTAAATCATTCTACAATCTTCTCCGATGTCATTATTTCCTCTAATCTCAAAAAAGTTTCGTATAAATTCCCTTATGCCCTCTACATGTAATAATCCTTCAGGGGTTTGGAAAAATAGGCCAAAAGGCTCATCTTTTACATAATTAAATAGGCTCTTCTTAAAACACAGTAATGAGGTATTTATTTCATATTGTAAATTTGAGGCTTATCCATGATCTAATTACTCCAATTAATATATAAAAATAATTTAAATAATGACTTTACAAAGCATAAAATACCTAAAATTTGATCATATTTAGGGATTTCCCTAGCAATTTTCACATATGCATAATATCCTTCTCATTCCTTAGCTATAGCTCTATATGATCTTTGATAGCTCAAATTGTGATAATGAACTCTAATTTACTTTTTAAATCCTCAGAAATTACTTATACCATTAATACATTCATAGGATAGTACAAAAAAATTGATAACCCTGAAAGAAAATGATCAAGTTCATTACAAACATCTAGAAATTCATATTAGGATCTATGAACATAGATACAAAATCCATAAAATCTTACATACCTAATATTAGCTTCTCATACATTTACTTGTACTTTCTAGTAGGCTCTGTTGTGACATATTTTGAATTTCTTCCATTAAAAAGTTATTCAATTGAACTCTAATTCACCAATTACAATTCATTTCATTTGTTTCTTTTATATAAATATTAGATTTTTCAAAACTAAATGACAATATTTGAACTTTTATTTTTTTTCTATATTAGTTTTCTATGTTTTCATTGGTTGTTTGAATCAACATGTCATTAGTTTTATATGTCATTTATGAATCAATATATTTATTATTACTATATTATTTTATTATTTTTATTTTATAGAACTTGTTTTAATGCCTAATTTCATGCACATTTTTTGTCTCATACTATAAGTATTATGAATTATTATATTTTTTATTTTTGTAGTAATAGAAGAATATAATATTTTTTTTAAATGTTAAAAATTAAACATTAAAAATATAATAATAATAATAATAATAATAATAATAATACTATAATAATAATAATATTATTATTATTATTATGAATAAAAAAATTATTCAAATATTAAATATTTATTATTATTTTTCCAATCATTTTTATCATCATTATTAGTTTGAATTATTTTTTAAAAAAATATCTTAAACATTAAAGATTAATAAAATTTAAAAATTTAAACAAGTAAAAAAGAAATGAATCTTACTATATATTGAATATTTTACTACTTGAAAAAATATATAGTTTCAAAGTTTTTGTTCTACTAGGTTTTTCTTTGTTTTGTTTAGTTACTATTTATTATAACTTCATAACTTTCAAATATATTCATACGCTTCTAACTCATATTGTGCATAATTGAATAAATTTTCTTGTTACAGCCAAATAAATCTATTTAAATGTTTTTTGCCTACAACACAACATTAGACACTAAGAATTTTCAGTTTTCAAATGTGATTCCAAATGTAGTTTCTAATGTTTTACTGGTGTGAAGAAAGGCAGATTTGTCAATACCTCTATTCATGATGTTATATATTGAGATCCATGATAAATGAGGTCAAATGGATTGTACCACTATGTTTTACTCTAAAAATACTTTTAGTGTGCCTCTTAAAATCTCTCTACTAATACACAAGCGTATGAGAGTGAAGGCATAAAGATTAAAGCCCGTATGCACATAAAGGGAGATGTTAAGGCATCCTAGTTCTACAGGATACTAGAAATATTAATATGGTCATAGTGTGAGCAATGTAAGGTTGAAAAAATGAAAGCCTCCAATGCTACAAGGAATTGAAGATCAGGAAATTAATTGATATTAATTAATTAATTAATTAATAATTGTGAACCAATCGAGTTGGGACATGTGGCATCTCGAGATTGGAAGGAGAGTTTGAATATGAAGTGAAAAATAAATTCAAAGAAGATCATGAATGCATGATAATATCAAATGAAAGATTTGAATTATTTTAAACCTTTATATAGTTTAGACTATATAATTTTAAAAAAATTTCATTCTAAATGCTCTGATTCAGTCTAGGAGCCTATTTTTCAAACTGCTACCATGGGGACATTTTTTGTCCAAAATAGGCACTATAATATACAGTTGGAACCAGAAGAAGATTAATTTTCTAGATTTGGGGTTAGTTTTTGAGCAGGTCTTCACTAGTTCACTCTGTAAGAAAATTTGTAATTTCCAGGGCATTCTTAGTAAAAGGGGCAAAATTCATTATGGAGTGTCAGAATCAGTTGGGGAACATATATTGGAGTTTGTTGATGCTAAAATGAATTCTAGAAAATTTTGCATGCTTCTAGAGTTCATATTTTAACTAATTTTTTGTTTTTGTTGTTGTGAGTTCAAATTAGGAATGAAAATCAGTTACTCTTTCTATCAAATATCTTAGATATTTTGTACTTGTAGAGGTCAAATGATGAGGATTTGATTTTTTAGTTGAGGGGAGAGATTAGAGGGATGTTTATAGCTTCTTGGGAAAGAATTCTAAGGGGACACTTGCCATTGTTTGATCAAATCTAGGAAACCTCTTCTCCTATATCATTCTTTTTCTCTTTCTTTGTTGGGGTTGGCAATTTTCTCTATGATACCAGTAGGGTTCTAGTGCTCTACTATGAAACCATGGTTGTTGATGGTTTTAATTCCTATCTATTGAGCTAAGCTCTAGCAGTGAAGGCCACACACCCGCACCTGTGCAAATTTTCATTTCATTTTCATGAGTTGTTATTCTAAGATATTGGAAGTTGATGCTAGATCATGTGAATTTTTTAGAGTTTTATTTTGTGTTACTAGTTTATGTACTCAGTCTTTGCAAGGATGAATATAAAGGGGATTTATCATGTGTTCTCTAGGTTTTCTTATTTTGTTTCCTAATTCTTCATATGCCATTAGCTTTGAGATTGAGTGAATAAGGTTCATTTGATTTAAGGAAACTTGGATGAGTTGTATGTAAGATATGTTGTTTCTTTTGATTCAAGGGGTCAATTAAATGTTTTAGTGTTCTAAAAGGGTTTCTGGGTGTATGAAGGGGATATTCCATAGGAATTGGATTTGAAGATTTTAGTTGACAAACTTAATTGTAAGGAAATCAAGTTAGGTCATCCTGTTGGTAATGACTCTATGTTTCAATAGATAAGGCACTGATCACTAAGTTAGATGCAAGTTGATATGAATTTCATTTGCACAAAATCTTTTAATCAAAATCAATTCATTTTTTCATGTTTTGTAGTGGCTGAAAAGAATTAACCCTCATTTAGCTTATGGTTTCATAGGTTATGATCTATAGCTATTTCATTCCTATGTCATTGCATAAGTACTAGAAGATAAAAGGAGTTGCATCTACTATTATTAGGTTCATATTTATGTTTAATTGCATTGGTACCATATGTTAGAACCTGAAAGTTAACCCACCTAGGTCTAGTGAAGCCTGAAGTGAAGAAGGAGTTATGCCTTATGGTTGGCCCAAGATTGTAGTTAGGTACATCCATCAGAGGAAGTTGCTAGCCTTAGATACATTTTTTTTGGTTTATTGGTCATTTTAAAAACTATTAAATCAGGAGCCAATAGATTTGACAATAACCTACAAGTTTAAGTGATTTTATGATCTAATGGATGCATGCATGATGAAAAAGGTTTTATGGATATGGGTTCACTAAGTTGTAAAAAATTTTATTTCTACATCTGGACCTTGGATAACTAATTCACCCCCGTCCCCCTCCCCTCTCAATTATTCTAAAGAATTTCAACAAAAAGTGTAGTCTATATTATAAATTATACTCTATTATAAATGTGAGAGGAAGGGATACTTACCAAAATAGATAGATGCTTCCAAAAAGAAAATATATTGTGAGATAAAGAGGAATCTGGACACCTTAGAGGCTTGAAAAGGGAAGAGATAAAAAATACATAACTTACCAATTTATAGAAATCGGATTGTTAAGACTAAGAAGACACAATTTTAAAAAGATAAATTCTTTCAAGAAAACAATTGGTCTCAATCAAGAGTGTGTGTACCTATAAGCAATAATTCTTCATTAATAGATTGTTTTTCAATAAAAGATACAACTGAACAAAGGAAAAGTGAATAATTTTGAAGAATACATTCTTGAATAGACATAAGAATAGTTGGCCTATTATTTTTCTACCCAAGTATAATTTCACATGAATTAGAAAAACCATGAATGATAGTTAGCCCGCAAAAGGTAATATATTAGTACTACATAGTAAGGAGAAACATAAAGGGATTAAATATTATTCATAAGGGATAATAAAATGGTACAACTCATTATCACTATTCATCTCTAATTAATCTATATAGAAAACATAGAAGAATTTTACACTCTAAATTTGGAGATTCACTAGTTGAATGCACTTCATGATACACAAATATCAAATATTTTTTATGATTTTTAGTACATTATTTCTTTTTATTGGCCAAGGGATAGTAATTAATTTGTCTTTGAGAAGTTCTAAAAATATACTCTTTAGTTTACATAAAAATTTAGAAGAGGAAAACATAGATGTATTAGTTAATGGATGACAATATGTAGAAAAATGAAGATGTTAGAAACCTAAATCTTATTTAGAAATGTGTAATGAACCTACATCATGATTCTTAGTTGTTTTTTCCTATATTTTAAATCATTTTATAGTGTTTAGAATGAGTGCAAATTCAAATTAAATTAAAATTAGGTTTTCTCATAGAGGGCTCATTTTTAATAAGAAGACATTGTGGATTCATCAAGCATTCAATTTCATTTCCTTGGACTTTGTATTCTCCAAAAAAGTTGTGTAATGTTTAATGGACCTTAATTTTACCCAAAAATATCATTGCAAAAAAAAAAAGAGTTATCTTTATGAATAATTAGTAATCTTGGAGAAGTTCATAAGATCCTACATCTACATTGAACTATTAAAACTCAATAATAGAAGTGTGGAATTATTTGAACTCAACAATAAAAGTGTGGATTTCATTAGGCTAGAATAATTGGGCTTTAAATAGAAGGGATTTCTAATATGTTTCTATTATTAGTCATTAAACCAAACCGTGTTTGATATCTCAATATATGCATATCTTGCTTGTCTTGATTTGAAGCTATATATATATATATATATATATATATATATATATATATATATATATAGCAAAACATAATGAATAGTGTTTTTAGAATGCATATTCTTCAATCGGTCTATTGTGGTTCATTAACATAAATATTATTTTATTCAAATTTTAATATAATCACAAAAATGTTACAAATATGTAAAATTGTCAATTGTAGGATTTCTCTCAATCAAATAGAAACAAAAATAAAATTTCATAATTTTGATAGTATTCCACAAAGTTTTCTACAAGATTGTGAAATTTTATTTTATTTTGAAAAAAATAAAGGGTAAATCTATGTTGTATTATTTTTACACTCAATCCATCCTATCACCTAGCTTTTTCTGATTTTTTTTTGTGTCCATTAGTTCTCAATTTATTTTTTATAAGGAAAAGTAGGAAGAGGCTGCTTGGTACAAATATAGGACAAGTCTGAAGGGCACACACTAGATACATTCATTCTCAATTTTTTATTTTATTTATTGTGGAAACCTTTTTTTTGTAAGTACTTACTCTCTTTATTGAACAGGATATGATTACAAAATTTATAAAGTTCAAGGCAAGCAATTTATAGAGTTAGAGTCTTTCAATTAAAGTACATTAGTATTTTTATTTCATTATAATTATATTTTCATTATGATTATATGAGCCTCTAAGTTATTGTATTTGCAGTAGGCTATAATATTGCAATCAATTGTACTTAACTAGTTATTAAACATTTCTATCTCCACCAATTATATGTAAGTTTTTTTCATTTTAATTTTGACTTTTATTTTTTTGTAATTTTTATTTATGAGATTTTTAATTTTTAATATTAAAAATTTATTTTACTTGAATTGCATTAGCTTATAAATTTGAGTCTTATAGAGCGGATTTTGAGGAAGCCTGATATTTTAGAATGTAAAAATATTTTGTTATGTAAAACTATTAAATCAATAATATGTTACTATATTGCACAATTATTTTAATAAAATATTTTTCTTTTATATTAACTTCTAATTATGTTTTATGAATAATATTTTTTTAGTTTAAATAAAAATATTAATACTTTAAGATACAACTTAATTACTTATAATAGTACGATGACATTTAGATTTAATGATAAATTATTTTTTATTATACATCTTTTATTAAAAATATTATTTTTCTAAATTTAAAATTAGATTTTTAATGTAAAACTATAATTTAAAAATTTTAAAAATCAATCATGTTTTATAATATTAATTAAATATAAATAGAACTACCAACTATAAATACTTTAAAGTATAATAGTTATAGTGTATAAAGATGAATTTATAAGAATAATTAAATAAGTTTATAAAGACATCATTTGAAGTAATCAAAGAAATCAAGAGAAGATGCTTGATTATATAAAAAATAAAACAAAATAATTTGAAAACCTAATATTGAAATATTGGTAACATTAATGATTTAAAAAAAAAATGTTTTATATGTATATATATATATATATATATATATATATATATATGTATGTATGTATGTATGTATGTATGTATGTGTATGTATGTATGTATGTATGTATGTATATATATATATATATGTATGTATGTATGTATATAGATATGTATGTATATGTATGTATGTATATATATTTATATATGTATACATATATACATATATATATATACATACATATATATATACATATATACATATATATACATACATATATACATATATACATATATGTATATATATGTATATATATGTATGTATGTATATGTATATATGCATGCACATGTATACACATACATACCTATACACAGATATATACATACATATATATATATATATACATATATATATATATATGTATATATGTATATATATGTATATACATATACATATAGATTTATATACATACATTATCTATACATCTACATATATGTATGTATGTATGTAATGGGCTCCCTGAAAATGTCCAAGAACTAAATCAATTGTTGAAAGCGATTTAAATGTCTTTGCATAGTTTTCAATTCACACAACATGGGCAAGAAGGAATTTATGCAAATTGAAGATTGAACTACTACTAAAATAATTTAAGTTCTCACAATGATAGAATCAAGTACATAGCAATGTATTCCAAAGGCCAAACCTCAAGGAAATGACGTCTAGAATGTTACAAGAGAGGATGAACATCCTCTTATGTCAAGAAAAATATGTGACTCACACATCCAAGGTCTTATCAAATGCAATTCACAATCACTTGATGCTCAATAATGAGACTCTTACCCCTATTTATCCTTTTCCTTCCCCCTTCTAGAAGTAACTAAAACGTAAATTAACTACGAGTGCTAGAAGCTTCCACCTTCCAATAATTAATGCACTCTCTAGAAACTCCTCCCTTGCAATACAATAATTAACTGTGCTTCTACAATATTAAATTACTAGAGGCTTCCAACTTTCCAATAATTAGTACACACTCTAGAAGCTTCTTCATTGTAATACAATAATTAATTAAATTAATTAAAGATGAAATCACCTTTTAATTTTTAATTTTAATTTATTTAATGACTTATAATAAATTAATTTAATTTCCTCTTATGCTCCACTTAGACTTTGGAGAATGTGAAGACTAAAATTTGGAGTCATTACAATATATGTATATATGCATGTATGGATATATATACATATTTACATACATATATATACATAGCATATATATATATATATATATATATATATATATATATATATATATATATATATATATATATATATATATATATATATATATATATATATATATATATACACACACACACACACATATACATATACATATACATATACATACATACATGTACATGTATATATACATTTGTATGTATACAAATACAAGCACACACACACACACACACACACACACACACACACATATGTATGTAGGTACACGTATATATGTACATATACACATATATATAACATTCTTCATCTAAAATATATATGTATGTATATGTATGCACATATGTACATGTATATACATGTGTGTGTGTGTATATATATATTTATATATTAAACTAATAGTGCATCTTTATTTTAGTTAATTGATATTTATTTCTCATTATTAAAATGTGTTTTGAAAGAGATAGGTAATCATCTTTATATATTGTGCATGTAATAATAACTTTTGTTTAAAGAATATAGATAGATAGATGGATGGATGGATATAATTCTCATTATAATAAATTTTAAAAATAAAAGTATACTTAGAAAAATATTTAATATACATACATGATGATTTTTTAGTATTTGTCATTGGCATAGTACTATTTTAATTAGTTTTTCCTAATCAGTGATTAAAATTTTTTATCTGTACCAATCATAATAAGTTATTTTTTAATATTATTATATAACTAATATTTTCTATAGTAAACATGCACATTCTTATTAAGAAAACTAATTTAGAGCTATTTCATTGGTGGAAAACAATTAGGGTCATACACAAATTGCAACCACCCAACTTTCAAGGACATGTTGTCATTTAAGCAAGGTGGGATATATAATAATGTTTATGTGGAGTGAATAAATTTATTTATTTGAATAAATAATGCACAAAAAATGTAAAACTATTCTTATTTAAACATACAATGTTAGAAACTAATACCAACCTTTTTGGTTATTTTTAAAAATTCTAGAATTTAATTTTTTAAAATTTTTTAAGTGCTTTAAATTTCCATTTTCATATCTACAACTTTATGATAAAATTTCAACATAGTATCATTAATTTATTTTAACATATTTTGTTATATATATTTTGTTAATAATAAAATTTATTGAATATATATTATTATCATTAGTTGTATTTTTTTAAAGTCAAACTTTATCAACTTGAAAACTATATAAAATAAATGAATATTAAAAAATATTTTAAAATATCTATTATTATAAAATATTTGTTTTTTTTCTTCAAAGTTTGTATATGAAAATTTAATATGAAGAAATTGTCTTCTTACTATTAAAAAACTATAAAAATATAATTCAATCTTCTAATTAATATAACTATTTAAAAAGTCACTATCTTTTTAATTTAAAATTTAATTCCTAATCTCAATCTAAATCTAAAATTTATATTAGCAATATAAACTTGAAATCGTTATTTTTATAATGAGAATAGAGAGCTTTCACAATGAACTACATAACTCCACTTAAAATTAAATTTAATTAAGTTCCTTCTCTTCTTGTTTGTGTCATTTTATTGGCTTTCACCAAGGTTTTTGTCATTTTAATTTTATAATGATGTTATCAACATTTAACTATGCTCTTTCTTTTTCATAACCTCTATATTAATAAAAACAATATTAAAATTTATTACTATGCCTCCAATGTAATGGACACCCTTGGATGTCCCAACTAACTAAACCAAATTGCTGAAAGGGATTATGTCAAACAGTTTGCATTCAACTTCTTAAAACTCCTTATAACTTAATTACTTCAGCAATATTGTCATAATACTCCAGCCCATGCTTACGAACTTGCTGCTACAATACTTTGTCCTCCAATCAGTCCACCACCTTCATAATACCATTCCCTCCAAGCGGCATAAGCATCGGACAAGTAGTGAAGAAGATATGAGCAAAATATCAAATCTGCCTGTAGTCGGAAATGCAACTAAACTACCTGATAATGAAGCCAATAAGAAAGAATTCCAAAGGCCAAACCCCAAGAGAATGATGTCTAGAATGTTACAAGAGAGGATAGACGTCCTCAAATGACAAGAACAAAGCTGCAACTCACACACCAATTTCTTCTCATATTCAACCTGTCTAATGAAGCTACAAATGCTTCTTTTTATTCTATTCCCACAGGTCCGCTCAACTCATATGGGCAATGTGGGATAAAGATGTGTAATATAAAACATATATTAAAATACCCCTTATGTCTCCCTTGGGTACACATCACCATAAAATAAATATTAAAGTAACACTTTAATATTTTACAATTAAATTAGACGTTACTTTAATAAAACTTCAGGCATTAAAATGTATTAGCAATCGGACTCCGAATAATGCAAGTGATAGCTCATCGGAAAGCTCTCACCGAGGAGTATCAAATCCAATCACCAAAATTGACCTGCATTGTGTCCTACCAACTTACTAAAAATAGTAAGTATGCCTGAAACTGAGTAAATCAACTTCGTTTTGGCCCAAACTGGAAATGACTAGGCCAAAACACTCCAAGATTCCATTAAACCCTTCGTTAGCCCTCGGGACCATGTAGAACAAGGCTAACGCACACACACTTGGTCAACTACTAAAATGGGGACATTACAGTCTGCCCCCTTGAAATTGCTTGTCCTCAAGCAATCTCAGTCCAGCCTGCTGAATAACCTGCTCACTCTCCCATGTAGAATCTTCCTCCGGTAGATCTTTCCATCTGACCAAATACTCCTTCACTATCCTATTTCTAAGCTTTCTCTCTTTGGTATCCAAAATAGCCTCAGGTACTAACACAAGCTTCCCCTCCTCATCCAAAGGGGGTAAATCTGCAGAAGGCACTACACTCTAACCAATGGCTTTCTTAAGCCTAAACACATGAAACACATTGTGCACTCGATTGCCCTCTGGAAGCTCAAGCTCATAGGCAACTTTGCCCACTTTGTGAATCACCCTGTAGGGACCATAAAATCTAGGTTTCAACTTTTCAGCTTCGCTCTTCTTGAGCGATGACTGTCTATATGGTTGTAGCCTCAAGTAAACCATATCCCCTACCTCGAAACTGCGCTCTATTTGGTGCTGATCAACATACAATTTCTGTTGATTCTGGGCCTGTTGTATATTCTCTTTGAGCACTTTTAGGATGTCCTGACTATCCTGCAATAATTTTTTGGCTTTGGGCACTCTACTGTCCCCCAAAAATAAATCCATGAAGCTAGGTGCTTCATAACCATAGAGTGCCATGAAAGGAGTAATCTTGATGGACATATGATAAGTGGTGTTATAACAATACTCTCCCATATGCAACCATCTGATCCAAGCCTTTTTTTGTGTAGTTACATAGTTCCTCAAATATCCTTCCACCCATTTATTCGCAGTCTCTGTTTGCCCATCTATTTGCAGATGATAACTAGTGCTAGGTGTAAGATCTATACCACACAACCTAAACAACTCTTGCCAAAAAACACTCATAAACTTACTATCCCGATCGCTGACAATGAATCTGGGCAACCCATGTAACCTAAATATCTCTTTAAAGAAAAGATCTGCCACCTGTGCTGCTGTGTAAGTGGACAGAATAGCAATGAAGTGAGCAAACTTTGTCAAGCGGTCCACCACCACATAGATGCAATCCCTTCCCTGCACTCGTGGTAAACCAGTGATGAAGTCCATTGAAATACTTTCTCATTTCCTATTAGGAATGGGCAAGGGCTGTAATAAACCTGCAGGAAATGTGTGTTCTCCCTTATTTTGTTGACAAACCACACACTCCCTGACATACCTCTGAACATCATCCTTGAGCCCTTTCCATGAAAACCGCTCTCGGATCTGCCTGTAGGTCTTGAAGACCCCCGGATGTCCAGCTGTGGGTGCATCATGAAATTCCTTCAGTATTGCCTCTCTCAAATGTGATGACGGAATCAAATAAACCCTGTCCTGAACTCTGATCAATCCATCTATCACCTCATAGCGATCATCCTGTATGGTACCTGAAATCAATCCAGAAGCCCAAGCATCTTCGACATACTCTGCTATAGTCTGATCTCTCCAATCTCCTGAAATCTCTGCCATAGCACATAAGTGAGGTCTCCGAGATAAGGAATCAGCCACCACATTTTTCTTACCTTTGACAAACTCTATGTCAAAGTCATAAGCCTGCAATTTAGTCACCCATTTTTGTTGCCGGTCATTAAGATCACGCTGGCTCATGAAGTATTTAATACTGTTGTGATCAGTCTTGATCAAAAAATGTCCACCTACCAAATATGATCGAAATTTGGCCAATGCATGCATTATGGCAAACATCTCCCAGTCATAGACAGAATAACTTTTCTCAATTCCTCGGAGCTTCCTACTCTCAAATGCAATGGGATGCTTCTCCTGCATCAATACTGCTCCAATCCCATCATCTGATGCATCACAATGAAGCTCAAAAGGCTTTCTGAAATTCAGTAGAGCTAGAACTGGACATGAAGACATTACCTGCTTGAAATGCTCAAAACACCTCTGTGCTGCCCCTGTCCACACGAAGGCTCCTTTCCTAGTAAGATCTGTCAAGGGTGTAGCAATCTGTGAGAATCCCTTAACAAACCTCCTATAAAAACCACATAAACCAAAGAATCCCTTAAGCTATGTAAGGTTTGTGGGAGTAGGCCATTCTACAATAGCTCTAATCTTTTTGGAATCAACCCGAACACCATTTGCACTAATGATATGCCCCAGGTAAAGGAGCTCAGTCATGCCAAACTCACATTTAGATTCCTTGGCATACAATGAATCTCTCTCCAGAATAGATAACACCTCCTCTAGATGATGTAAGTGCTCCTCCCAAGTCTTACTGAAGACCAAGATGTCATCAAAGAAGATCAAGACAAATCTCCTCAGTTGTTTCCTGAATACCTGGTTCATACAACTTTAAAATGTAGCAGGTGCATTGGTTAGACCAAATGGCATAACCATGAACTCAAAGTGGCCATAGTGACATCAGAAGGCTATTTTCTCAATGTCCTTTGCTCTCATCCTGATCTGATGGTATCCGGATTGCAAATCAATTTTGGTGAAGAAGCATGCCCCATGCAACTCATCAATCAGCTCATCAATCCTAGGAATGGGATACCTGTTTTTAATTGTTTTCTTATTCAGTGCCCTATAATCGATGCACATGCGCATCGTCCCATCCTTCTTCTTTACCAATACTACTGCTGAAGCAAAAGGGCTCTTACTGGGCCTGATATGCCCCATCTCCAAAAAATCCTTAATCACCTTCTCTATCTCATCCTTGTGTTTCTTAGGATGACGATAGGGAGTAATCATAATTGGTTTGGCTCCCTCCTCGAGCTCAATAACATGTTCCATCCCTCTGTCAAGAGGAACCCCATGAGGAATATCGCTAAATACTTTAGTGTGTCTATCAAGTATCTTCTGGACATCTAGTGGATGACTCTTTTCTTGTGGCTCTGGTGAAGTTGGCATAATGTGGCACTCTGCCGCCCACTCTATGTCATCATGACAAAAAAGTCTCTGCATTCTCCTCAAGGACACTACTCTGCAACCTCCATCTGAAAGCCCTCTAAGTACCACAGTTCTGCCCTCATGCTGGAATCTCATCTCCAATTTTGCTAGATTGAGTGTGAACTCAACTAGTGAAGCCATCCATGTCATGCCAAGGATGACATCATAATCTCCCATGTCCACAACATAGAACTCATCCTCCAACTCGTAGCCATCCCCAAACCTGATGCAAAGATTAGATATCTTCCGAGTGCATAATAACTTATCACCGTTAGCCACCATGACTCTAAACCCATCATGCTCCTCTGTCTGTAACCCTCTCTTGGCTACCAACTGTGCATCTATGAAGTTATGTGTAGCCCAAGTGTCAATAAGAGATATCACTTTCTGCCCCTGGATAGTACCCCTAACCTTAAATGTGATTGCCTTTTGGGCCCCTGTCAAGCATGCCAACGATCTATCATCCTTAGGAATGTTGCTCTCCTCTATAGTGTTACCCTCATCTGAATCGGAGTGCTGATCCTCCCCTTCTGACTCTAACTCTTCTGCTGAAAAATACTCCATTTGATTTGCCTTAGCCTTGAGAGAACATTTATGAGATAAGTCCCAAGGATCTCTACAATGGAAGCACAGCTTCTTCTTTCGAAGTTCATTAAAGGTTTCATTGTCTAGTCCTTTTGATCCTTCTTTGGGTTTGCTATACTCTTTCTGAAATGATTTTTTGTCTTTGTCCTTGCGGTAGGGAGAATCTGTTGAATGGTTTTTTCCTTTGTATACCGAAGGGGCTAAATCTCGTGCCTTTTTAGTTGCTTCAGCTAATGTGAGTGGATCATGTCCCTTCACCCAACCTCGTAATGGATCAGCAAGACCATCACAAAATAACACCACCAATCTCCTAGGAGAGATATCAGTAACAAGTACAGACAAGCGCTGAAACTCGGCAATGTAAGCATCCACAAAACCTGACTGTTTTAACTATGCTAGCTCCTTGAAATGTAACTCGGGATCCTTAGTGTCAAATCTCCCAATCAATGTTTCGGTGAATTCCTCATAGGATGTAATCTGATTATGCCCCAAAGTCACCATGCCATGATGCCACCATTCATGTGCAATGCCATCCAAGTGCATAGCCACATACTTGATAGCCTCTTCCTCAGGCATAGGATTTAGCTGCAAGTATGTATCTACCTTCTGCACCCAAGCTCGTGCAGTCATCTTCCCTGAAGCATCATAATAAGGTAAAGAAACTTTTCCAACTTTCTTCCTCAGCTCAAAGTTTTGATTCCTCCCTCCTGCTTTAGGCATGTATCTCATCCTCAAGTCCATATAATCTCTAAGAGAAATATCCACCTGAAACTCTGGTCCACTAGCCTCCCAGTCCCTCCTGAACTGATCCTGTAACTCGGTAATCTGCGGTTCATTTACTGGATGAACCGGATCTCTCGGTGGAAAAGTGCGTAGAAGAGGTCTCGAGCTCGCAGTCCGTGCTGGGCGTGCAACGTGTCTAAAGTTATCAGCCTCATTCCCATTGTTGCCGTGTCCATTATTACCATTAATGTTATTCTCAGGACCATTGTTGTTGCCTTGGCCTTCATGGTTATTGTTTCCCCCATTGTTATTGTTTCTGTTGTTGGCATCACCTAGATTAATATTGACACCCATCTGTCTAGCCATGAGCTGCAACATCATGTCCATTCGCCTATTCTGCTCCTGCTGCATACGCTACCCCTGCTCTAATGTATCTAGTAACTATCAAAATAGTACCTCCCCCTGATCTGGACAAGCATTTCTGCCTCTGCCTAATCCTGTATTCCTGTCATCTCGATCACCCATATTATTGTCCTGATCACAGAATATCTCCTCTATGTCTGTATGATTGAATTCAATGTCCCCCTGCACGGATGTACTAGATTGTTTGCTTTGCAAGTCTGAAATCCTATTTTGTCTTGCTCTGGTATCGTGGAAATTATAAGACCCCTGTCGCATGCTCAAACATAAATGCTTAGCCTGTGTTTTTTACTTACTTTTTCCCTCTATCCGGCTGTTCCAAATTCACTATAAGACCTCCACAGGATGGCAGGACTTATAGCTCTGATACCACTATAACGGACACCCTTGGATGTCCCAACTAAGTAAACCAAATTGCTGAAAGGGATTATGTCAAACAGTTTGCATTCAACTTCTTAAAACCCCTTATAACTTAATTACTTCAGCAATATTGTCATAATACTCTAGCCCATGCTTACAAACTTGCTGCTACAATACTTTGTCCTCCAATCAGTCCACTACCTTCATAATACCATTCCCTCCAAGCGGCATAAGCGTCGGACAAGTAGTGAAGAAGATATGAGCAAAATATCAAATCTGCCTGTAGCCGAAAATGCAACTAAATTGCCTGATAATGAAGCCAATAAGAAAGAATTCCAAAGGCCAAACCCCAAGGGAATGACGTCTAGAATGTTACAAGAGAGGATAGACGTCCTCAGATGCCAAGAACAAAGCTGCAACTCACACACCAATTTCTTCTCATATTCAACCTGTCTAATGAAGCTACAAATGCTTCCTTTTATTCTATTCCCACGGGTCCGCTCAACTCATATGGGCAATGTGGGATAAAGATGTGTAATATAAAACATATATTAAAATACCCCTTATGTCTCCCTTGGGTACACATCACCATAAAATAAATATTAAAGTAACACTTTAATATTTTACAATTAAATTAGACGTTACTTTAATAAAATTTCAGGCATTAAAATGTATTAGCAATCAGACTCTGAATAATGCGAGTGATAGCTCATCGGAAAGCTCTCACCAAGGAGTATCGAATCCAATCACCAAAATTGACCTGCACTGTGTCCTGCCGACTTACTAAAAATAGTAAGTATGCCTGAAACTGAGTAAATCAACTTCGTTTTGGCCCAAACTGGAAATGACTAGGCCAAAACACTCCAAGATCCCATTAAACCCTTCATTAGCCCTCGGGACCATGTAGAACAAGGCTAACGCACACACACTTGGTCAACTGCTAAAATGGGGACATTAAAATAGTAAGTATGCCTGAAACTGAGTAAATCAACTTCGTTTTGGCCCAAACTAGAAATGACTAGGCCAAAACACTCCAAGATCCCATTAAACCCTTCGTTAGCCCTTGGGACCATGTAGAACAAGGCTAACGCACACACACTTGGTCAACTGCTAAAATGGGGACATTACATCCAACAAGTACTAGCCACTAGGTGGCACTTGTTTAAATATTTTCCCAAAAACACTATCAATAGAAACTAATAACCTATACATAAACTTTAGTCGCTTACATGTTCAAAAGTATGAATAGCTTTCTATGATGCAACCATGGGATCTTCTTATGGTGCAAATGTTGTTTTCAATCAATGATCACATTACTACAATATTAACAATAAGTTGGTTTAGTGGTGAATTGGTTGACCTCCCTTCTAAGAAAATTGTTCTCTATAACTATCATTGGGAAAAAAAAAAAAACTGAAATGATTATTTAATACTTTTAGTATAAAAATTAAGACTTAATGTTTACCCCATTTAAATTGCCCACTTTTTAAAAAATGTTAATAATTACAACTCTACAAATTCACTAAAGACTAAATCAGTAGAAAGAGACATTAGATATTAATAGACTTGTAAAATATCCTAATTAAATGTCAAATGAAGGCAATGCATCACCTATTGTCCTAATCTCTTTCACCACCTCTTTTTCTTCTCGCTTTTCCCAATACCTTCAATTCCTTATTACCTCACCTCTAGTGACCACATACTTGACCCTCCCTAAAAATATTATTGATTATTGATTAATCTTCATCCTCCCACCCCAATGTTTCTGGTGGTGCTTATGCAAACTGATGGTTCTTCTGGATCAACAGAGTCAACTGCTCCTGCTGGAACTAGGTGCGGTGCTGCATTAATGGCTTAATCTGTTAGGGGCGGGTTAGAAAGGGGAGTGGGACAGGTCCCCATAGAATAGTATGGCACAGTCATACGACCCAGACCTCTACTATTCTAAAGGGCTAGCAGGCTCATTAATGGGAGAAGGCCCGTCTCTATAGCCGGGTGCGAGGGAATCATAGGGCGAACTTATCACTGCTTTACAAAAATAGTTTAATGCAGGATTGTATGTAAAGGGCTAACTACTATTTTGAGTAGAAATGATTACATATATAACTCTTGCAATGGCGACAGAGAGAACTAAGCCCTCAATCGTCCTTCACCATTAAGCCAAAAAAAAGAGACAGAGAGACACAATTTTCACAAATGATGTGAAATGCATGTAAAGGTACAAAAACTCCATGGAGGATGACATGCGTAAACTGTGTTGACTGAAAGGATTGCAATCGAAAAATTTGAGCACAGTATGAGGGTGCATAGGAATAGTGTGCAGATTTTCGTGGTATTCATTCATGCACAGTGTGAAAGGCGTGTGCATTTCAGTTTTGCATGAAAATTTCCATTCAAGATGAAACGAACAAACTCTATAAATTTGTATGATGTACGTAAAGAAATTTTGTAAAATAATAAACTAAAGAAACAAGGGCTACAGGGCAGTTTAGTTCCTGCCAATGTGCGGGCAAGGTAGCTTTTGGGTTAAGCTAAGAGTGGCAAGAATTTGGCAAGTTAGACTGAGTCGATGGGTTTGGTATATAAGACTGTAGACCAAGGATCTTTGAATGCATGGAAGAAGTTCAGGAGCAAGATCCAAATTGTTCATGCAACTTTCATTTCAACTCGCAAAGCCATAAAGTTACATAAGCGATAAGAATTGGCTATTAAAAACTCAACCTAGAGAAGCCAGAACTAATTAACAAAAGATTTGAAAATTACAAAAGTAAAGGATTTTATCATAAAAAATAGCATCTTAAGTATTTTGTATAGTTTTATTTATCTCCTAAATACATCAGTTGAAAGGACACACCAAAAAGCAATATACGTTTGGTGCAACACATAATATTTTTTTTGGCAAAACACTTTCTTTGTTAATTTGAAAATACTCACCATGGCTTCTATGTATTATGATTTTAAAGATGATACAAGTATATTCACTACACCCAAAAAAAATTGCCCACATACTTTATTTACAACATGAAAAATTAGGGCCTATATAGTTACATTTTGATTGAATTGGTAACACAAACTATACAATATTCATAAATTGGCAGCTACAAATATTAGTATTTGTAATAAACATCAATTTGTTTATTGTACTAGAAGGTGGTTCTCACTGAGAATATGAGCAATTATAGTTGGAGCGTTCATTTTCCCATCCTACACCACATTGAAGAAAAATTGATAGCCGAACCTGCACATCCTATGGGATAACATACTAATTTAGAAAAATAAATAAACATTAAAGCTACCCAAATATTTAATCAGCTTGGTGGATGTGAGAGACAAACATGACTGATATAAAAACCCATTTTACATAAGAGGCGTCATGCACAATGAAAATACACTTTGTCTTCCTTCAATAGGAGAGTCGAACGGTAGGAAAGGTGCAGTACACCTTCTCAAACTCACTAACTTGTGCCTCCAGCACAAGGGCTGACCATGAGAGAAAATAGGCAAACTTATATGATATCAAGGCTTGCCAACAAGAATCATGGGCGTAGTATATTTAGTGCCTCTTTTGTCCGACCGCTTCTAAAGACTTTTTTTTACATAAGCAATAAACTAAAAGTACAGAAGATTGATCAATTGAGTTCTAGAGGTGCATCAATAGGATTTACTGGAATAAAATCTTAAATCTGTCAACCTTTACTGATGTAACCCTGTATAGAAATAAAGCCCGAGGAAAGTAAAGAAATTATCATGCTATCAGAGATTCATACTCACATGTAAACAAACCATGGATTTAGTATAAAGTGTCTACTAAATTAATTTTAAAAAGTAATTGACTAGTGAAGAAAGAATAGAGACAAAGACCAAAAAGAAACACTGGTCATAACTTCAGGCAACGTCCGTAGGAAAATTTTACTCGATTTTCAAATAAAGATTCATATTGCGGAATACAATTTCGATTTTCAAATAAAGATTCATATTGAGGAATACAATATGAATTGTGAATTTTGATAGGTCCATCATAATAAAAAGAGCCCAAAAGAGTTGCAATAGCACACTTCGCCTAGTTATTTTGACAGACAAGAGTTACTAATATTAGATTAAACTGTAAGATGAATCATGGCAGTTCGACCAATTGTGGCTAATGGTATCTTAGGCTTTGAAGGATTTTATATTCTGCAAAATAATCAGTGTTAAAGATTTGGATTATGCAATATTGGTTTCGTAGTGTTAGAGGAAATGATCCGTGTTGTTGGGAAGAATGACACTTAAAAATATCAAAATCAATTAAAAACTTGGTTTATGATGTACACAAAAATATCATCTAGACAAAAGAGGTTGTGTGTACTTTGAACAAAAATAATATTGCTATAATTTCTAGTAATATTGGTGACTTCAGAAATTAAAATGGTAGATTATTACCTGGTATAGCATCAAAGAATGGAATGGATGTTCCTTAAACTAAACAAAAACAGGTAAAATAATATGAAGGATGAGTTGAGCTGAAGTAATGGAGACAAGTGAAAGTGAGAAAAAAAATCCAAGAAAATAGTATAAAACAACTCTAAACATGCGAATAAATGTACAAACCCTAGTTTAGATCTTTGACTCTCATCGTTCCCTCAAACAATCCAACCAGAAGAATTCCTCTCGTCATCTAATAGTTCTGTAAATAAATCTAGCGGAGACCCTATGAGTAAAATAAATGGTAATCTATAATACTATAATACAAAAAATCAAGCTTAGAGAGAAAATCGGAGAAGATTAATACTTATAGTTTACAATCAAATCAGTAATGTAGAGGCCATGATATGAAAAAAGCAGCGGAGACTACTATAAAATTTAAAGGGGAAATGGAGGCCGACCATGATATTTTTCTTGTTAATAACAACAAACCAATCATAAATTAGTTGCGACATTTTCCCTCTCATAAGAATATAAAAGCGAACAAACTGGAAGAGATTGTAAACCATCGCTGGAGATTCTGTTTCCATTCATTACTCATAGAGATTGATACATTAGTGTGTTTTTTCTTAGCATTGACCACGTCTGAGCCAACATGCAAAACATCAAAATAGAACTAAGCCCTTCCTTATTTAATTTTTGTTAGCAATATATGTTAAAACTCTTGTAATTTGCTGACAAAGACTTGAAGATAGTGCGTTCTGTTTGTGAGCTCCTGCACTACCACCAGCAACGCACTACCAGAGGCCTTGTAAATCGCGTGTTCTCTTTCTTCGTATTTTGTGAAATTTTCAAAAATATGTGGTGCCAATAAAATGACAAATAAACAATTTTCATATTTTTAAAACGTAAAGATTTGCATCTTTTTTTAACCAAATTGATCAAATTTAGAATTAAAACAAGAAGTAAAATTTGGTAAAATTTGATTCGTTTTTGGTAATCTGTTTCACTCGTTATTTTTTAGTCTCGGCAGGAACTAATAATACTATTCTCCATAGCATTAGCATGAATGTTAGATGCAATATGGTATACAAGATGAATGAAAGAGTTTACCTATCATACCAATTTATCTTTATTTATTTTAAAGATTAAGATATTGATAATGTATTTAGTTTTTCCTTTTAAATATTTTTTTACAATGAAATGAAACGAATGTTGTGTCATATAAATAGTTAAAAATTATTTTAATCATTTAAAATTATAGAATAATAGAATAATGATACAAGAATTGATTGCAACTAATAAAGTTCAATAGAAAGTTAAATATGTATAAAGTTGATTTATATATAAATAGTAAGTATATAAGAATAAATATAATCATATAGTTATATTTTGATTAACTTTATAGTCTAAATACATTTTGTTTTTCTTTCTAGGCAAAGTGGGCCAAGCCACATATATATTAGCTAGAGTGGAAGTTAAGACCTCTTATATGGAGGTCACCCCAATTTACCATTTGACCATGGGTGGGCTCTCCTAAATATATTCTTATTAAAATATAAATTTGAATAATTTATTTATATATGTGTGATTTACAAAATAAAACTAATATGCAAACTGCAATACATTCTACAATTCAATAATTCCAACAGTTTCAAATAGGCACCAAATTATTTATGCATTGTATTATTATTTAAAAAAAAAAAAAAAAAATTATTTATATTGTTTTAATTTTTCCAAATTAAATTTGTTCTACTTATTGTACTTGCCATAGGCAATGTACTATTGCATTCAATTCGGCAAATTAATCAATAGTTGCTCACTTAGTAAATAATTAGATATTTGTATTTTTTGGGGGTTTGATTATTATTAAAGTTTTAATAAATATTTCATAATTTAAAAATTGATATAATTGATTTAATTCACTTCTGATTGGCTCAATCAATTTTCTCTTATAAGACCGCTTTTTTCAGATGAGTGCTCCATATTCATAAATTTTGGCAAGGTTTTAGGACTCGTTAAATCTCATTTGTCCTTGAAAATTTCTAAATTAATTTTCTTTTGCAATAACACACCTTAATTGTTTTGCAACTTTTTTTTTGTATATAATACATCATAAAATGTAGCAGATATTTAATCAAGATTTTAAATTAGCTGTGCCACACATCAATCGACAATATGTTCGGATGCAAAAATGCAATCCTTAACAGCAATACATATATTATTAACATAAATGCTACCTTATAACCATTTAGATTTACAATAGGAAAGAAAATCAATTTATTGGATGCTATTTTGGGGACTGAAGATAGTTTATTGGAATCAAAATAACTAATAAACTAGTGGTGTTTGAAATTGTGTAAATTTTGTATGATGGAAGATACAATTTGTGATTGCAAAGCTCTGATTCTTCTGGATGAAGGAAAATAGAAGATGCCTAGGGCTTTAGCACATGTCAAAGCCAATCAAAACTATATTAAGAAGAATAAAAAAGAAGTTGGCAGTCTCAACTTATTTAAGAAAATGATCGGAACAAAAGTAGAAGGAGATTTATCACTGCCCTTTTTAGTTTCTAAAGTATATTATTTCTGGATTATAATATTGTTTTCATCAGTTCCTAGTTGAATTCAGTGCTATTGAGTTCTTATAAACTTATCAATTAGAAAAGCCTTAAAAGATAATTGAGAATTCATATTGATCATTGTACATTTGTTATGTGTATATTATTAAAATTTAATGATATTGATAATGTGAACATTTCAAAATACTATATTACTTTAATTAATTATTTTAATTTTCTTCTTAACATTTTTTTCTAATCTTATATTTTATTTATTTATTTTAAAATCACTTTCTATTTCTATTACAATTTTACGGCAAGTACATGCTACTACGTGGCACTTGTTTTAAATCTCTTTCAAAACTTTAACAATTTATATGAGCTATATTATACAATATGCTTTATATCATTGTTAAAACTAAAATACAAACTATTAGGAAAATTAATTATTCTACAGTAGCTTAAAATTTTCCAAATTTCAAATGTAATTAAGTGCATAGGAATGGGTCAAAAGGTAGTTATTTTTCTTATCAAAGTTAGTGAAATCTAAATATTGATGAGTAATTTAAGATACATGTGCCTAGATTTTCTCTAAACCTAAACTATATTCACAATTTATATGAACAATTGGTAAATAAATGACTAAGAGAATTATATATATATATATATATAATATTCTAATTTATATTTTTTTCTTTAGTTTTTTAATTGATGGGTCTTTAAAGTTGATTTTTAAATGGAACCAAGACATTATTTTTGTTTACTAAAGGATTTTATATGTTATATAAACTAGAGATAAACCAAAACTAAGCTAACCCATGTCAGAACACTTATAAAAGAAAAAGCACCTTCCCAAATATATTATAGTAGGAAACCCATACACAAAACTTAATGCATGAAGTTATATTGTAAGAAGGGTCATGTCAAAGGGATCCATCTTGCTTTCATCTCATTTTTCCTATGCACCATATGTTAGAAATCAATATGGATACCTCATTTATCTAATCCTTATAAAGATCAAAAGGCTGAGTTTTCTTATCAAAGTTAGCAAAATCTAAATATTGACGAGTAATTTAAGATACACATGCCTACATTTTCACTAAACTTAAACTATATTCATAACTTATATGAATAATTGGTAAATAATTTATTAAGAGGATATATAAATAATTTATTAAGAGAATATATATATATATATATATATATCTTTAGTTTTTTAGTTGTTGTGTCCTACAAGTTGATCTCTAAGTGGGACTAAGACAAAAAAAGATAATTTAAAATATTTTATATTTTATATAAAGTAGAGATGAACCAAAATTGAATTAGCTCGTGCTATGATACTTATAATTGAAAAATCACCTTGCCAATATATATTACAGTATGAAACACATACACAAAACATAAATATATGAAGTTCTATTTTAAGAAATAGAATCTTATCATCATCAAGATTTTCTATTGGATCAACCCTTGTCCTTATTCTTACTTATTCCCTTCCTATATGATCAAAAGATCATGTCAAAGGGATCCATCTTGCTTTAACCTCATTTTTCCTATGCACCATATGTTTCAAATCAATATGGATAACTCATTTATCCAATCCCTATATTGAACTTATTATGTCTAAGCATTATAAACAAAACACTACACCATTTATAAAGAAAATTGAATATACATTTTCAACTACACTCAATCTTACCCTTGTTCTCTACAATGAGTTGTACTTGTGAACTATAATGAATAATATGATTTTTTTGAGGCTTTTATGTTGAAATGTTGAAGTGTGGAGTGCATTGTATGGGCAATGAGCCTCACTATATGGCAAGACCTCTATACGATTGAGGCAAATTGCATCATGTAGTAATGGGTAAAAGGCATATCTTTTGACCGTACAAAAAAAATGATGGAGGAAAACATGAGGAGTGTGCATGGTAAGGTTTGACTACTGCTGGTAGGTGAAAGTGGTACATCAAAGTGAGTGCCTAATGGAGTATGAAGGTACAACTAGCTGTTTTGGTGAATGTGTAATGGACGATTGGTAGATCATTTTGTTTGTAACTCTTTCCATACTAAATTCTAAAATGAATTGCAACATGTTTTAATGGCTACAAGAATTTGTTAGAATGTGTAAACATAAAAACCAAGTTAATAGTGAGGAAAATATAAGCTTGTGCAAAAATTAGAGAGTTTGTATGTAATTCATTTACCATAATAAAAAGTTACTCACGGGTGGGGGTAGGGGGTTGTAGTGGTGGGTTTTTTTTCCCAACAAGGAGTTTCCATGTTAAATCTAGTGTTTTTCTGCTGTCCATTTTGTTTTGATATTTTTTTTTTTTTTCACTTACTTGCATATCTTTGAAATTGTGCTGCTAATTTCCCTATCAAAATTGGCATTTGGAAAGTATTTTTGCACTGTTGCTTTCATAATAACTAGTATTAGAGCCTGACCTATGGTGTTATCCTTGTTGGGTAGGGTTTGATTATAGTGAGAGTTTGCAAATTTTTTTTTTGTAAATTTGAGATGTTAGGTATGTTAGGAAGAGTGGACATTGAATAATTCAATGGCACAAACTTTAAGTTATGGAAACTTAAAGTGGAAGATATGCTAGTTGATCAAGACCTATGGAGTGTCATGTTTGAGGTTAAGCCTTGAGGCATGAAACATGAAGATTGGGAACTAATGGATGAGAGGGCCAAAGGATTGATAAGATTGAGTCTTGTAGACTTGATTTTATTAAATGTCCATGAAGATAAGAACACACATTTTTTGTGGAAGAAATTGACAGATATTTATCTAGAAAAATCCTTAGTAAGCAAGATTTTCAAGAGAAATTAGAAATTATAATCTTTGAAGATGGATGGAGGAATGGCTATGGCATATCAGTTAAACTTATTTAATATGGTGATTGCATAGTTGAAATAATTTAGTGTATCCATTGATGAAGAAGAGTATTGCATGTTATTGTTGTGCTCATTACCTAACTCATGGGATCACTTGATAATGGCCATCTAAAGTACAACTACCAAGTTGAAGATGGATGAAGTAGTTTCTCTAACAGTGCTTCTTGTTTCAATTGTGTTGCTATTTTTATATTGACATTTTGGATCACACTTTGTGATCGATCATTAGGATAAAGAAAGATAGAGAGCATGAATGATGAAAGATAGAAGATTTAGCAATAAAAAGGATGTGGGAGGGCAGGAGGTGCTTAGGGAATTAATGGAAGAAGATAAAAATAAAAATAAAAATCCTATACAAAAAGGAATATATATATATATATATATATATATATATATTTTAAACCACAAAAGAAACAATCCAAAATGAAGATGTAGAAGTAGAAAATATAAAACCTTAGTCAAGACAAGAAAAATGTATTAAGTAAAATGAATAAAGTTTAATGTAAGAAATAGAATAATTTAGAAGGAGAAAAAAGTTCAATAATAAATATAAGAGAGACAACATTAGAAAAATAGAATGATTAACATAGAGATGAAAAACCATAGTATATCATAGAGAAATATATATACACATATTTATACAAACACAAATATGTATATGTATGTATGTATGTATGTATACATATATATGTATGTATGCATATATACATATGTATATATACATACATACATACATACATATGTATATATATGTATATATGTATACATACATGTGTGTGTGTGTGTGTGTGTCTATACACACACACACGCATGCACGCACGCACGCACGCACACACACACACACACACACACACACACACACACACACACACACACACACACACACACACACACACACACACACACACACAGATATATGAATACACACAAACTTACACTAACACAAAACACCTATATATGTCAAGGTGTATATGATAGTGTATATTCATATGCATGTTAGGATAAAACCACAGATAGAAATAAAAAAACTACATTCAAATATAACCAATAACAAAAAAATTAGATCACAAAAAAATGAATGCAAGGCACCAAGATTTAACGTGGTTCACCTAATCCCTGGGTTACGTCCACCAAACTGTAAGTCCAATATTATTACAATCCAGTGATTACAACCTGATTACAATCTGTAATCCCTTACAACTCAATAACATTGCAAGAAGCAATTTCACATCACAACATAATGAAAAAATACCTAACCCTAAACCCCTTTATACAAGTATTTTATGTCATTTTAGGGTTATAATTAATAATTACATGTCGACCCAAAATCTCGATAATATAGGGCCCAATTTTTTTTCATCGAATCCCAAAGAATTATGGAGTATGTACAATACTTTCTCGATCAGTCACCACAATCTAAAAATCTCCCACTTGGGGATTGATTAGGCTCCACACTAAACAAAAATCTCCCACTTGGAGACTGCTCATGTAGCAATAGCAGTACCACATGGGGCTCCCACTAGATCAAATCACCTTGGACTCTAGTATTCTTTTATTCATGTTCAGTCTAGAAGACCAACCAAAGCTGAAGAGGAGTTCAACTTCTCCCTTGTTACAACCTTTGTCAAAATATCTGCTAGATTTTCATTTGTATGTATCTTCTCTAGCTTTAACTGTCCATCCTCCAAAACTGATCAAATCAAATGGTACTACAACTGTATGTGTTTGGTCTTAGAATGCAGAGCTGAATTCTTAGCAAGATGAATGGCACTCTGACTATCTGTGAACAAATAATTATCCTTCTGAGGATGTCCCAATTCTTCCAAGAATAACTGAAACCATATCGTTTCCTTGGCTACCCCTATAGTAGCAACATACTCTGCCTTTGTAGTGGATAGAGCATTAATCTTCTGTAACCTAGAAACCCAGCTCATAGCTACCCCACCAATAGTAAAGACATAACCTGTAGTACTCCACCTAGTATCAATATCCCTTGCCAAATCCAAGTCAACATAGACCTATAAATTAGTAGTAGGCTATTGGATGTGCCTCTCAAATATCTGAGAATCCATTTGACTACATTCCAAAGCTCAATTCCTGGATGACTCATATACTTGCTAACAACTCCCACTTATCTAGCCTAGTGCATACCATAGAATACATCAAGCTTCGTACAACTGAAGCATAGGGTACCTTGGACATCTTATCCTCCTCTTCTTGTGTCTTGGGACACATCTTCTTAGTCAACTTCAAATGAGTAGGTAAAGGTGTACTAATAGCTTTAGCATTCTCCATAGAGAAATGTTGCAACACCTTCTCAACATAATTAGCTTGAGATAGTGTCAATGTTCTATTCTTCCTATCTCTACAAATCTTCATACCAAGGATTTGTTTTGTTGCCCCCAAATCCTTCATATAAAATGCATGTGCTAACTGGCATTTCAACCCCTTAATATGATCCATGTTAGACCCAGCTACAAGCTTATCATCAACATATAAATATAAAATAATGTAGCTATTATCATCCAACCTCTTAAAATAAACACAATAATCTAAATGACACTTGTTATAGCCATGCTCATTCATAAACTTGTCAAATTTTAGATACCATTGCTGAGGTGCTTGCTTCAAGCCATATAATTTTTTTTTCAATTTGCACACTAAGTTCTCCTTACCTTTGACCTCAAATCTCCATGGCTGAGCCATATATTTATTTTCATCCAAATCACCACGAAGGATGGCTATTTTAACATCCAACTGCTCTAAATGCAAGTCTTTAGTAGCCACAAGACTTAAAATAGTACAGATAGAAATCATTTTAACAATAGGAGAAAATATCTCATCAAAATAAATTTCCTTTTTCTATGCAAATCCTTTTACAGCTAACTTGGCCTAAAATCTTTTCTTACCTCCTTCCTCTTCTTATAACCTATAAATCCACTTATTCTATAAAGCCTTTTTCCCTACAAGCAACTTGCACAAATCCCATGTCTTATTCTTTAGTAAAGAGTCCATTTCATCTTTCATTGTACACTTCCATTGAATCTTAGTATCCACCTACATAGCTTCATCATAGCTTTATGGTTCACTAGCATCAGTAAGTAAAATAGGATACAAAGAGGAAAAAAATCTTTGTGGAGGTCTAATTTGCCTTGTTGATTGTCTAACATTCACTAGTGTGTGTGGTATTTGTTGTTGTGGTTGTTAGACATCATGAGGAACGGTTGGAACATCAGCTTTTGGAATATCATCCGGCACTACATAATCATTTTCTTTCTTCTCATGTTTCTACAATATATCATTGTACAACACTTTCTCATTGAATATGACATTCTGGCTTCTTACAATTTTATGATTTTTAAAATCCCAAAGCCTATAACCAAATTTTTTAATGCCATATCCAACAAAGACACATTTCTTTGATTTAGCTTCTAGCTTAGTTCTATTTTTAGAGTCTATATGAGCAAAAGCTTCACAACCGAAGGTCTTGAGAAAAAAATAACTCACCTTCTTACAAGTCCATGCCTCCTCTGGAATACCATAGCCCAAAGGAGTAGATGGACCTCTATTAATAAAATATAATACAGTATTGATAGCCTTTGCCCGCATGTATAAGGGCAACCCAGCATGCAAGCTCATGCTCCTTGCATGCTCCATTATAGTCATGTTCATGCATTCAGCCACTCCATTTTCCTATGGAGTCCTTGGAATAAATTTTTATCTACGAATACCATTAGTGGATCAATAGTCTTTAAATTCATGACTGCAATACTCACCACCATTATCAGATCTAAGACATTTTAATTTCTTACCAGTCTCATTTTCAACCAAGCATTTCCATTTCTTAAAAGTTTGAAATACATCATATTTTTGTTTAAGGAAATAAACCCATACTGTTCTAGTTGCATCATCAATAAATGTAACGTAATAATGAGAGCCACCAAGGGATGATACCTGAGCTAGTCCCCACACATATGTATGCACAAGCTATAGTTTCTCATTTTTTTTTTGCTTCCTAGTCTTTACAAAACTCACTCTCTTTTGTTTTCCATACACACAACTTTCATAGAAATCCATATTAACACATTTTAGACCTGGTAAAACTTTCTTTGAATGAAGTACTTTCATAACTTTCTCACTCATGTGCCCAAGTCTATTGTGCCATAGTGCTATATCAGAATCTATAGTAGCTATTTGTTTTCGCTACTCAACTGCAGCAATTGTTCCTAAACATTCATTTTTCTCTAAAACAATCAAAGTAGAAGGAACAATATGACCTGTACAAAGATATAAGGTGCCTACTTTCACACCTTTTGCTACTACAAGGGAACCTTTTGAAACCTTTCAATTTTTATCATTAAAAGTAACCACACAACCCTCATCACCAAGTTGCCCTGCTAAAATTTAATTCCTACTCAACCTTGGAACATGTCTTACCTCATGTAGTAGCCAATGATTCCCATTTTGCAACTTAATATTAATTATTCCCTTTCCAAAAATTTTATAGGGTTCATTATCCCCCAAATAAGCAAGCCCAAAATCCCCTTGGACATAATCAATGAAATAACCTATATGAGGTGTAGCATGAAATGAAGCACCAGAATGTAAAACCCATGAATCATCAACACTTTCTAAAGAAAAAAGAAAAGCATCCTCTTTGGATTTTTTACTTACCACATTTGCCTCCATGTCTCCATCTGATTTATCTCCTTCATTATTCTTTCGATTCTAGCAATCTTTCTTTTTATGACCTATTTTCCCATAGTACCAATAGTCATTCGATCCTCTTGATTGAGACCTCTTCCCGTTTGACTTTCCTCTTAATTTTCCATGTGTCTTCTAGATTTACTTACTATCTTAGTCATTCTGACCCTATTTTGTGCATTCAAAACACTTCTTGATGTAGATCCACCCGAGGATTTCTTATGAGTTTCCTCACTCAAAACAACACCGATCACATCACCATATTTTAGGGTACTGGATCCAAGAATATAATTACTCACTGATGTTACCAAGCTATTCCAACTTTCAGACAAAGAACACAAAATCAAGAGAGCCCTAATTTCTTCATCAAAATTGATACCCATAGAAGATAACTAACTAGTAATAGTATTAAACTCATTTAAATGATCTACAACAAATCCACCTTTTTCCATTTTCATATTAAATAAATGCTTCATGAGAAATACCTTGTTTGAAGCGGAGGACTTTTCATATAGTGTCGCTAGGGTTTTCATCAACTCTTCTATTATCTTTGCTTTTGTAATATTAAATACCACTTCTGGTGCTAGGCATAACCGAATGCTTCCAAGTGTCTTTCTGTCTAAAAGATCTCATTCATCATTTGACATAGATCCTTGGTTCTTGGCTTTTCCTTCCAACGGCTTCCATAAATCCTTCTGATAAAGATAGTCTTCCATTTGCATCTTCCATAACTAGAAGTTCTACCCATTAAACCTATCAACCCTTAGCTTACCCTCATCTTCCATCTCTCTCACTCAACCATGAGACTCCCACTTAATTGTGAGACTTTCTTGGAGAGGACAACTAAAAAAAAACCTCGCTTTGATACCACTTGTTAGGATAAAACCAAAGATAGAAATAAAAAACTACATGGAAATATAACTAATAATAGAAAATTTTAGATCACACAGAAATAAACACAAGACACCAAGTTTTAAAATGGTTCACCCAATCCCTAGGCTACATCCACCAAACTACAAGTCCAATATTATTACAATCCAGTGATTACAACCTAATTACAATCTGTAATCCCTTATAGCTCAATACCACCAAAAGAATCAATTTTGCATCACAACATAATGAAAAAATACCTAACCCTAAACCCCTTTATAGAAGTATTTTATGTCATTTTAGGGTTATAATTAATAATTACATGTCAGCCCAAAATCTTGATAAAATAGGGCCCAAATTTTTTTTCGCTGAACCCCAATGAATTATGGAGTATGTACAACACTTTCATGATTAGTCACCACAATATAAAAATGTGTTTGTATATAGGAACCTACTAACATACCTCTAAACAAGAGTATGCATGTGTGCATGTGTATAATTCAAGGTAAAAGGCCAAAAACCAAACAAGAAAGGTATAAATAAAAAGTAAGAGAAAGCTAAGAGAAAGAAAAAAACACTAAGAGGAGGTAAGAATCTAGGAAGCAAGGAAAAATAAAATAGAACCAAAAAAAAAGAGCCAAAGAAAGAGGGGAGAGGGTAAAGTGGAAAAATATGGGGTGGGTGGGGGAGGATGCACCAAGAATGCAACAAAAAAAAGAAGGAGGCACAACCACCATGAGGCGAGGGACCAAGGAAAGAGAGCTAGCCAATGCTTCTAATGCCAATGAGAAAAGTTTTCCAAGATATGCTTAAACTCGACCCCTCATCATGGTTGAGGTTAGATGGGTGAATATTGATGGAAATGGGTTCCTTCATTTTTCTCCTATAGAAATCATCCTGCTTAGAAGTTATTTTTCTTTCCTTGAGAAAAAATTGGTTGTTAGTGCCAAGGGAGTGTTCTACTAAGGCTGATTTGAAGAATTTCTCATGAAGAATATTAGCACTAGGCTCTTTGAGTCTTGTTTTGAAAGATCGACCAGTTTCACCTATGTAAGGTATACAACATGAGGAAGTCACTTTGTAAATGCCTAACTTAGAGAGATTATCTCTAGGGTCCTTGAGAGATGGAATATAATTCCTAACTAAAGAGAGAGGTCTAAAGGCTAAAAAAATGCCTTTCTTAGAAAGGATCCTTGATAGATTATGGGAGACACCTTGAACATGAGGTAGGGTGATGCTAAGGGGTTTGGAGAAGGGAGTGGAGTAGAATGGGAGAGGAACTAAGATTTGGCTTGGGCAAGGGATCTAGAAATTTTCTTGCTAGATTACCCATTCAACCTAAACATGTGGTGAAGAAGGTCAAGCTCTCAATTAATAGTGTCTTTCCCAAATATTTTATAGGCCCTCATTGAAAGAGAAATTTTGCTAAAGGAGATATGAAGGAAGTCCTCTAAGGAGGCCAAAGAAGCTCTCATTGGACAAAGAAGGTCTTAGGAAAAAAGTAAGGACACAAAGTCAAAGTCTTGAGAGCGATCCACCACTCCTGGATAGAAGTCCAAGGTGAAGTGTTGTAACTATGGGAAGAGAGCTCATATATAAAGGGATTGCAAGGAGAAGAAAGTGAAGAAGAAAAAATATACATTTGATACTAAACCTTCTTAGAGTGACACTAATGCCTTTGTAGCAGCCTTGGCAGTACCAGCATCTGACAACATATCACTAGTAGATTCAGGAGTATCTTTCCACATGACTTCCCATAAAGAATGGTTCTCAAAGTATGAATCATACGATAGTGGAAAGATGTTCTAGGTGATCTATTTGATACTCTAAATTTTTTGAAGAGGAAGAGTCAAAATCTAGTTTCTCAATGGCAGAGTAAAGGGAATTGATGGAGTACTCAACATCCTCAGTTTGGCATGAAACCTACTTTATGACAGTAAGTTGAATGATGCCAAAGTCTAAGTAACATTTTTCCATGGTGGTTGTAATATTACTAGGTGTTCTAATTTTTTAGCTAAGGGTGAATGCATTTAAACACTATATAAGTTAGATGCCAAACCTATATATTGTAATAACACATCTGTATCAAGTTTGATAAAATTAATTTGGAAAGACATGGTGTAAATGCAACGGAATAAAAAATTCCTATAGAGATAATGATTTCCAAGAATTATAGGCTTGGAAATGTTGACAAGAAAGGTTTAAAAGCCTTGAATAATAAAAAATTGCTTGAGAAATTAGTTGATTGTAGTAACCTTGAACTTTATTTTTGCAAATATTGCATCTATGGAAAGAAAAATTGTGTCCAGATTTACTCTAGTTCTCAAAAATCTTCTATTTTGTTGGACTATATTTATTATGATGTGTTTGGTCTTATGTATGTTTGTTCTTTATCTAAATTAAGGTATTATGTGTCATTTATTGATTACTATTAAAGAAGAAAATTTGTTTATTTTTTGAAAAGTGAATTAGAAGTGTTTAGTCAGTTTAAGGAATTTAAAAATCTTGTTGAAAATTAGACTGGAAGAAAGATTAAACATTTAAGGATGAATAATGGTCGAGATTTTTTCCATGTAGATTTTAAAGTTTTGTGTAGATCATGGTATTAAGAGGAATAATACCACAACCTATAATCCACAAATGAATGGAGTAGCAAAAAGGATGAATTGATCATTGATGGAGAGTGTAAGGAGCATGTTGGGAAGTGCTAGTATGGAATAGAAGTTTTGGGCTGAAGAAATGGAAACATGTTACTTGTTAAACCATTCTCCTATGATGGCATTGGTCAACAAGATACCTATGGAAGCATTGTTCGGTAAGAAACCCGCATTAAGACATTTGCATATCATTGGATGTGAGGCATACACTCATGTACCTAAGGTGAGTAGGTCCAAGTTGGATAACAAACAAATGAAGTGTATCTTCATTTGCTACAATATTATCATGAAGGGATACAAATTGTACTTGTAGAACCCTCTCACTAAAAAGATGTTTTAAAATAGGACCATTATCTTTCATGAGATGAAACCCATATCACTAGAATAGGAAGAAAATATTGAAAAGAGAAAGGAAGGCAGCTCAAATCTCTTTAACTTCCAAACTGGAGGTATTTGGGTCAAACCAAAAACATGTGTGATCCTTTTGTAAAGGAAAAGGCTAACAAAAGTATAACTATTCACCTTCAATGATATAAAAGTAGTATTATTGTTTATAATTTGAAAATGAAGTAAACTAATGAAATGTGAAAAAATTGATCAAGCTTAGGATTATATTTTTTAAAAATTATTTTGAATAAGAATTGATATATTTTCATCATTTTTATAGATAATTTTTTACTTGCTAAAAAATGCTGAAAATTAGTGGTCTAGTTCCCACAACAAAACTATATGAAAATAAACTTATTTCCCTTCGATCTTAGGGTATGTTATAGATAGCATATATATTTAGAACATTCAAAAATAAAAATTGGCTTTAGACTTATATTTTTACTTTTATAATCATTCAAAGTTCAAGTCACCTAAAATCAATAGTTTTCATCTCCCACCACATTTTTGAAAACAAATCTAATCTAACAAGAACAAAAAATATACATTCTAGAAGATGACTCTCTCCTCTAGAATGTCATATAAACTTTATGTATTTTTTCTATAATTTAATATTTTTTTGTTTCTCAAGATTGACATATTTTAAATTGTTAAAATATGTGCTTGTAGAATTTTTTAATTATAATACACTATATCTAATTAAAATACTATAAAATCAATATGAGAATATTCTTGACTTTGAGCTCTATAAAATGGTGTTTATAAATTATAAAAAATAGTAAGAGTTATTGAAATGTTGGTTTTATGAAATAATTATATTTCTTTAGTAATTGAATACAAACTAGTATAAAACATGCAATTAATAGACATTTCCAATTGGAAAAGTCTGATACCATATATAACTTAGCTAGAATGAATTTATCTAGATCATATATTTGAACAAAATTGATTTTTAGATAGAAATAGCCAAACCGAGTCATTCTAACAAGTCAATCTGAAAGGTTACACAACTTTGTACTTTTACCCATTTCAAACATAAAATGAAACTGAGAATGAGGATAAAGAATTATCTAGGAATTGGTACAAGGGGAACCCAAGTGGTCACACAAGTAAAGGAGAACATGATCCTAATCCTCATGTTGAACCACTATTAGAATATGGGCAAATAAATGACTATGTGACTAAATGTGATCAAATTCTACTAGTTCTTTTGTAATTAATGAGTATAAACATCTAAACATGACTAATTTGGTCATTGGGTAAAACCACAATATGAGATAAATTAAAATGACTCAATATGTGAACAAATGAATGACTAAATAACTAGTCACTAATAATTAGAGGAGCTATAAAGATTTATATGGTAATTTTCATAATCTTAAAAAATAAAATAAACTATATATATATACTTCAAATGAAATTGAGAATGAGGATCAAGAATTATCTGGGAATTTGGAGAAGGGGAGCTCAAGTAGTTATACAAGTAAAGGATAACATGATCCTAAACCTCATGTTGAACCGCTAGTAGAATTTGGGCAAATAAATGAGTATGTGACTAAAATTTTTAGTCAGGCAACTAAAATGTTTAGTCATGTGACTAGAAGTGATCAAATTTTACTAGTTCTTTTGTAATTAATAAGTATAAACATATAAAAAAATGACTAATTTGGTCATTAGGTAAAACCACAATGTGAGATAAATTAAAATGACTCAATAAATGAACAAATGAATGACTAAATAATTAGTCACTAATAATTAGATGAGTTGTGAAGATTTATATTGTAATTTTCACAATCTTAAAAAAATAAAATGAAACACACACACACGCACACACACACACACACACGCGCGCGCGCGCGCGCACACACACACACACACACACACATGAGTACATCTCATGATTTTGTATGCACCGCACATTGGCCAAATTTTTAATGTTAAAATATCTTGCACTTTATATACAAGCTATATGCATACACATGTATTACTTTTTAATGAACATTATAAATTTAATATGTTATGTACCATTATTATTGTAGTACTATATGTATAATTATGCATTTTAACTTGAAATTTCTAATTGCAGATCTAAATAAAATTTATAATTAGATTTATATTTTATTAAAATTATAATTTTTAAAAATATATCGGTTCAAATATTAAAGTCTAATCAATTCACAATTCTAAAATAATTATTTTTAACATATAGTTCATTTTTAAAATTATAGCAATTTTTTTTGAAATATAACATTGAATACCATAGTTGAAAATTTGTGGGATACAATTCATGTAATACACATGCACTTCCTATGGGATAATTAAAAAGAAGAAGGTACTATCTCAAAAGGGCATTATTGGAAGAAGGGAGGTTATAAAAATTTGGGGAAAAAAATGTCAAGCCATGAGAACCAGTTATTTGGGAGCGATGGAACTAGAAGGTCACTTGCAAATATTGAACTTCCATTAACAAAAACTTTAATTATATAAAAGCCTTTAACTTCCCTTATATTTTACATGCCTAATATGAATTTTTATCTTTTTTCCATTAAATTCATTTACATTTTGAGATTTTTATAAGTTTTATTTTCATGCTATTATTTTTCACTCAAAGATTTAGGGCTTTGTCTCAGAGTATCTTCTTTATAAGAATTATTTTCCAAAGCATTCATTTTCATCTGACCATCTTGATCAATCATGCTACGTTAACATGGAGATTTGGCCATAATTTATTGCACAAGTTTTGTCCATAGACATGGTGCACAGGAAATGACTGTCGTGCCTAATTCATTTGGAAGCTACAACTATTCTATCTTAAATACTCAATTATAGCTATATAACAATGATTAAAATTGTGGCATTGAAATTTTGATATCTCTAAAACTCTAAGGAAAATGTTGGAGAAGCTCCTAGATAATCTTCAAATCCTACTTCTTTGCATATATTCGATGAGCATCTTATTCATCATCTTTATGTATTGTCCAAAAAAATTATATCTTTAAATATAAAATTGTGAAGATTAAAAATACAATTGTGAATATCCAACATATCCCTAGAAAGCCCCAGAAGGGTCCTATGTGGACAAATCTTGAAAACAAAAACCAATTTAATCATGGGCACTAGAACCAAAGGTGAGTTGTCTGGCAAAATTATATGAAAAGAATGTCTCATATTGTCTATACATAATCCCAGTTGGTTTTCCTAATTATCCCTTCCTACAAAACAATGTCTTTCTATCATTTCCAATATTGTCATTAACTATGTTGTTTTTATTATGAATTGTAACTACCTTCTTTTTCCTGAACCCTACTATTGTGTCTACTCGCATGCATCCTTTAGGAATGTGTCTACTCACATGCATCCCTTGCTCCTCACAAATGTTATTTTACTTGATTCATTTCCTTGACAATCTATATTGATTTTTCTTTAGATCTGGTATGTTCACTACTTTCTAGCCTCATTAAACATGTATTTGTAGGAGTGTTGTATTCCTTAGAGTGCTAGAGGAAACATACAACTTTCAATACATGTTTAATCTTTCTATACAATGGTTCAAGGTACTCACCACACTCCATTTCAAAGAGACCCATGAATCATTTATAGGGCAAAGCATTGATAAAATAACTCACAAGTTCCCTTTCCATTACAAAAATTCAATGCAAGGAATAGAAAGAAGGCTTCTAAGATGTAATAAGAGCATACATGGATACACCAAATATTGAAATTGACTCAAATTCCCCCTTGTTTTCCTACCTATGACAAAATGGTAGTTTATGCTACACCAAACCTCCTTGTATTTTTCCTATACCTTTTGAAATGGTTTCCCTATCCCCATGCAATCTTCCAATAGAAAATATGATCACTAGTTGCAAGATCCACAATGTCCATAGTGAAATGCTAAAGAAATGTGATTTTGTGAAGAATAAGACCATTTCCTTAGCCATATAATAGAGAATTAAGGTCACAACTTACATCAAAAAGGAAAAAATGCCCATAAAATAGCATGCTCCTATATGTGAAAGAAAAATCTTAAAATACCAACTATTTTGACATCACAAATATATTTTCAATATATGTTCACATGTGATAATACCACTAACAGTACTCAATTCTCACTGACAATAGTCAATACCAAACTTCCTTTGATAAATAAATCTAAATTCCCAATACTACAAATGGATCAACAAATATTAATTTTCATGATTGTAGATGACACACAATGGTTGACACACTCAAAACTACCAACGTAAGTTGCTCTTCTAGCTATAATCACCTACATCAATAGCACACATTGATAATATTCTTGTAGCAACAAGAGAACATAAGAGAGGACATAGCTGAAGTGATGCATCCATACTCAACTTTCAGCATCACTTCAATGGTTACAAATATGGTTTGATGCAACATTAATATTAAAATCTTATGAGACCATAAATAATCAATGATGAACATGAGTAGGTACCAATGCCACATCTCAAAAAAGGTGGTACAAGAAATGGTAAGCATAAACATAAACTCCCAACATAGCTAAATACACGTCAATGATGCCAACTCAATATATGGAATGCACATGATGATGCTTAGTCAACATGAACGTATGAAAATATGAAATATTCAACCACAAAAGGAAAACTTTAGTCACATAACGATAGGAGAAGACATGATGGAGCTTTAATCACAATACTAGAGAGACACCTAATAAAGGGGTGAAGAAAGGAACCATCAAGAAATGAACTCTTTGAGCAAGTCAACATAGGTACTGACATCTCTATCATAGCTATAATCTACAACATAATAGTGATGTTGTCTAATGCACTTAAGTACCTTGTTTACTCCTAGTTTGCACAAGACTCTGTTGATCTATTTAGAGGATCATCTTTGGCACACTAACTAGACAAAACTTCCATAGGTGAGACAAATGTGGAAACTGAACTAGTCAACAATCAAAACATGAAGGTCATGTTTTGTGTGGTGTTAGCTTGTAAGCCTTCTAGTTGCCCTATGTACAAAAGCAATACTTTATGTATACTAAGTGCTTGATCTTTTCTAAAAACTTTTGATTGCATGAATAATTTATTGATGGTATTGAAGATACAATGATGCTTTTTTAAGAAAGTAGGAAAATACTAGCAAAAAAGGACCTTTGTTTCTTTGGATGAGACACTATTGGATATAGAAATGAGGAACTTTTGACCTTCCCAACTTAGAACATTGCCACATGGATAAGGCAAGGAGTTTTGTAGCCATCTTTAATCTTAGTGTATTACTATTGAAGAGTTCAAGAGTTTATGATCTTCTCATGGAAGATATTGCAGAGTTTTGAAAATGTTACAACATTTTCACCTTTCTCTTGGAAGATGAAACACTAATTTCCTAATTAAAGATTTTCTCCACAAACTAAATTTATCTTATTGATTTTTGAGCAAAACTTTCCTCCTAAAGTAAGGGGAAATGATTAAAAATTAAGGTTTAGATTATTTGTGCTTAATGTGACTTGTTAATATTAAGTGTAGTTTTAATTGCAAGATCAATTCACAACTCTTATTTAGGACTCAAGAGTACTTTTGTTCTGAAATATTTTGTGTTAATGTATGGTAGCAACTGATATATGGATTTATCCTCTAGTTAGAGGCCTTCAATTTTCTTGTAACACTAATTGAGCTATAGAATTTTAGTTGTTATCAGATCTATTAGAATTGAGAAAATTTTGTGTCTTCTATTTGTAGTTAATTTATTGTTCTCATGTTTCCCTTCTTGGATTAGTTCACTGTTACAATTTGTTGGATAATGTGAAAGGACAAACAACATTGCTTCAATGTTGAACCCATGTTTTCTATTCTATATTAGAATATATATTCCTAGATGATGAGGATTTTCTTAGCATTTTCCTTTTCAACTCTATTCATAAAAATGGATAGCTAGGTGCTTCTTTGGATTTGTCAACACAAGATTTTTGGCTCCCCAAATAGCTTCGAATTACTGTTAATAACTATTGAATTTAGTTGATACCTGTATAGACACCATTAATACCTACAAAGATGAAGCCTTCACTTAATCAGTGGGAAATAAAACAACTCTAAATAATTCAGTGGTAAGTAATGATTACACTATTACTTGTTTAGTGCTTTAGTACACTAGAAATGAGCAAAGATCAAACTCACTAGCATACTACCATCCAATGCTCACAAAATAAAATGCATTAAATTATAAGATCTTCAATAATATGACCATCTAAAGTTTTACAAGGTTAGCGCATATGCAATATAAACATTCATGAAGAGGAATAACTATTGATATGAAGTGCTGATATAGAGAAACTATTGTAATCCCAAAGAAAGACTTCAAATATCTTGAACCAATCAACTCATTTATAAAATACCAAGAAGTTCTTTTTATGAATGAAATGCAATGCTAGAAAAGGTCTAATGACACCCCTTATTGTTCTTAACAATTATTTGTTCATATCTGATATCAAAGAAACTAAAAAAAAACACTCTAAAATACTAATTCAACACTTCAAAACTAAGAACAACACTCCCAACATCAGAACAATATCCAAATTGCAATTTAAACTACTCCCAATCAATACCCACTTGTACCCTATGATGATTATAAATCTTATATGCTAGTCAGAGGACTTTTGGTTGCTAGCATAATTGTAACAACAAATACAACACCTAGAGAATGTGTCAAGACTCATGGGAATGAGCAAAGATTTCATCCAAACAATATATATCATCAAAAACCCAAGGGTATCTTGTACTGGATAAAACCCTCCATCCTACTCACCTTGTTGTAATGTATGTTACGAAGGTAGATGTGAAGGATTTTGTGAGAAGTTAGCATATAGTGTGTCATTGTTGCATTAGATTGTATTTGTGTACAAATGAAATGAAATATTGATGTATCATTGATAGATGTAGTTGTAATGCATAATGGAATGACTCTAGGAAGATTGTTCCATTGTACTCATTTTTTATTTGAAAATAAACAATTGGGTATTTGATGTTATTTCAATATAGATTGAGGTAACATTATGGGGGAGTGTATTCAAGTATGCTTGATATTGTATTTGGTTCAATATGTCCATAGTTATAGTGAACTTGTGATGAAATGAGCAATTTGATTTCATAGCTAGAACTATTAATTGTCATAAAATTGTATAAGATCTCTTGACTTTATGTAGACATCAATTTCAAAATACATCTCTTCAGTGAATCTGCATTATCTCAATGGGATCTCATAACTAACTAAATAATACACATAACCACAACAAATTTAATAGAAGGTTAATTCTAACATTTAAATTCAAATCTCATGATCCTAAAAAATTACTAGAGGAAAATAATTAGATTGATTGCCCATGAGAGAAGCAATGGAAAAGTCAAAATATATGAGATAAAATATAGGTTGGGTGTATGCAATAGGAAAATATATGGGGACTGAGAAATAATCCACTCTCCAATTACAGAGTAATAAAATAATCATAAGGAATATTTTGCAAAATCTTTCATACGAGAAAAAACAATATAATAATCTCCCTAACTAAAAGACAAGAAATAATACTTGACTATGGTTTATATTCAAAAGGAAATCATAAGCCAAAAGTAAATGTACCTACTGATTCTCGTGCCAAAAATGATAATAATAATAGAATAAAATATTTAATAATATCCACCAATGTAGGGAAGTCGACTATGTAAGAGGATAAAGATTTTAAAAGATGAAAAATTATAAATTAAAAGATGGATGAGTGGCCTTTTGGTCATCATACTCCATACAGGCCAACAAGCTTCATGCCTTAGCATGTGAACCTCCACATGGTTCGTACCTAGGACTGAACGATTAGAGGGTATGCTATATAGGGTCTAACGTGCATGAGGATTGGAGAGGCACCAAATGTGGTTTTGGTAGTTGTGCATAGATCAAAGGGAAGCACTTGGGAGCACACCCCATCTTCGACTATGATAGAAGAATCATTCTCACGTGAGGATGGGTTTGATGGTTGGCTAGGTAAGTGGTTAGCACTTATGCTTAGGGCACGTGATTGGGTAGAGGGGTTAGAGGAGTGTAGTATGTGTTAAGGATGCTTTTATTTTGGGTTAGTTAAATTAGGAGTTAGATAGGTGTATGAAGGGGATAGATAGTATTGGAGTCACTTAGGGGTATTATTAAATGGTATTTTGGAGCGGTTGATGATAGTAGTAGTTTGGAAGGGGATAGGCTAATCTTAATCCAAAATGCATTAAAGACAAAATAAAGTCAAACTTTTTTTTTCCTAGATTCACAAAAATATAGTGATTTTATTCCAATTTTTGTTGTTGTTTTCAATCACAAACTATGCAGATCAAGAAAATCAAATGATGAAATTTTCAAAAAATTCCATGATGTTTTCAATTTTTTGAAAATTGGTCAATAGTGTAGTTTGGATGGAGGATAGTGGCATCTATTCAGAAGTTGGAGATGAGCTATAGTTTAGGATTGTTAATTGTTTATTTTATTATTATTATTTAGTAACATTGTTAATAAGTGGATAATTGTACATTATTTAGAATGGGCTTAGAGTTAGAAAATAGATTAAGTGATGAGAAAGTTATATGGTAAAATAAAAAGAGGGATGTATGTTAGGAAATTATATAGGGTCCAATAATAAAGTTAAGGTTATTATAGTTGATAGTAGTTAGTATTCATAATAATAATGTTTTAATAATGAGATGTTGTTTGGTATATTATTATTAATGGATAATATGGGAATTGGAGGTGTCTTAGTAGTTATCGATAATGTCTTTAGATATCATTTAGGGTTATATATATATATATATATATATATATAAAATAATATATATAGCATATACATATATAATATTTTTATGTAATCACATCATTCATAATTAATGTACTTAATACATAGAACATATTGGAATCTTAATAGGTTATTTAATGTATCTTTAATCCTTATTATATGCTACTCTTAAACAAGGATATAGGTTAAAACCTTCCATTAACCTATTTAAGATATTTTTAGTTATAGATTGGAAGTATGTTGCAAGCCTTGACCATTCAATAATCTAGTTGGCAGTGTAAAGTACCTTAGGAGAGATTCATAGGTGTTATCATCAACTTTTTTTTTGTAGTTGTGCTTTTGCCTTGCAAAATTTTGGGAATGACATTTATTGCTTCTTTTTTGTATCCCATTCATGTGTGACCACAGTGTATTTTATAGTCATTTACACATTGTTTTATACATGTATAGCTTGTATCTTACTATATATTTTTATTTATAATATGATACCTCTAAATTTTAAAACTATAAATATATGCACATATGTATCGTGATTGAGAAGTTCAAGAGGGCATAAAGTGTTTTAAGCACTTTCTAACTCTCTAGCACACATCACAACCTGTCAAGCACTATTTAACACCCTAATATACTAATGCCCACCAAGATCTTGCTTGAAATACTTTCTATTGCATCATGCCTATAACTATATAACTTCCAACCAACCTCATTTGCTTCTTGAAGTACTTGGGTTGCATCTTCCACAAAAGGCTCTACCAATCACTATGAATCAGAATTCCCTATTCATTAGATTGCTCACCCATGAATCAAGAAACATGATCTTGTAAAGGGATAGCAAAAAATAAATTAGGAATTCAATTCAAAAGTGTGGAATGCAAGAAATTTAAATAATAAAATATTGAAGAGTTATCTTCACATTTATTTTGAGGTTGATATACTTTCAGTATCATGACAATAGCTATTGGAAAATAAGGTTGATATACTTTCAATATAATGAAAATAGTAGGCTTCGGCTATTTGGATCAAAAAAATATAAACATAACAATTATTTCGAAGTCTGGTAGATCAAACTCAAAATGATATTTTATATTATATATTGTTATATTTGGTTGAAGTAACATAATGTGCCCTTTCCTAATCTCTTTAAAAATCTTGTAACAACAAAATGTACTACCTCACAACACATCAGGCCTAAATTATTGATACTACATAACTTATAGTGATTCAAATATTATTATTACCTTCTAATGCTAAATTTATAAGTCTAGTGAGACAAGTAAAACAACAATCCTAAAAATGCACCAAAAAAATTTAATCCACCCTAATTAATTAAGCCAAAGGTTCAATAGATGTTATTCAACACATTTACATCTCAGGTTTTGTAATGGGTTTGGACTTGTCTAACAATGAAAATATAGGGATAAGAAATTTGGTTGCGTTGTCATTCTTGGAGTTGAAGCATGTTGGATTGATTTTTTTGATAGTCTTTTGTTTTTTCCTCATAAAAATTTCCTCCCAAAAAATAGTTTCTTAGGTCATGGTAGGAATTGACATAGTTCAATGTGTCCTCTGTACATCCACCATATGTGGCTTTTGCATGTTCTAGACATTGGTATTATTATGGTGATTGCATTCTATCATTACAACAAGTGACTCTATTTTTGTAATGCACAGAAGCTAGTCTCAATTATTGCAGAGACTGAAAAGAAGAAACAATTGGTTTGATGTTTTTATTTAATGCAAACATCTATTTTCTTGACATAAATTTCATAATCACTTGTATCTTTTTCTGAGAAGTCAGCACAAAAAACAATACTTTTTGTGGCCAAAGTGCTCCAAATCATATTTTATAAGAGTCGATCACTACAATAATTTAGAGAAGCATAATTGACATGAAACATAATTTTAAAAATGATTGAATAGAAGAGTTTTAAATTGTTGAATTTTTATTGATAGATATTGATATTATTGTTTTTCATAATAACTAAAATATGTGTTCTTTAAGAAGAGTGTATCATGTTATAGTGACCATGATCATAGTAGATCTAATGTTTGGAAGAAAACTTTGTCAATTTTTTGCATTATTCTTTAAAGGGTACTAGCTCAATGGAAGAGCACTTGGTTTATAAGTAGGAGGATGGTTGTTCAATTCCACTATGCCCTAATATGACTAAATTAATGATTAAATAAACTACCAAATAAACTACCAAATATATTACCAAATATACTACCATATATACTACAAAATATACTAAAAAATATACTACCATATATACTACCCAAATAAACTACCATATAAACCACCAATTAACAACAATAAATGAGTAAATCAATGATTAAAATAGTTTGGTCATAAAGTTGGTTTGGAGATAAATGTCTAGCAATGAACTACCATTGTTCATGTGATCAAAATTAGTAACATATCTACAATTTTTAGTAGTATATTTAGTAATATATTATTCTTTTTGTACCAATTAACCTCACAAAGTTTCACCATAGGAAGTGAGTAGATTTGATTGGGAGAGATGATAACCTAATAGGTATGGTTATTCACCAATGAGATTTATTTTTTCTATGTTAACTGTTAATTGTGGCTATGATTTGCTTATAGATGTTAATGAACCTATAAATGTCAAGAAATGTGTGGTCAAAATGGTAGGATTCAAAAATACAAGGAAAGATTGGTTGCAAAGGGATATTCTTAGAAGGAAAGGATCCATTATGAAGAAATATTTTCTCCTATATCCAATATAACATCCATAAGATTTCCATTATCACTTGCAGTGGAAAATGACATAGAAATTGAGTAGATGGATGTGATGATGAAATTTATTCATGGTTATCTTGAAGAAGAGATATACATGTTGCAACTGGAGTACTTTGCAAAAAAAGGTTTGAAAAATCACCCAGAATGTGGTATCAAAAGTATGATACATATGTATTGTCTCTAGGTTTTATGAGATCTACTTCTAATCATTGTGTGTACTATAAAGATGAAGTTGATCAAATACTTATTATTTCTCTATATGTAAATAATATGTTCTTTATAGGCAATATTAAGGAAATTATTTCAAAATTAAACTCTCAGTTGTCCCTAAAGTTTGAAATGAGAGGTTTAGGGTTAAAAAAATTCATTTTGGTGATGGAAATTAGAAAGGATGAGGTCAGAAGAAAAATTTGGCTCAACCAAAGCAGATATATTACTAATGTTCAAGAGTGATTTAATATGATTGATTGCAAGCAATAGATCATTTCGGTGTTATATGGAACGAAGGTATCAGTCAATGATAGTCTGAAATCTTTCGATGATATTGAAGACATGTAGTAGATATCTTATGTAAGTTTTGTTAGAAGCCTCATGTATACATAGGTCAGTACAAGACCATGCATTTTCCAAGAAGTAGGAGTACTGAGTCAGTTTATCCAAATCTGGGCAAGCCACATTAGGATTTGATAAAAATGGTTTTGAGATATTTGAAGGGTATGCCATGATACACATTAAGTTATCAAGGTAACTCACTTGGATTGATTAAATATAATAGCATTCAATTTATATGGATGCCTATTGGGTTGGGGACATTGAGAAGAGAAAATCCACTAGTGGATATGTATTCATGGTGAATGGTGGTGCTACCAATTTGATGAACAAGCGAAAAAGCTTATTGAGGCAGAGTACATGGCATCTACTCCAACATGTTAGGAAGTAGTTCGGCTTAAAAATTTATGTTGGGATGTTGGTTATGATGTAGGATGAATTACAAATATCTATGATAGTTAGAATGTAACAATTTTTTCAAAAGAATCTTACTTTCCATGCTAGAACAAAGCATATTGATGTACAATATGTTTTTTCAAGCCACATGGTTGAAGTTGGAAAGGTAATTCTAGAAAAGGTTAAAAATTAGGAGAAGTTTGTAGATGCATTAACAAATCTAGTGAACACAAGTAAGTTCAAGTGGTGCAAAAGCTCTATGGGGCTTAAAAACCCTAACACTTATTAGTTTCATTGAGTAAGTGACTCCACACCTCATCAAGTGGGAGATTCTTGAAATGTTGAAGAGTGGAGTACATCATATATGAAATGAGCCTCATTGTATGACAAGACCACCATATAGTGGAGGAAAATTATGTTGTGTGGTGAGGGGTCAAAAGAAATCATTTTGATCGTACAACAAGTATGATGAACTGCATGACTATGGTCCATGTGACTAGTATGATGAAGTCCTTTCCTTGTGTATAGTGGAGGAAATCATGAGGAGTGTGTGTGGTGAGGTGTGAGAGTTTTTGTGGGTGAAAATAGTACAATGAGGTGAGTGCCTAATGGAGTATGAAGGTATAGCTAGTTGTGCAGATGAATGTATGTGAAAGATGATCTATAGGTCATTTTTTGTTTAACTATTTCTACACCAAATTCTGAATTGAATCATAGTATATTTTAACATGGCCAAAAGAATTCATTGGAATGTGTAAAAATAAAAACTAAGTTGATTGTGAGGACAATTTGAGCATGTGCAAAAATTAGAGAGTTTGTATGTAATTCATTTAGTATAATATAAAGTTACTCACGAGGTTTTTTTGTGGTGGTGGGTTTTTTCCCAAGTTTTCCCATGTTTAATCTAGTGTTTTTCTCCCATGTACTTTGTTTTAATATTTTTCCATTTTTCACTTACTTGTATATCTCTAAAATTATTGTCGCTAATTTCTCTATCAAATTCAGTGTTTGGAAAGCATTTCAACACTATTGCTTTCCTAACATTCTAGATACACTTTCATTGGTATGGATGAAGTAGCTATGGAAAAGAAAGTGAACCATCCATAGATAAAACTTCAACTTATGTATTTCCATTATGGTTTCCCATTCTTATTATAATGAGGGAGGAGGAAAATTTGGTCCTCCATTTTTGAGAAAAATTAAACATTAGGAAAGGAATTATTTAATATTTTTAGTCTAGAAATTAAACCTTAATGCTAAAGTATCCCCATTGCAATTGTCAGTTTTTATAATTAAATGAGGAGGGAAAAATTTGATATACGTCAAGAGAACTCAAACTCTACAATTTTTGTTTTCTACAAGTTTTCTATGGAACATCCACCCTACATTAATACTTAATTCTTATGTTAAAAGTCCTATATAGTAGAAATTGACTTACTTCTTCCAAACTTATTTTTTTCATAATGTATGATATTTAAGAATGACCTATAAGAATTAATCTTCAAACATTATTGATTTCCTCTTATATAGAATTTTTCATGCATAATTGAAATGCATGTGACTATTGTGCATGAATGGTAATTTCATCTTTTAATACTTCTTAGAGAGCTATAACTATTACCATTCATTTTTTTCACTATTTTCATGTTTTCCAAAAGAATAAAAATAAAGAAATACTAATATGATATAAATAATTAAAGACTATTTTTGTTTCATTTTAATGTATACAATAATATAATAAATAAAAGATTTAATTGTAATAGTATAATTAATGGATTGAAAACAATACTACTTTACTTTATATTTATTTATTTTAATTATTTTAATTTTTAAATTTATATAAATCATATTAATGGTTTGCAAATATTTATTGTTTCAAATAAAATTTATTTAAGTATATGCAATTTTTAACAAAATGCAAAGTGGGAGATTTTTTTTTTTAACTTGGCGGTTCCATTCACTAGCTCCCCATGGAATTTCCTTTCAGCATATGTGCCAACTCCTTGTACTTTTAGTGTGAGTACATTATATTTACATGATAGAAAGGTGCATTCCCTTGGCATCCTAGACTAAGCCTTCAAAAAGAACCTTGCAATGATGTCGTCTAATGAAATTCGAAAGGCAAAACTTTTGTGAATAAGGTGGGACCAAGCAAAAGTAAGAAACAATTATTACTTTCTTAAATAAGATGCAGCAACATTCAAATCACAATATCATAGCCACATTATCAAATGCCAAACAAATATTGTGAAGGGTTTGCATCATTGCAAAATAGTATATACATTTATTTTTCTTGATATATTTAAAATTATTTATAAATTAATTATTTTTAAAATATTTATTTCATTATGAATAATTGATTGTTTGTAGTTAGAATATCTTATTAGTATTTATATGCTATTTTAATTAGTTTGGTTTAATCAATTATTAATCAAACTCATTTTAACTAATTAGAATCAACTATTTTAATTTTTTAAAATTTCTTAAGTTTTTTTCTAAAATAATCTATCTATCTATATATATATATATATATATATATGGCAAAGCCATTGTACTTTTTATAAAAATAATCTCTACAATATTTAATAAAAAAATGAAAATAATATTTTTTCTCCACTCTTGGTTAATAATTTGATATCTTATGGATGGATTTTATGAAAGCTAATAGTTTTAAGTCAATTTGTTCGAATCCACTACCTCATTCAAATTTTCGTAATTTATTGAAAATATATTGAAATTATTCTATTTTACACAATTACATAAATTTATTTTTTATAAACATAATTTTGATGTATTATTATTAAAAATTACTTCTAACTTCATAATATTAGTACAAAGTTTATTATTACTTTTTAACTTTTACTATTTATGCATAGATTTAGATATTAAGTAAATATTATTGTATATATTTATATTATATTTTGACATTTTCATTGTTCTATTTATAAACTATATTGCTCTATTCAGAACTTTATTGACATTTTGGAGAATGATAACCTTGTTAGTTGGCAGGATATTAGAATCAAGTTCAATCTTCTTATCTCCCATAAACGTACATATAATATGGTTGCCAATGCCTGTCGCACTCTTAATCTTCCCTGCAAGTGTGATGTGGACTCTCATAGATTTCTAAATTTCCATTGGGATGATGGATCTCTCCTACATAAAATTAAAGCTAAAGATATATATAAGGTTCTCAAGAAAGACAACTTTGTTATTTATCACCTTAATACCACTTGGTATATCAACTTGAACTCTCTTGAATGGCAAAAAATTCTTGACAGATATTGGAAATCACATATTCCCCCTAAAATCTTACATTTTAAATGGAAACTCATTCTCAATAGAATTCCTATTAAAAATCATGTTGGTGATGCTGAACTTTGTACTATTTGTAGGGTTTCTAAAAATTTAAGGCATATATTCTTTACTTGTCAATTTGCTAGGATAATGTGGAATTTTTTTGGAATTTCTATAGCTGATCATGTTCCTATTTTAGATACCATTCTTGGCAACTTATTTGGTCTTAAAAAGGAGGCTAATTTTTTCTAGAACATTCTATCCTCTCAGATTCTTTGGTTTATTTGGAAATGTAGAAATGAGGACAAATTTCAAGATATTGGTAGATCCCTTACTTTGTTTCATTGGAAACTCATCCGTTTTAAGATTGTCTCGCAGATTTGTTGCATTATGAAGCTCGAGATGGACAAGCTAAAAAAATTCCTCCATGATGGGCTCACTATGATATTCATTTATGAGATGAAGCATCAGATGCAATTGGCCAGCATTCTTGATAACCAGACTACTTTTGGAAAAGCTCTTAAGGAGCTGCTCAAGGAAATACATGAGAATAGAGGCCCCTTTTCTGATGAACATGACTTCTTTGCTCACACTCTCGAGTAGAAGAAATTCATGTGGATGGAAGGGGAGATGGGATGGACAACTTGGTTCGATGATCATGATGATGTTTTGGAATAGCTTTTCTATCCCCTCTTTTTGTAATCTCGCTAGAACTGCTACTTAATGTGTTAGTTGGTTATTTCTAGCTGATTGTTGGACTTTGATCTGGGTGGTTGAGGCTTGCCTCCTCCCCTCTTTTAATACTGTACCTCTTTTTTGTTCCCTCAATTATTTAATTTGAAAAAAATTCTATTTCTACACTATATTTTTATAATTATAATATTTATATTTACTATGTGACACTTGTTATTTTTACAATACAACTCTTTTTAAAAATCTTAATTGAAATGAGTTAAACCTAAAAATGTACACCACCAGATTTAATTAAAAAAATTTTCCATAAGAATGTAAGCCTATCCATTTGATAAAATCTGTTTATTTATTTTTCCTAAAGAAACCATTTTGTTACATTTATTCATTTTATTTTAAAACAAAAAATTATTTGTACCTATTAATAAGTGTAAAATATGAATAATGAAAAAAATGAAATTAAAGAATTTTTTGAATGATTGCTTTTGAAATTAAAATTCATTTACATTTGAAATAATTTAATTTATTAACCCATCAAACACTCAGTAATTGTTGTCAATTAGGTTTGCACCGTTGTCCAAGGCCTGTGCGCGAGGACAACCTAGTGAAACATGGAAACAACCTCCAAGCTGTGGGACTTGAACTGCGAGGTTGAGTCTCCGGAGAAGGTCGGCTTCCTCTTACTGTCAGGGCGCGCCTATCTATTCTTAGAAGGAAAAGGGAGAAAGAGAGCACTAAAGCAAATCTACCTAGTCTAATCTAAGTAAGTGATGCACCAAAACAGAGTGTTCAGACTCATTTCTGCCCATATATGCACTACAGAACTAGGGTAGCATCCAAATTCATACATTCATTCAGACTTATATCGACCAACAACCACATACAAATCAGGAAACTAACTGAATAACACCAGGAACAGAAGATTTCACTTCTATATTATTCAATAGGCCCAAGATAGATACAGTATGCAGACCACTGATCTCAACAATACATCAATGAGAGGTAAAACGATACACATACACGTTGATGGCTAAAAGAGATGATACATGATGCTTATCTAGCTCAGAGACAAAGGGATTTTTACCCTGCAAGTCTGCAAGCAGTAGCAGAGAAAATTAGGGAGAGTCGACCCTTACAAAATGTACAAAATCTGCCTTTATAGTTCAGGCGTAACTGAGATCTTTTTGGCTGAAATGACCCTGCAACTACTTGCCATTGAGTACCATGGAAGACAATCATGGAAAAAATCTCCAAAAAATTTGATCTCTTTTGCCAATAATGTCCTGAGAAGATTGAAAACGGCGCCATAACTGCGCTCTGACCTGGTAGATGGATCAACAGGTGGGTGGAGTGTCATTCTGTGTTTTACATTTACTCTGGTAGGTCGAGATTGATCATGGAGATCAGATCGCACGACAAAATCGATTATCCTCGCCTCCTGGTTCATGAATCCATTGAGGTCAAAAGGTCTATCGGGGTCTGTATGCGTCAACTAGGCCGCGTGGACCAATTGCATTTCTTTATTTCGCCACCTCGAGGTCCTCCCACAGTCGACCACCCTTCATTGGACTAACAACGCCACCCTGAATACTATCATGATGGTGACAGTTACACTAACCGCCAACTGCCATCCTAGATTGCGTCGATAGGACGCGTGTCGACAAGGCGCTGTGTTGCCAACATAACCCTCGCACATCTCCGCCATAGTGTGATGACGCCTACCGTCGATCGGCCTCAATCCAATGATCATGGAGACTTGTCATTCTGCAACCTCTTCCCTTGTAAATCACTGGGCCTGCGACACATATGGCACTTCCCCATTGGTCCGACGATCGCTTAATCGTTACTGCGCCAGCTGTATGAAACATGGTTCTGCCAGGACACGTGGCGCACGGGTGCTATGTCGACGATGTTAATTCCTAGGTAAGTCTCGATAGCGAGACAACGCCAGTCGTAGATCCCTGCGAATTTGGCGATCATGAAGACTCGCTATTCGTGCTGAGATCTGGTGCCACCTCATGTCTACATTCTGATTCAGCACACATGGCTTTTCCTGATTTACCATAAAACTAATCGCCGTTGGTACACCTTTTAGATGATGTAGTCTGCCCGTTGTGAGACTTCTGACCTACCGCGAACACTTCAATCTGCGACTGGGCCCATCCTGTCTGGCACCACCTCAGCGATGCATCCTGGCGAGACTTGACCCCACCAACACATGGCGAAAGGGTGCCAAGTCGCTATACAAAAAACCCTGCAGTTTCGCCATGGTGAGATGGTGCCTGCCACCGATCCATTTCCAATTCGACAGTCACAAAACTTGACCTCCCCCGACCCACCTTCTCTATTGAATTTTCAGGCCCGCTATACGCCGTGCGCTGATTCATACACATGACACCTCCTTATTTGGTTCAACGAAACATCAGCTAGCAACCCAAGACCTAATCTATAGAGCAACCACGTGTCAGCTAGGTGCCATATCGCTATTGAGAAATCGAGACTAAATTCCCATAGTGCCATAGCACCCACTTACAAGGTGCCTTGAGATTTACACGTGCCCCCATTTGATTCACTATCTTGACGCCAGGCTGACAAATTGCAGTGTAGAGTACCGACGGGACCCATCTGCCTGATCCTTCCTCGCCACGGTGAACTTTTCGTTTGGGCGCTATTTTTCCATCGAAAAATGCATTGGTTTTCCGTTGGCACCATGGCGCCTCACCATTTTTTGAAACCTCTAGGCTATAAAACTCGTTTGCCCGCCGCCATGAAGCTTCTAACCTGCCGTACTCTGCGATCTATGACCGAACTCTGAATGACACCTGGCAATCCTTGTTGAGACCTGGCCCATGTTGAACCATGTGGCAAATGGTCACTATGTCGCCATGATAAAATCCATGCATCTTCGCCATAGCGAGATGGCGCCATCCGTTGATGCGACCAAATCTGACAATCATGAGGACTCGTCGTACCTCATGCTTCTGCCCTCCATGTCGATACACCTAGCATCGCTTTGAGACACAGCCCCACCTGACACGCGTCACCAGGGCTTGATGTCGCTGTCATAACCCTCGTGCAACTGCTCCATAGCACGATGGCGCTTATCGTTGATCCGAGTTGATCCAACGGTGGTGAACGTAAGCCCCAACTGTGTTAGCCATGCTGACAGGAACTTTGACCTGGCACATGTGGTTCCTTCTGATTTGTCGCCGCAACACCTGGTTTTGCCAATCGTTGAAACTCGCCGCCATGAATATTTCTGCTAGGCGCTATGTTGCTATGGAGATTTTTTGGCCAATATGCGATAGTGACATAGCGCCAAGGGCATCGGGAACCTTTTTCGACCCGTCGAACGTCAGACCCACCCCCGCAATGTGTCGTCAGGGCGTCATCGCGCTATAATAAATATTGTGCATTTCCTTTATAGCGCGATGGTGCCAACCATTGGTCTGCTTAGATCTGACAGCCAGAAACTTGCAGGTTGTAACATTAAAACACTTACTCTGAGACTAACCGTTGAATAAGCTGTACATTTGAATCTAAATCCTTGGCGATAAAACCAGAGGTAACACTTCTGACAACTCGCGGGGGGCATGAGCCTGCTCAATGCATGACCAATGCCTGAGAATAATCCATTGGGCCATAGGGTCAGAAAAGAGGGCCCAGAAGTTACGGAACCGAGAGCTGCAAGAAACCCTAACCCTTAATGAGGAAATCAAAACATTAAGAAAACTGTTGAACTCTGGCTCTGTCTTGCGACTTGAAAACAAAAAATAGGACCTCCTCAGCAACCTGAGGCTTGTCAAAACTTCGAGAACTGGCACCACAAGAAGTGAGCCATGTGCACACGTACTTATTGTAAAAGAGGAACAACAGGAAGCAACTAAACTAGCTATGTACATGGATTCACAACTTTTAGAAACAGGGCTTCAAATGGATCCCATTGACTGGAATGGGCAGAATTTCACCATTTGTCCTGCTTAGCTGGAACGCATTGGCCTGTTTGCAACTGGAGATCAGATAAGGGCCACTCCATACTGGATCAAATTTGGAGTACCTTCCTGGTTTTGCTCTATTTGAGTCCCACTTAAGAACTAAATCTCCTTGTCTGAAGATTCTGGCCCTTTCCTTCTTATCAAAACTCTTCTTCATCTGCTGCTGGTGTATCTCCAGGGTTTGCATAGCTTTGTTTCTCTTTTCTTCCAGTTCAATCAACTCTGCCATTCTCACTGACATGGAACTATTTTCAACCAATTCCAGCTGATGAGCCAACTCCAAGGATGGGAATTCCAACGAGATTGGAAGTCTAGCCTCCCTACCATATACCAGCACAAAAGGTGAATTCCCAATAGATCTCTTGGGTGTTATCCTATTAGCCCACTGAGCAATCCTTAATTTTTTATGCCAAACCCTCTGACTATCTTCTATCGTTCTCCTTATGATTCTGATCAGATTTTTGTTGAAAGATTCAGCTAAACCATTGCCCTGAGGGTAGTAATTCGATGATGTGCTCAGATAGATATTGTGACTCATTTCCCATGCACAAATCTGGGTTCCAACAAAAGATTTGGCATTATCTGAAATGATAGTAGAAAGAGCTCCAAACCTAGATACAATTCCATCAAGGAATTCAACGACTAATGGCTCTGTAGCATCCTTCAAGGCAACTGCCTTTGTCCACCTAGTGAAATAATCGGTAGCAGCCAAGATCCATTTATGACCTGCACTAGATGGAGGATTAATGGGGCCTATAAAATCCAACCCCCACTGGGTGAAGGGGTGATCCACCTGAATGGGGTGAAGAGGAAGAGCTGCAAGTCTCTGTTTGCCTGAGAAAAAGGCACATTTCTCACATTTTCTCACATACCTATAACAATCATGGAATAGAGATGGCCAATAATATCCAGCCCTCATGATCTTCATGGTGGTTGTTCTTGCAGAGAAGTGGCCACCATCAGGACCACCATGAAGTTCTTTAATCATCCTCTCAACCTAATCTTCTTCAATACATCTCAACAGGGTCTCATTAAAATCCCTCCTGAATAGGATATCATCAATCACAACATAGGGAATGGATTGCAGTCTATATTGTCTTCTTTTAGCTCTGTCCAATCCCTGAGGGTATCCATTCCCTGATAAAAAGTTCCTGATGTCATCCATTCAGCTCCTTGGGGCATTAACATTTCTTTCCTCCTGCTGCTCTGCAATTACCATAGCAGTCCCTTCATCTGAATCCTGACCTGATAATATTTCTTTGCATAATCCTCTCCCTCTTACCAATTTGGTAATCTGAATATCAACATCATATTCCATTACCCTAGTGATCCATCCAGCTCTCTTTTCACCGATGTCCTTGCTTAACAGGAAGTCTTTTACACTCGCATGGGGCACAACAAATGGATCCTATTGTGGGATAAGAGGTGTCTAAATTTCTTCAAGGCTCTAATGACTGCAAGGGCTTGCTTCTCAACAAAGCTATACTTATCTTCATACTCCTTGAGTCCTTCACTAAAGAAGGCTATGGGCTGCTCCTCATTCTTGTCATTTGTCTGAATCAAGACAGCAGAAACACTTGACTCACCACCTAAAGTGTAGAGGATGAAATCTTTCTCAAAATTTGGGTTCATGAGAGTGGGTGCTGAGGCTATGGCTACCTTAATTTCTTCAAAACTCTCCTTCCCCTCCTTGGTCCATGAGAAGACCATATCTTTCTTAAGCATGGCTGTGAGGGGTTTCACCATGATGGCAAGATTAGGAATAAACCTTCTTACAAAATTTATCCTACCAAGGAAACTTTGCAGCCCTTTCTCATGTTTAGGGAGAGGAAGGGCAAGTATGGCTTTTGTTCTTTCTAGATCAATGGTCAACCCATCCTTAGATACAATGTGTTCCAGTAATTTTCCTTGGCTTGTAGCAAAGACACACTTGACTGGGTTGAGGGAAACCCCAAACTCTCTACATCTTAGAAATACCTATCTTAAATGATCAAGGTGATCTTTTACATTCTTGGAATATACAGTTATATCATCAAGGTATACTAAGACAAACTTGTCGATTAATCTTTTGAAAGCTACCTCCATTGCCTTTTGGAATGTGGCACCTGAATTTGTTAGTCCAAATGGCATCTTGCAATAAGCATAGGTGCCCCATTTAGTAGTAAATGCTGTCTTATATATGTCAGATTCTTTAACCAACACTTGCTTATAACCAAAAAATCCATCAAGAAAAGAGAACCTCCTTGACCCACTGACCTTGGACAGAATTTGCTCCATAGGAGGGAGAGGATGGTGATCCTTAAGGGAAGCCTGATTAAGATCCCTAAAGTCCACACACAATCTGATTTCTCCATTCTTCTTCCTTACAGGGACAAGGTTAGCCACCCATGATGAGTGTTTGATAGGAAAAATTATGTTAGCTTCAATCAACTTGGATAGTTCCTTCCTCATTAAGGGTTCAATCTTGGGATTCACTGGCCTCTGTTTTTGCCTTACTGGTTTGACCCTATCATCTAAATCTATGGTATGCTAAAACAAAACTAGGGTCAAACCCCTTTAAGTCATCATATGACCAAGCAAACACATCATTAAATTCTTGACATAGATGAATGAAATGTTCTTGCTCAGCCTCAGAACATACCTTCCCCATGTTAAGAGATTTTCCATCAGCAATAGTAACTGGAGCATGATCATCCTTTTCTGTAGCTAGATTTATTCCTTTGCCTCTTGTCTGATCATCACGATCAAAGACACTCTCCAAGGTAATGAGACCCTTGGGAAACTTGTTGGAACTGAGGTGAATGATCTGATCACCATACTAATCTTGTAGTCTTGACTGATTTCTTTCTGAAAATTCCGCTTCATTCTGCAAGAAACTCACAATCTGCTCATCAGACTCAAACACCTACCAATGAGTATTATTGTCAGGAATAGCAGGCCTTATTACCACCCTTATTTGTTGCTTCTTCTCTTCCTCAAGATTCCCTGGCACATCATAAGATGCACCCACTGCTGCAAGTCTATCAGCATATTTTTTTTCTTTCCTAGGAATGCTTTGGATATTATATGGTTGGAAACCCTCGAGCAAATCCCAGACTCTGTGTTTGTAAGACTTGAGCAGGACATTTTTGGTGATATTCTAATTTCTCACTTGGTTCACTACCAACTCACTGTCTCCATATACTTTCAAGGCTTGAATTCGCCTCTTTTGGGCAAGTAGGAGACCTTGGATCAAAGATTCATACTCGGCCACATTATTGGTACAATTGAATTGGAGCCTAAAAGAGAAGTAGTATCTTATTTGTGCAGGAGAGATCAACATAACACCAGCCCCTGCTCCATTTCTATTCCTTGAGCCATCAAAGTACATATTTCGTATTCCACTCATGTCATCATTAGCTCCAACAAGATCAGGAACTTGAGCCTCCTTCTCTATTATGCAATATGTACTAAGGCCTGTCTCAAGAGTTTCCGACATAGGCTCAAACTGACATGTATTTGCCCACTCATCTAAGAAGAAATCAGGAATCTCTACTATGGAGGTGGCAGACTCATTCACTATGTCATTTTCATCCATCTCCAAAATAGGGCAATTCATATTAATGAAGTTGGGGGTGTAGGGTTCAGTGTGATGAAGGGCTTGAGGTTTTGCTCTAATTGAAGCATTGGCCCCATATCTGGTCTTAAATGACATATAAGACCAATCAACAGATATGAATCCACCTATTTGGGTAGTGAAGTCTCTTGAAAGACAGATGGCAAAATAGGGCTTGACTTCAGCAACAGATATGTCTTGAATCACAGTACAACCAGGGCATGCATGTAGGGCCATTTCCACATTCTTAAGGATGCCTACGGTTTTGACAGTACTCCCATCTAATTGTAACACATCCCTAATAATGGGCTCATATTTCATTCTTAAAGCATCAGCAACACACCTAGGCATTATTGAGCTGCTAGCCCCTAAATCTATCATGCAATTATGGACTAACTTGCCCCCTATAATTAGAGAAACATAGAATGGAGGAGGTCTAACCTTTTTATTTGTCTCCACGTCACCTAATGGTTGTACTAAACTAGTGTCACTCTCCATGGTAGATGACTGATCTTTGGGCTCAATCTTTTCCAATTTTTGCTGCAACATCCTTTTTTGCATTGGTATGGTGGCAACTGCATCCCACATGGAAATGCTTACATTGGTTTTCTTCATTTGCTCTACCACACTCAAGGGTGCATTAGGAATTTTAGCAGAAACTTTAGGAGCTGTACCCATGAGAGGCTGAGATGGAGCAACATAGGGATCACTTGCATCCTCCTTTCTTGGACCTTGCCTTTGCTGTTGTGAAGTGTTTTTCTGCTCATTTTCTTTTTGTGTATGAGGTATAACACTCGAAGTTGAGGCCTGCTCAGGAGGAATGGGGGCAGTATGTTCCATAGCTCTCCTCTTGCTTCTTGTGTTATGAGCAACGGAATCCTGGTTTACATTACAATGCTCCTCCATCTGGTGATTCATAAAAGAGCAATCACCCTGCCTCTGAACATATGAGGCCTCCTTGGGATGATCTTCCTTGTGTGATTGCTTTACTGTGGACTCCTGGACAGTTAGGGCCAAATAAGATTCTGCTTTCTGACATAGGCAGTAGGTATAAGAATAGTTACATGAAGGACAGAAGTCCTGATCTTGGGCTAAGTTATTTTGAGGAACTAAAGCTCTACTCTGATTTCAGCTTGAAGCAGCAGCATGACTATTTTGCCTATTCTGATCAAAAGAGCTATTCCAATGGTTAGGAGGCCTACCACCACTTAGAGCCTGATGTTGTAATTGGGGGGGCTTGCCACTTTGGGCTTGCTGCATTTCTAAGGCCACCACCTTGTTACTCATTTTTTGTATTAGAGAAAAACTATCCTCTAATCTCTTCCCTTGGTCCTTCAACTCCTTCCCCTGCTCTTGCAATTTTTTATCCAGAGTCCTCTCTCTTTTATTTGTATTCAGCACTAGACCTTGGAGCATTTCCTTGAGTTCCTCTATTCCATTTGAGGATGTGGAAGCTTGGGGAACTGGAGTAAGGGCTTGTGACGTAGAAATTGTAGGAAGAGGGGCTATTGCTGGTTGGTGGTTGGGAACATCAGGAAAGAAAGGCATAGGAGGCCTTGGAGCCAACTTCCCACCTTGTATTAGGATATTCTAAGCTTTTATAGCTGTCTCATAAGCATTCGGTAATGTATCTCCTCCCATAGTTTGGATTGTGGTGACAATGTCACTGTTGAAAGCTCTAAGGTAATGCAAGAAGGCATTACCAGGGGTAGGTTTCACTATAGTAGGTATTCTATCCCATGTCTTTTGGAATCTGTAATTAAAATCAGTCATACATTCATGGGGGGCTCTTTTTATTGTAGTCAGCTGCTCTAGTAGTGACAAATGGTCACTCTTATCCTCAAAATGTTTGCATAATCCTGCTCCTAGTCCATCCCAATCAGTTATGGAACCATGAGCTAAGCCTCTATACCACTGTAATGCTTTTCCTTTTAAAGATGAGGCTAGAAGTGTAATGGCAACATCATCTTCTGTAATACCATGAATAATGCAAACATTCGCTACCTCTTGGATATGCTCTAGAGGGGAAATAGAAGTTTCACCAGTAAAATCAGGTATACTTTTTAGTGCAGATACTGGTATATCATGTCTTTGGGCTAACAACAGAGGACTTCCACCGTTAAAGGTGGCAAAAGCATGAACTCTTGGCTGTGCCATATAAACAAGTGTTTTATTGATGAGTGTTGATGGCAATCTAGGCTGAGTTTGAATAGTAGGGGGAGTAGAGACAGATCTTATAGGTATATCAACTGTTATTCTACCCCTAACTAGTGATAATGAAGTTCTAGGCCTTCTTCTCCTAGGATTTGAAAGAGAAAGCTCTTGATATTGAAATTTACCTCTACAAGATGCCCTTGTTTCAGTCCTGGGCATGAATTACTACAAACCTGGTCTGGAACCAGACTTTTTGATGTTCAAAGTCGCCAAGTACTTGAAGAACCAGCCTCTTAAAGGCTCAAAAACTGAAGCCATCACTACTTCTTCAGCATTTATCTCTAGAATTCTTTCTTCTTGACACCAGTAGACCTAAAATCTTTTGATATGAGTCCCACCGGGCATGCCAAAAACTGTTGTCACTTAGGTTTGCACCCTTGTCCAAGGCCTGTGCGCGAGGACAACCTAGTGAAACATGGAAACAACCTCCAAGCTGTTGGACTTGAACTACGAGGTTGAGTCTCCGGAGAAGGCCGGCTTCCTCTTACTATTAGGGCGTACCTATCTATTCTCAGAAGGAAAAGGGAGAAAGAGAGCACTAAATAAAATCTACCTAGTCTAGTCTAAGGCGGTGATGCACCAAAACAGAGTGTTCAGACTCATTTCTGCCCATATATGCACTATAGAACTAGGGTAGCATCAAAAGTCATACATTCATTCAGACTTATATCGACCAACAACCACATATAGATCAGGAAACTAACTGAATAACACCAGGAATAGAAGATTTCACTTGTATATTATTCAATAGGCCCAAGATAGATACAGTATGCAGACCACTGATCTCAACAATACATTAATGAGAGGTAAAATGATACACATACACGTTGATGGCTAAAAGAGATGATACAGGATGCTTATCTAGCTCAGAGAAAAAGGGATTTTTACCCTGCAAGTCTGCAAGCAGTAGCAAAGAAAATCAGGGAGAGTCGACCCTTACAAAATGTACAAAATTTGCCTTTATAGTTCAGGTGTAACTAAGATCTTTTTGGCTGAAATGACCCTGCAACTACCTACAATTGAGTACCATGGAAGACAATCATGGAAAAAATCTCCAAAAAATTTGATCTCTTTTGCCAATAATGTCCTGAGAAGACTAAAAATGGTGGCATAACTGCGCTCCGACCTGGTAGATGGATCAACAGGTGGGTGGAGTGTCATTTTGTGTTTTACATTTACTCAGGTAGGTCGAGATTGATCATGGAGATCAGATCGCAAGACAAAATTGATTATCCTCGCCTCCTGGTTCATGAATCCATCGAGGTGAAAAGGTCAACCGGGCTCCCTATGCATCAACTAGGCCACGAGGGCCAATTGCATTTCTTTATTTCGCCACCTGGAGGTCCTCCCGCAGTCGACCACCCTTCATTGGACTAACCGCACCACCCTGAATACTATCATGATGGTGACGGTTACACTAACCACCAACCACCATCCTAGACTGCGCTGACAAGACACGTGTCGACAAGGCGTTGTGTCGCCAACATAACCCTCGCACATCTCCGCCAGAGCATGATGGCGCCTACCATCGATCGGCCTCGATCCAACAATCATGGAGACTCGTCATTCTGCAACCTCTTCCCTTGTAAATCACTGGGCCCACGGCACATGTGGCACTTCCCCATTGGTCTGACAATTGCTTAATCCTTACTTCGCCAGCTGTATGAAACATGGTTCCACTAGGACACGTGGTGCACGGGCACTATGTCGCCGACGTTAATTCTCGGGTAAGTCTCGATAGTGAGACAACGCCAGTCGTAGATCCCTGCAGATCCGACGATCGTGAAGACTCGCTATTCGTTCTGAGATCTGGTGCCACCTCATTTCTACATTCTGATTCAGCACACATGGCTATTCCTGATTCACCATAAAACTAATCGTCGTCGGTACACCTTTTCGATGACATAGTTTTCCCGTCGTGAGACTTCCGACCTGCCTCAAACACTTCAATCTGCGACTAGGCCCATCTTTTCTGGCACCACCTCAGCGACGCATCCTGGTGAGACTTGACCCCACCGACACGTGGAAAAAGGGTGCCAAGTCGCTATGCAAAAAACCCTGCAGCTTCGCCATGGCGAGATGGCGCCTGCCGCCGATCTATTTCCAATTTGACGGTCACAAAACTTGACCTCCCGCGACCCACCTTCTCTATTGAATTTTCGGGCCCGTTGTATGCCGTGCGCTGATTCATACACATGGCACCTCCTTATTTGGTTTGACGAAACATCAGTAGGCAACCCAAGACCTAATCTGCAGAGTGACCACGTGTCAGCTAGGCGCCATGTAGCTATGCAAAAATCGAGACCAAATTCCCATAGCGCCATAGCGCCCACTTACAGTGTGCCTTGAGATTTACACATGCCCCCATTTGATTTGCTATCTTGATGGCGGTCTGACAAATTGCATTGTAGAGTACCGACGGGACCCATCTGCCTGATCCTTCCTCGCCACGGTGAACTTTCTGTTTGGGTGCTATGTCGCCATCGAAAAATGCATTGGTTTTTCGTTGGCACCATGGCACCTCGCCATTTTTTGAAACCTCCGGGCCGTGAAACTCGTTTACCCGCCGCCATGAAACTTCTGACCTGCCGTACTCTGCAATCTGCGATCGAACTTTGAATGACACCTGGCAATCCTTGGTGAGACCTGGCCCATGTCGATCCACGTGGCGGATGGTCGCTATGTCACCATGATAAAATCAATGCATCTCCGCCATAGCGAGATGGCACCATCCGTTGATGCGACCAAATCCGATGATCGTGAGGACTCGTCGTAGCTCATGCTTCCACCCTCCATGTCGATACACCTGGCATCGCTTTGAGACACGGCCCTACCTGACACGCGTCACCAGGGCGCGATGTCGCTGTCATAAACCTCATGCAACTCCTCCATAGCGCGATGGCGCTTACCATTGATCTGAGCTGATCCAACGGTGGTGAACATAAGCCCCGACTGTGTTAGTCGTGCCGATAGGAACTCTGACCTAGCACACCTAGTTTTGCCGGTCGTTGAAACTCGCCGCCGTGAATATTTCCGCCGGGCGCTATGTTGCTATGGAGATTTTTTGGCCGATATGCGATTGCAACATAGCACCAAGGGCGTCGGGAACCTTTTCCGACCCGCCGAATGCCGGACCCACCCCCGCAATGTGTCGTCAGGGCGTCATCGCGCTATAATAAATATCGTGCATTTCCTTTATAGCGCAATGGCGCCAACCGTTGGTCTGCTTAGATCTGACGGCCAGAAACTTGCAGGTTGTAACATTAAAATACTTACTCTGAGACTAACCGTTGAATAAGTCGTGCGTTTGAATCTAAATCCTTGGCGGTAAAACCAGAGGTAACAGTAATCATTTCATTTCCTACTAAAGATGTTAGCCAATACTGATTTATTTTTTTTCCAATCAATTGAGATGTGTGTGGAATTCTGTATTTGCATTGTAGAAAATGCGCTATGGAGTTGCAACTACTATATTAACTCTACCATCTCATTCTGTCAATGATGAAGGGCTTGGTTTTGTTGATAGAAATATGGTTGGAACAACCAACTAATTCTAATGGGCCAAATATTTAACAATCAATTTTGAAGCCATCACAATTATATCAGCACATTAGATGGGGACATTTTGTCAAACATGTCGCGTGTGTTGAGGGATTTGGCATAATTAGTCAGTATTGCATACCATGACATTAAATTCATTTTTTATCTACAATTATCTGATTATTCCATTTTTCTTTTAATAAAATTTAACTAATTGCAACTTATGATTTAGTTCTTTAATTAGTCATATACAAATGATCTAATGTCAATTCTCTTGTCCACGATATAAAAATTGATTAACAGAAAAAATATTGTATATAAGTGATCTAACAATCATTTTCCTATAACTATTCTTTAGCTTAGACAGCCTCCGGTCTCTATAGCTTCAAGATCTATAGCACCGAGATCACTTAGTAAGAATCTATAAAATCCAACTATCCCGATATTCCTTCCATAGATAAATGGAGAAATATTTTCTTTTTTACCAGAAAAGTATTGAATTTCTCTATCTCAGTATTCCTTACATAGATAAATGCAGAAATATTTTCTTGAAGTTCCAGTAATCTCTGTTACATGCGATATTCTCATACACGTGGTAAGCTAGATTTCTCGTCTTTGCCACCTATTTTTATTATTTATTTTTCCAATGCCTCGTTACCAGGTCTCTAATGACCACATACATGAGTCCTCAGATTTTATGCAAATGGCTAACTACAAATTTTGAGTTGAAACAGTTGCATATACAACTCTGGCAATGGCACCGATGGCGACGCAAAGTTCTCAAATGTCCTTCACCATTTAGAAAAAAAGGAGAGACATAATTATCCCGATAATGTGAAATGCACGTAAAGGCACAAAAACTCCATGCAAGATGACATGCGTAAAGTGTGTTGACTGAAAGGATGACAATGGACAATGTTGAGCCTATTTTTGCATTAAAAATTCCATGCAAGATGAAACGAATAAGCTCTCAAGACTGGAATTATGTACGTAAAAGAATCTTGTAAAACAATAAACAATAACAATACTAGCAACCTCTATAGCGTTGATGCAATTAGATGGAATATGGTAGACAAACTCAATGGAAGAGTTTACTTATCATATCAGTTTATGTTTATTTATTTTAAAAGATTAAGATTTTGATAATTATTTAGTTTTTGCTTTTACCTTTTCTTAGTAAAAGAATGTTGGTTCTTATAAATACTACATTAAAAATATTATAGATTATCAATTTATAAATGTTTATGCAAGTTTGTGTTTTGACACTTTTGTTACATCTAAAAGCCTACCATATAACCTCATGATTTACTTATTATCTAATGAGATGTATGTAACTCATGATGTTTCAAAAATCACTATATTTAGCACAACTTATAGAAAGGAATTCTAATATTTTAATAGAAATGCATGATGTGGCATCCCTTTTTACTCTATTCCCTATTTGTACCTATTTGTACATTTATTCTTTCCAATCTGCCAGACATGCTGCAAGCTTTTGTTCTTCACTATGAGAACGTTTTTGCTTCGCAGGGCCATTTGGTTGCTTAGGAGGAGGCTCTCAAAAAGTGTATTTTTGTTACTCCAAACCGCCTCGTAGTTGAGAAACGTGCTTTCTGTGAGCAACTTCTTTCCCTTCGAGACCTTAAAGAGGCAACTTACTCCATGGCGGATGACAAATCTCCTAGGTGTGATGGATTTTCCTGTGAATTTTACAAACATCTTTGGGAGCAAATTGGTCCTGATCTGCACAAAGTCTATCTTGAAGCATACCATTCTAAAAGCTTAGGAGTGATCATAAATAAAGGCAATATTAAATTCATACCTAAAGCTGGTGATCCTGAGGACATCTGCAACTGGAGGCCCATCACCCTCCTCAATGTGTCTTATAAGATCATTGCTAAGGTGCTCTCTCTCAAAATCCACCATATGCTTCCTCTAATTGTGCGGCCTGAACAAACTGGCTTCATCAAATCCAGGTATATTCTTGACAACATCATTGCTGTCTGGGAAGGTATGGAATCGGCTCGTAAGTCCAAGCAGTAGGCTATCTTTTTAAAGATAGATTTTGCTAAAGCCTATGATCGCATTGAATGGCCTTTCATTTTGGCTATGCTTCAGGCTCTGGGTTTTGGCCCCAATTTATTTTAGTCCATGGAGATGCTCTTTGGTGATGCTAATGCTTGCATCACCATCAATAATTTGCAATCTGAAGCTTTTGGACTTTTTTGTTCCATTAGACAAGGTTGTCCGTTAGCTCCTGCGCTTTATGTCCTTGCTGCCGAAGGCTTTGGTTATTTACTTGCTCATTCTGTGTCTTCTAGGCTAGTCTGTGGCATTTCCTTGCCTGATTCTTCCTCCTAGTTAGTCAATGGTCATTTTGCTGATGATTCTTTTCTCACTCTTCTTGAAGCTGAAGAAAACATCAAAAATGCGTTAGATTGTCTTGACACTTTTTGTCAAGCTTCTAGCTCTGCCATTCAATGGCATAAAACGCTCTGTTACTGACAGTCTTTTTTTGCCAGCTCCACCTTGGCTCAGCCAATTCCAATGGAAATGGGTTACTCATGGAGAAATTTTCCGCTTTCTTGGCATTCCCTTTGCTTTCCAGGCTTCCCCTGTGGAACTTTGGAATGTTGTGCTTACAAAGATTATCAAAAAGCTTGATTATTGGATCACTAAGCCGCTTTCTCTTGCTGGTAAATTAAGATTTTGGCTGCCACCCATGTGTTTTATTCTTCTTGTTGGGCTCCCTCCAAAGCTTCATACCTCAAATTAGAACGTTTGCTCAGAGATTTTCTTTGGGCCTCTGGTTCTGAACATCATGGTTTTCACAGAGTTGCTTGGGATTTTTGTTGTCTCCTGAGGGAATCTGGGGGTCTCGGCCTGCTTTCCACTTGGAAGAAAGGCCTTGCCTTCTGTGCTAAATGGATTATCAGAGCTATTTTTGGAGATGAAGCCTGGAAAATTCTTGTCAGACATTGAATTTCTTCAGGCTTCCCGACTAATAGACTAGCCTGGAAGGGAATTGGTTTTCAGACGCTTCTCACTATGCGAGAACCAGTGGTCATACAAGGCTCCTTCATTATAAAGAGCATCTGGAAAGCTTGAGAAGTTGTTAAACCTTGGCTTCATTGGGCTGGTAATGAGTTCCGCAATGGGTTGTCCATAAATCAGCAGAACATTTGGTGGTCTCCCCTATTTGCCTTCTAGGGTATTCCTCTTGCCAAGACTCAAGGTGCCAGTGCTCTGCATTTCTATAAACGTGGCATTCGCACTACTAAGGATATTTTTTCAAGACTCACCATGAATTTCAGGTCTTGGGAGGATATGCAAGTTCAATACCACCTTGTTCATGTCGATTGTCAGACTTATGAGCTTCTGTTGTCTTCCATCCCTGTGCACTTACTTCATAAAGTGGGATTCAGTCTATTCGACCTTGGTGGTATGATTGGAAGTGGTTTCTTGCCACTCCATTTACCAATTACAAGCCCAATATGGGATATAGATGGCTTTCGCCCCACCTTTTGATGGTAGACATGCTTAATCAACGGTGGCATTTGCATTCTTCACTTTCTCAATGGAGAAAACGGTTTGACACCATTTGGAGTGCCATTACAGAACCTAAGATTGCTCACTTTGCTTCGTACCTTTCTTTCCAAGGTCTTCCCCTGGGGCCTCGACTCAAGCACATTGGGGTTCCTGACCCTAGATGCCCCTTCTATGGCCAACCTGAGTCCTTTTTGCATATTTTTTGGTTTTGCAAACGTGCTTAGAATTATTAGCACTTGATTAATGATTTTTTCAAGCCTTTCAAGCCTGAACCTTTTTCATGGCACATGATCCCTCTAGGTGATTCCCCCAGATTTCCTCGAAAGTTTTCCCAGATTTGGCATACCTTCAGGATGGAAATTTTATTTTCTCTATGGAAAGATAAGAATGCAGTTTTATTCACTCACAATTTTTTGGATGTTAACATTGCAATGTACACTAAGGCATGCATTTGTAACAATGTCATTATGTAGATACATGTGCAAGCTAATAAAGTTGCACTGGAGGTTTCCCACCTACAAGAATTGTTAAATCATTGGGGCAATGCTCCTTATACCATTGCCATAATGCCTCCGGATGCCTCAGCTAATGCTTCCTCATCTTGCGGTCGTCGTTCTAGATGCTAGTCCTTTGGCCGCCATTCACACATGCCATGCTCCCAAGGTCCCCACCATCGCTCTCCCAGTGGTGGTCATTGCAGTTGGAGGCACAGTTCCGCTTCCCCACCATGTGGTGGTTCTGGCTGGTCCCTGGCTCCCCCCCTTGGGTAAGCTTCTGGCTGGTCTTCGGCTCCTCCCCCTGGACAAGCGCACTCTGGCAAATTTCCCCGGCTCGCCTTGGCAATTTCTCCTCCACAGCCAGACAAGAAGGATGTGGAGATTGCAACTACCCCAGATCCTGTGAATGCTGTTGACGGCTGGACTGTTCCTAGTTTGCCTCACAATCCCACTGATGCGTGGGGATTTCCTGATAAAGATAATCCTCCTCCCTCTGCTGGTACTGCCTTGGCAGCATGAGGTTTTTTTAAATATTTTTTCTTGATGAATAGTTTATAGTTGCTGGCTGCGGCCATGTTGTTTGCTCTAGCTTCGACCGACTAAACTCATTCGCGGGGTGATCCTGTATCCCTCGACCCTTTTTTTTGAATTGTAATATTAGTAAATTTTATTAATTGAAAAGGACTATTCATCAAAAAAAACAAAAAAAAAACTAAACCTATAGTTTTAAACTTTGCATAGCTAGAGCTTAAATTGTGCATTTTTTAAAAATATATATTAAAGATAAACATTAATGTTACTAAAAAAAGAAAAATCACAATGAAAAATCACAAAATATTTTATTGATAAATAGTCATATATGGTATAATCATAAACAATTACATCATGTATTTTTGTGGAAGCGTTATTTGTTAGCCCCAACTAATAATATAGTTAATGTATGTGAAAGAGTCATATCAACATGAAGCTTAATTTGTGAGACATTATGATAATTCAATAGAGTGCCATATCATTTGATTGATGAACAGGATTTCAAGAAAGTATGATAATGATGTAAGTGTCAATATGTATGACATTCAATGGGCACTTGAATGAGTTAGAATCAAATAGTATAATGTTGATTTGGTTTTATATTATTTGAGGAAGTATTCAAAACATGTATAAACAAGACAATTTAGTTGGTGAATAAAGAATCTTCCAATTAACTGAGATACTAAAGTTGTCATGATGCACCTAATGAAGATGTAAACAATGTGCAGTATTAATTGAGAAATTACAATATAACTAAAGACATAATGCTAACTAAGTTAAGGAAGAATAATTTAGAAAAGATGTAATCTAATATTGATATTTGATGAAAACTAAGATTGTTTGAGAAGTTTCAAAAATAAGGATGAAGTTAGCTATAACCAACTAGAGAAATTCAAAGAATATGTGATGGAGATTTTACAATTTGAATTGGAGCAAAAAATTCAAGGAAAAATGATGATAATTAAGTATTTAGATTCAATAAATCTGACCTACATAAATATAAAATGATTATGTTTAAGGAACAAAATCTGGAAGATTGTAGAGAAGTGGAAAAAAAAGTTGTATTTATGGGATGAATGCATTGTTCATTACTATAGATCAAATTGAAGAAGAATGTGATAGTCAGAATGATAAACAAGGAGAACTAGATTGTGAAGATCAAGCAAGATAAGTGTTAAGCTAATGTGTTAGTCACCAGATAAGCTAGAAGGGAACAAAAGGAAGAAAGAGGATAAATAGGGGAAAGAGATAGAGTGACATAGAGACCTAAACAAGAAAGGTAGTGTAAAACCTAATATATCATTTTACTATTACTCTTTAAAAATTATATCAAAAGGTCTCCTAACCAAGTGGATCCAATAGTCTCATTTGTAGATCCATTGTGTGGTGACATTGTTTTGAATGATTTTTTAGTTCTTTAGTGCAGACCACTCTATAAATATTTTAAAAGTGATGAGGACTACATAATCTTTGGTTGAAATCCTCTAACAAGGTCACATCAATAATATATATGTCAACTTTAACAAGGTTGTCTCCTCATAGAGCCCACATCAGTAGACTAAATTTCTTGGGTTGTCACTTCCTCGGTAGTTTTTCTCTTGATAAGACTAACACCTTAAATACTTATGCCAAAAGTGTGTGGATGGTTATTTTTTTTCTCATTCATTTCATGTTTATTGTTTATTTGTGCAACTCTATATAAGTTGAAAATTTACTCTTGCACTCACTAGAAGAAGTTTATAGTTGATTTGATAAATAAGTTGAATGTTAGATCTAGTTATTAAGGAAAGATTAAAGTGTTTAAGATTGTGAAAAATATTTTAAAGGCTTGTCCTAGAAAAATTGTTATAATAGATTCACCCCCTCTCAATTATCGAACACTATTTCCTCCTAACATATAATGCAGATTTACAAATTTTACAAGGAAAAACAATACAAAATTACAATATAAGAAAAAAAAAACTAAATTTAAATTTAAAATATTCATCAATAGAAATTTTATATACTTATGTACTTTAAATAAGTAAAATTATATATCTATCAATGAAATATGGAAGAACCTATGAGAAAAGGCCCCTATAAGGTAAAAACTATTTCAGCCAGTCTTGTAACTTTTATATGATATAAAACTCATTAAAAAAAAAGAAAAAACCCTAGAAATTTTTTAGTAAAAAACAAAGTTAGTAGAGATTGGTGGTAATTGATTTTTTTTTGACAAAGTAGGTATATATAATGTTGATTTGTATATTTATTATGTATATCAAAATTAATATAATTATATGATAATATTTCATTAACTTTACATTGCAAATAAATTCTTATTAAAATTATAATTTTAATAATTTATTTATATGTATAAGATTTACAAAATAAAAGTAATATGAAAATTGAAATACATTCTACAATTCAATAGTTCAAACACCTTTAAATAGCCACCATATATATATATATATATATATATATATGGGTAAAAGCATAGATCTGTGTCACTGTTTGTGATACAAAAATCTATTTTGGTCAAATCTTTTTTCTCTATCAAAACTCAATTTTTTTCAAAAACTAAAAATTCCCTTTTATAGATCTCAGATTCAATATCATCACTATATAATTTTCTTAGTGTTTTGATTAGTTATAATATGTTATAATCTCAAAATTGTTAGAATCTAAAAAGATTAATAATGCAAAAAACTAGTGCAAAGAATAAATATCTAAACTATGAATGAGAATGATACAAAATCAAAATAGCAACATAGAGTTAGTCTCCAAGAGAGTAATGAAAATGCTAGAAGAAAAATAGCATTAGGAGGATGCAAAAACTAAGCGATCCAAATACAAGCCAGGTAGCATGCTTATATAGGCTAGGAAGAGCGAGGAGGTGGCAACACCAACCAATGAGGAGCAACCATCTATCGGACTAAAGATAACAAAGTATCTTCCCAAGATAGCTAATGGATGCTCACATGTAGGAAGGTGACACCTCACAACCATTCACCTAATAAGACATGCTTTATTAACTTAAGCGAGATTAGTAAAAGTGTAGGAAAAACCTAGCAAAATAGGAAAAATAAAAAACTACACTAACACCCCTCCCCCATAAGTGAAGCTTAGGTGGATGCAAAAATGGGTCCCCGCAAGTCAAGCTTGATGAGGTACCCATGTACATAAGATTTACCAAAAAAGAGAGAAAAGAGACCCCCCCAAAAAAAGTTAGGACTTCTAGTGAGAGGAAGAGGCCCCCCCAAAAGATGAAGCATCCCACACCCCTAACAAAGCTCAGAAATGAAGGAACTTGCTCTTAGTGAAGGGTTTGGTGAAGATATCAGAAACTTGCTCAAAAATTGGACATGACCATGGATGAGGTCCCAAATGTAGTGCATGTGGACCTCTATGTGTTTGGTCCGCTGATAATGAACCAGATTTCATGAGATTTGAATGGCACTCTGGTTGTCACAAAATATGACTGATGGTTGTCTAATATGGATACCAAACTCAATGAGAAGATGTTGAAGCAAAATGGCCATGGTGGTGGCATTTACAACCACCTGATACTCAGCCTTAGTAGAAGATAGAGCAATAGCAGACTGATTTTTGTTTGACCAACAAACAGGATTGACCCAAGTGAGAAGCTATACCCTGAAGTAGACTTGTGATCCTCCGAATCACCTGCCCAATTTGAATTTGCATAGCCCACCAAATCAAGCTCAATACCTGCTATGTAATGAATCCCACAACTATGAGAACCCTGACTATAGTGAAGGATCCACTTGGCTACTTTCCAGTGCAGCTCGTGTGGCTCCTACATGAATCAAGAGACCATGCCTACAACATAGGAGATGTTAGGTCTTGTAAAGTCAGATAAATGAGACTCTGAACAAGTTGGAAGTACAAAGTTCCATCAACAAGTGGAGAAGAACATTGAGCCTCAAGTTTGACTCCAGAAAGGAAGGCAGTTAGAGTAGGCTTACAGTCAGCCATATGAAACCTCGAGAGTAAATCTAGACCATACTTGGACTATGTGATGGTGATCCCAGAAGGAGACTGAAGGATCTCAATCCTGAGAAAGTAATCCAACAAGCCGAAGTCAATCATCAAAAAATTGTCCTGAAGGGTCACTTTGATAGCCTTAATGGTGGGTGAAGAACTTCCTATGATCAACAAGTCATCAACATACAAAACCAAAAATATAAGTGAATCACCCTATTGGAAAATGTAGACATTAGGATTAGAATGGCACCGAGTGAATCCAACTGATAGAAGGAAGGAGTCCATCTTGGCATACCAAGCTTGAGGATATTGTTTTAGGCCATAGAGAGACTTTCAAAGATTGCACACAAGTGAAGAATCCTGAAGGAAGTCATGTGGCTGCTCCATGTAGATCTCCTCATGAAGGTCACCATGAAGAAAAACACTCTTCACATCCATCTGATGTACTTCCCAATGATTAGCTGTAGCAATGGCAAGAACAATTTGAATGGAATTCATTCAAGAAACTAGAAAAAAAATCTCAGAGCAGTCAATCTCGGGAACCTAGGAGAATCCTTTAGCGACCAAGTGAGCCTTGTGTTTATCAACTGACCCATCTGTTGCAAATTTTGTCCGATAGATCCCCTTACATCGAACAAGTTTTCTTCCTTTAGGAAGAGGGACAAGATCCCAAGTGTGGTTCCTCATCAAGGAACCATACTCTTCGTGCATAGTTGTATCCCACTCAGGAATACTAGAAGCCTCATGAAAGGACTATGGATTTGAGGAAGTAGCAATGAAGACATGTGGAGCATCCTAGAATTGTGAATGAGTTTGCTTGGTGTCTAATGGATCCCTAACACAATCACCTATAGACTGCAAGGTTTGTCTAGCCCAAAGTGGATAGGAAGATGGAGAATCTAGAGGGGAATAATTAACCTCAGAATAATGACTAGGAGACGAAGGAGGTGAGTTATCTGAATCACTTTTTGCATCAAAAGTAGAGGTAGAAGACTGTTCAAGTGAATCTGACTCATAAGAAGATTTTTCATGTATTCCAATTAACTCTAATGTCAAGGTAGAAGGAGTTGGAGAAGTGATAGAAAGGGAGCTTGAAGATCCCTCCTCAAATTGAACACTGCTCTCAATGAATAACTCATGTGTAGTAGGGTGGAGAAATCGATAACCCTTCACACCATCAAGATAACCTACAAATATGCAAGGTCTACTTTGCGGATCCAAGACCTTACATTTCTCTCTAGGAATGTGGGCCCATGTAGGAGAGAAAAAAAATTGAAAGTGCTTAACTGATGGATTTCGACCGCTCCAAGCTTCAAAAGGAGTAACTCCCTTCAAGGTTTAGTGAGGAACATGATTCTGGATATAGCAGGCATAGTTAATGGCTTCTGCCAAATATTGTGGTGTAAGAGATCTAGAGTGAATAATACAGTTTGCCATTTCCTTCAATGATCTATTCTTCCATTCTACAACACCATTTTGTTGAGGATTTTATGGAACTAAATGTTGTAAATCAATCCCCTCTGAAGTGCAAAATCTTTCAAACCAATGGTTGACATACTCACCACCATTTTCTATGTGCAAAACCTTGATGGCTTTCCCAGATTGCTTTACTAAAAAAATTTTGAAGTCTTGAAAATGATCAAATGCATCTGACTTTTGCTTGAGAAATTACACCCATGTATATCGAGAAAGGTCATTAATGAATGTGAGGGCATATTGGGCCCTGCTAAAAGAAGGATGTTGAAATGGACTGGCCAAATCACTGTGAACTAACTCTAGTACCTGTGAAGCTCTCCATGCCTTACTTTTGTCAAACTTTTCCTTAGGATGCTTACCAAGAATGCAACCTTGTCAAACACCTCCTGAGAATTGAATCAAAGGAAAACCTACTACCATGCTCTACTAGTTGAGCTGATGCAAATGGCAGAAGTTAAGATGGCCAAACCACTCATGCCATAATTTACTCACATCATTAGAGTGAGTGAGAAAAATAGATGAAGGAGGATTAGGAACAAAATGAGAAAAAAAAATAGATTCGTGACTGATGATCTGCTTTCTCAACTACAACTATAGAATCACTATGCAACTCACATATCTCCACTGAATTAGGAGTGAACTCAACCCGCTTGCCTGAACCTGTATGAGTGATCTAGTATATTGATAGAAGATTGGTTGATAATGAAGGTACACAAAGAACATCATGGAATGTTCCATCCCCCACATCAATAGACCCTCTCCCACACACCTCAATAGGAGTGTCATCACCCATCAAAATAGAAGGCATAGTACATGGCTCCAAGGATGCAAGTTCTTCCTTAGATGAAGCCATGTGGTGCAAAACACCTGAATGAAGAACCCAAGTGGATTGTGAGGAAGCAACTAAAACAAGAGCCTTGCCTTTTCTTTTCCCTTTGTTGTTTTATTTTGCCTTGTTAGACTCTTCATTAGAACTTTGTTTGATAGACTCAGGAACACTAATATTATTCTTCTCAAGAATGTATGTCAAGTGATCAATTTGTTTCTTCAAACATTTATGTTCATCATGACCAGGTCTTTTACAATAGGCACATCTAACCTTTTCTTTCATAGGCTTATCGCCCTTAGAGGATGAGCTATCAATAGTTTCTTTTGAAGCAATTGGTATCTAATCCTTCTTTTCCTCACTATTATTTTGTTTCTCATCCTTACTATTTTTGTTACTACTTTGTCCTTTTTGTTCTTTTGTGCCTTGGTTGGCTACTAAGGCATGTGAATTAGAGGACTTAAGAGTGCCCATCTAGATTAGCTTGTCCTATTCTTGAGAGACATTGACAATAAAATTATCTAGAGATGGCATGGTGAATTGAGTAACAAGTGCACCTTTAGTAGCATAAAAGGTAGTGACAAACACAGAATATTCTGAACTTAGCTTAGAGACAATACTAAGAATTAGTTGTTCATCTTTCTTTTCAATTGGACCACATTGTTTTAACTATAGCCTTAGTGATTTCAATTTGGTGAAGAAATCTTGGATTGTGTTGAAATTACCTAGACTTAAACTAATTAATTCATTTTCCAACATATGACCCCTCATTGAATCTTGTGTACCAAATAATGTTTCTAGCTTTGTCCATACTTCATTTGGTGTATTTAAAGACTCAACGTGAAATAGCAAGTCAGGAGAAACATAAAAACACAATGTTTCATATGCCTCATCACAGTTGTTAAACCACTTAGGCTTGTCTTCATCTTTAGTAGGTTCAGTTTCAAGTCCCATAGTTATCCTATTTAATCTAGCTTTCCTTAAGTAAATTGTCATGCGTGATTTTCACTCAAAGTAATTGTATTGAGTTAGGATGGGCATATTTGTTTGAGCCATGATGAATAAATGCAGAGAAGAAATGCCAAAAAAAGAGAATCCAACCACGACAAAGCCCCCCCTTTTTACTCAATCAAAGAAACCCCCCAAAGAAATATGATTTGGCACTTTATTTTAGTGTATTTACAACTACCACTAGAAAGAAATACTTAGTGGTCTTTGATTTAATGCATTACAAACTCTCATGAAGAGCATATGCTAAAAGTGAAACTTGGGCATAATAATCAAGGAAACAAATAGCACCACTGTGATCTACTCAAAAAATCATGCACTTTCAAAAAAATAATCACCATGATACGAGGTCATATGAGAAAGTTATGATCCTCTGAAGTTTCCAAAATGAGAATTGTGCACAGTCACGGTTGATAATCTACAATTTCTAAAGAATTCATGCATGAAAAAAAAAAAAAAAAACTCGACTAGTGGATAGAGCACAAAAAAATAGCCAAGTTCATAACAAGAATCATCAAAATCAGAGTCTATATGAGCAAGAATGAGACATTTAAAAACTACATTCAAATCTGCAATTGCCAATGGAGTGGGGTATGGCTGTAGCTTTTCATGCTCGATTCTGCAAAATATACAGCTTTCATGCAAAAACTAAAAGATACCCAGATGGGTTTTTGGTGCTGCGAACAAAACTTGAAAAGCATTTTTCTTGCTGATGTACAAAAGATGTTTCTGTAGTGTAAATCAGACACTTTTAACAGTAAAAAATGGCTTCAAAAATCAAGAAATGACCCCAACAACCAAAATATGACATGCAAATGCTGGATCAGCTTCCTAAGTCCATCAATAGCATGCTAGAACCTGCAATACAGATTGAAAACTCCAAATATGCAAGTTGGTTGTTAGATTTGAGATTGAAACCCCAAAGAAAAACTATTTTTGTCAAAAAATTTCTGATTCTCAAGATCATCCAAAGATGCAAGAGAAGAGCATACTTCATTTTTCAAAAATCTACAATAAAGTTTATTAACCCCCCCCCCCCCCCCCCCCCCCCACGAATCTCTCAAATAAGGAAACTAAAATTTACTCTTACACATAGAAAAACTCTAATACCATGTTAGAATCTGAAAACATTAAGAACCCAAAAAACTAGTGCAAAGAATAAATATCTAAACTATGAATGCAAATGATACAAAATCAAAATAGCAACATAGAGTTAGTCTCCAAGAGAGTAATACAAATGTTGGAAGCAAAATAACATTAAGAGGATACAAAAACTAAGCGATCCAAATATAAGTTAGGCAACATGCTTATATAGGCTAGGAAGAGGGAGGAGGTGGTAACACCAACCAATGAGGAGCAACCATCTATCGAACTAAAGATAGCAAAGTATCTTCCCAACATAGCTAATGGATGCTCACATGTAGGAATGTGACACCTCACAAACATTCACCTAATAAGACATGCTTTATTAACCTAAGCGAGATTATTAAAAGTGTAGGAAAAACTTAGCAAAATAGGAAAAATTAAAAACTACACTAACAAAAATATTATAAGTCAATATTTCAAGAAGATGCTCTCTCAAAAAATGAAAAAAAAATAGTAAATCATATCAAAAAAATTAAAAAATTATATTTATCACTAGAAGAGAGAATCCTCTTCATGAATATGTAATTTTTTTTCAAGAAGGTATAGATTTGATAGGGAAGTTTTTACCGGAGGAAAAACTGTTGGATTCTGACAAGGTCAAACTTGAGTACTTATAAAAAAGAAAATATACATCAAAAATAATTATTTCTTTTTTTTTTCTCTAGCTATACATGTCAAATATAAAGTATTTTCAAATCAGAACAAAAAAAGATGATTTGCACATACTTGTTTGACGGGAACTGCATCCTATATTTTTTACAATTAAAAAAGAAACTTCAAAATAAAATAAAATGAATAAATTCTTAGTCAAAAAAATAATAAAATTTATAGGCATAAAAAGCATATAGTTCTACACATTTCATCAGTTTATATTATCTTCATATTTTAAACAAAAATACCATCTTTTTTGTCATTAATGTTGAACTGTCACATTCCGATATCACATTTTTTTATAAAAGGTGACACAGGTTTGTGCTTTTACCCACATATATACATATATATGTATATATATGTATGTATATATATATACATACATGTATGTATGTATATTTATCACATTCTGAGATCACTTTTCTTTATAAAAGGTGACACAGGTTTGTGCTTTTACCCATATATATACATACATACATACATATGTATGTACACACACACACACACACACACACACAGATATATATATATATATATATATATATATATATATATATATATATATATATATATATATATATGTATATACATACATACATACATACATACATACATACATACATACACACATTCATTCTAGTTTAACATTAAAATCCAATTAGATAATACACACTTCAATTGGGACAGATTAAATAATTTTTATGAATTTGAGACATGGGAAATAAAGATAAAAGAGAAAGTAAATATGCATGAAGAAGAACTCACAAACAAGAAGATGAAAATCATTCAAAAACTTTAGCAAGATACTATAGGAGGCATGGTACACATGTACAATCTTTTTTTCCAATGCATATTTAACTAATAATGTACAATTGTATTCTAGAATTTTCATACATATAGTTAGGATTAGGGTTTATCCAGTTAGGAATATGGTAAAATTTAACTTAGGGTTACTATTAACTTAATACTAGCTTGATAGAGTTAGATTTAGACACTAGGAAGGGTAACCAAAGTGCTAGGAGATCCAACAAACATCTGCAAATGTAAAAATTAAAGTCCCCTCCATTTATGATTTGAGCTCTAATTCCTTTGAAAGTGATATTGAACTTACTAAAAAGAAGAGAATGCCTCAAGACAAAAAACTACCCTTAACCATATAAGCACCTCTCATGTCTCTGACACCCTCAAGTGTTAGATTGTGGTGACTGATCAGGAAAGTACTGTACATACTTCATACATACATGGTAGCTGATATATTATGGCCAACATATGGCCAACATGTTATAACCCTAAAGCGGTTTAATACTTGTATAAAAGGGCTTAGGGTTGGTAATTTTTATAATGTTGTGATACGAAATTAGTTCTTGCGGCAGTATTGAGATGTAAGGGATTACAGATTGTAATCAGGTTGTAATCACTGGATTGTAATAAGATCAGACATGCTGTTTGGTGGACGTAGCCTAGGGATTGGGTGAACCACGTTAAATCTTGGTGCCTTGTGTTCATTTCTGTGTGTTCTATTATTTTTTGTTATTGGTTATATTTGCATGTAGTTTTTATTTTTTTTCGTGGTTTATCCTAACAAGTGGTATCAAAGTAAGGTTGTCTTTCAGTTATCCTCTGCAGGAAAGTCTCACAATTAAGTGGGAGTCTCACAGTTGAGTGGGAGCGATGGCAGATGAGGGTAAGTTGAGGGTTGACAGGTTTAATGGGCAGAACTTCCAATTATGGAAGATGCAAATGGAAGACTATTTATATCAGAAGGATTTATGGAAGCCGTTGGAAGGAAAAGCCAAGAATCAAGGAACTATGTCAGAGGTTGAATGGGATCTTTTGGATAGAAAGGCACTTGGAAGCATTCGATTATGCTTGGCACCATCGGTGGCATTTAATATTACAAAAGCAAAGACGACAGAAGATTTGATGAAAACCCTAGCAACACTGTATGAAAAGCCCTCCACTTCAAATAAGGTATTTCTCATGAAGCGTTTATTTAATATGAAAATGGCAGAAGGTGGATCTGTTGCAGATCATTTAAATGAGTTTAATACTATTACTAGTCAATTATCTTTTGTGGGTATCAATTTTGATGAATAAATTAGGGCTCTCTTGATTTTGTGTTCTTTGCCTGAAAGCTGGAATGGCTTGGTAATGGCGGTGAGTAATTCTATTCTTGGATCTAGTACCCTAAAATATGATGATGTGATCGGTGTAATTTTAAGTGAGGAAACCCGTAGAAAATCCTCAGGTGGATCTACATCAGGAAGTGCTTTAAATGCACAAAGTAGGGGCAGAATGACTGAAAGAGGAAGTAACTTTGGAAATCGTGGGAAATCAAGAGGAAAGTCAAAGGGGAGGAGGTCTCAATCGAGAGGACCAAATGATTGCTGGTACTGTGGGAAACTAGGGCAGAAAAAGAAAGATTGTTGGAATCGAAAGAAAAATGAAGGAGATAAATTAGATGGAGACAAGGAGGCAAATGCGGTAAGTAACAAATCTGAAGAGGATGCTTTGCTTCTATCTTTAGAGAGTGTTGATGATTCATGGGTTTTAGATTCCGGTGCTTCATTTCATGCTACACCTCATAGAGGTTATTTCATTGATTATGTCCAAGGGGATTTTGGGCTTGTTTATTTGGGAGATAATGAACCCTCTTAGATTGTTGGAAAGGGAAAAATTAAGATTAAGTTGTAGAATGGGAATCATTGGCTACTACATGAGGTAAGACATGTTCCAAAAATAAGTAGAAATTTAATTTCAGCAGGGCAACTCGGTGATGAGGGTTGTGTAGTTACTTTTAATGATAAAAATTGGAAAGTTTCAAAAAGTTCTCTTGTAGTAGAAAAAGGTGTGAAAGTAGGCACCTTATATCTTTATACAGGTCATATTGTTCCTTCTACTTTGATTGTTTCAGAGAAAAATGAATATTCAGAAACAATTACTGTAGTTGAGCAGGGAGAATAAATACCTGTTGTAGATTCTGATACAGTGTTGTGGCACAATAGGCTTGGGCACATGAGTGAGAAAGGTATGAAAATACTTCATTCAAGGAAAGTTTTACTAGGTCTAAAATGTGTGAATATGGATTTCTGTGAAATTTGTGTGTATGGAAAACAAAAGAGAGTGAGTTTTGTAAAGACAGGGAAGGAAAACAAAAAGGAGAAATTAGAGCTTGTGCATACAGATGTATGGGGACTAGCCTAGGTATCTTCCCTTGGTGCCTCTCATTATTATGTTACATTTATTGATGACACAACTAGAAAAGTATGGGTTTATTTCCTTAGACAGAAATCTGATGTATTTCAAACTTTGAAGAAATGGAAATGCTTGGTTGAAAATGAGACTGGTAAGACATTAAAATGTCTCAGATCTGATAATGGTGGTGAGTATTGCAGTCATGAATTTGAAGATTATTTCTTTGCTAATGGTATTCGTAGACAAAAAACTATTCCAAGGACTCCACAGGAAAATGGAGTGGCTGAACGCATGAACAGGACTATAATGGAGCGCGCAAGGAGCATGAGGTTGCATGTTGGGTTGCCCTTACACATGTGGGTGGAGGCTGTCAATACTACAGTATATTTTATTAATAGAGGTCCCTCTACTCCTTTGGGTTGTGGTATTCTATAGGAAGCATGGACTGGTAAGAAGGTGAGTTATTCTTTTCTCAAGACCTTCGGTTGTGAAGCTTTTGCTTATATAGGCTCTGAAAATAGAACCAAGCTAGAAGCTAAATCAAAGAAATGTGTCTTTGTTGGATATGGCATTGATGAATTTGGTTATAAGATTTGGGATTTTGAAAATCTTAAAATTATTAGAAGTCAGGATGTCATATTCAATGAGAAAGTGTTGTACAAAGATCTGTTGTAGCAACATGAGAAGAAAGAAGATGATTATGTAGTGCTGGATGATACTCCAAAAGCTGATGTTCTAGCCATTCCTCATGATGTGCAACAACTGCAACAACAAATACCACACACACCAGTGAATGTTAGACGATCAACAAGGAAAATTAGACCTCCACAAAGGTTTTCTCCCTCTTTGTATTCTATTTTACTTACTGATGCTGGTGAACCTGAAAGTTATGATGAAGCTGTGCAGGTGGATACTAAGATTCAGTGGGAGTCTGCAATGAAAGATGAAATGGACTCTTTGCTGAATAATAAGACATGAGATTTGTGCAAGTTGCCTACAGGTAAAAAGGCTTTACAGAATAAATGGGTTTACATGTTGAAAGAAGAGGAAGGAGGTAAGAAAAGATTTAAGGCCAGGTTAGTTGTAAAAGGATTTGCACAGAAAAAGGGAATTGATTTTGATGAGATATTTTCTCCTGTTGTTAAAATGACTTCTATTCGTACTGTTTTAAGTCTTATGGCTACTGAAGATTTGCATTTAGAGCAGATGGATGTTAAAATAGCCTTTCTTCATGGTGATTTTGATGAAGAAATATATATGGCTCAGCCACAAGGTTTTGAGGTCAAAGGTAAAAAGAACTTAGTGTGCAAATTGAAGGAAATTTTATATGGCTTGAAGCAAGCACCTCGGCAATGGCATCTGAAATTTGATAGTTTTATGCATGAGCATGGATATAATAGGTGTCATTCAGATTACTATGTTTATTTTAAGAGGTTGGATGATGATAGCTACATTATTTTATGTTTATATGTTGATGATATGCTTGTAGCTGGGTCTAACATGGATCATATTAAGCGGCTGAAACATCAATTAGCACATGCATTTGCTATGAAGGATTTGGGGGCAGCAAAACAAATCCTTGGTATGAAGATTTGTAGAGATAGGAAGAATAGAACATTGACGCTATCTCAAGCTAATTATGTTGAGAAGGTGTTGCAACGTTTCTCTATGGAGAATGCTAAAGCTGTCAGCACACCTTTACCTGGTCATTTCAAATTGACTAAGGAGATGTGTCCCAAGACACATGAAGAGGAGGATAAGATGTCAAAGATACCCTATGCTTCAACTGTAGGAAGTTTGATGTATGCTATGGTATGCACTAGGCCAGATATTGCACATGCAGTGGGAGTCATTAGCAGGTATATGAGTCATCCAGGATTTGAGCATTGGAATGCTGTCAAGTGGATTCTCAGATATTTGAGAGGAACATCTAATAAGTGTTTACACTTTGGGGTCTCTACTACTAATTTACAGGGCTATGTTGACTCAGATTTGGCTGGGGATATTGATACCAGGCAGAGTACTACAGGTTATGTCTTTACTGTTGGTGGGGCAGCCGTGAGTTGGGTTTCTAGGTTACAAAATATTAATGCTCTCTCCACTACAGAGGCAGAGTATGTTGCTGCTATAGAGGTAGCCAAAAAGATGATATAGCTTTAGTTCTTCTTGGAAGAATTGGGACATCCTCAGAAGGATAATTATTTGTTCACAGACAGTCAGAGCGCCATTCATCTTGCTAAGAATTTAGCTCTGCATTCTAAGACAAAACACATATAGTTGCAGTACCATTTCATTCGGTCAATTTTGGAGGATGGACAGTTAAAGCTGGAGAAGTTACATACCAATGACAATCCAACAAATATGTTGAAAAAGGTTGTAACAAGGGAGAAGCTGAACTCCTCTTCAGCTTCGGTTGGTCTTTTAGACTGAACATGAATAAAAGAACGGTAGAGTCCAGGATGGTTTGATCTAGTGGGAGCCCCATGTGGTAGTAGTATTGCTACAAGATCAGTCTCCAAGTGGGAGATTGTTGTTTAGTGTGGAGCCTGATCAGTCCCCAAGTGGGAGATTGTTAGATTGTGGTGACTGATCAGGAAAGTATTGTACATACTTCATAAATTGTACATATTATGGCCGACATATGGCCGACATGTTATAACCCTAAAGTGGTTAATAATTTTATAAAAGGGCTTAGGGTTGGGTATTTTTCATAATGTTGTGATACAAAATTAGTTCTTGCGGCAGTATTGAGCTGTAAAGGATTATGGATTGTAATCAGGTTGTAATCACTGGATTGTAATAAGATCAAACTTGTTGTTTGGTGGACATAGCCCAGGGATTGGGTGAACCATGTTAAATCTTGGTGCATTTGTGTTCATTTCTGTGTGTTCTATTATTTTCTATTATTGGTTATATTTGCATGTAGTTTTTATTTCTGTCTGTGGTTTATCCTAACATCAAGGCTACCCTAGCTAGAAGTTGGGGGGGAGAATATTACTTTCCCAAGGAAAGAAACCCTTAAAGGTGTTGGGAACAAAGGAAAGCATAGACATAGCAAGGTGAGACTAGAAAGGATGGAGAAATGCATGAGGGACCTAGCTGACAACTAAACTGCTATCTGCTAGAGTTTTGAAACTTTGGTGGAGTTTTTCACCAAGGTCATGCAATTTGCGACTGTTGATCTCAAATTGGTTCTGACAAGTGAGTGTCTATACACATAATTCATTTACTTATTTCATGCCAAACAAGTAGTATATGTTAGGCATAACATGCATAAGATAGAGTATACCAAGTCTATAATGAGTGCTGAGTCACTCAAGTGCCCAGCAAATAGTGTATGACAAGTGATATAGAAGCTATGTAAGTAATGAATGCCAAGTCATTCAAATGTAGAGTCATAGTATAGAAATAAGTATATTTTGAGTATTAGAGACTTCAAATGTTGAGTAACACTTTTTTCATAGTTGTTTGTAAAGGCACAAACTACTATGTAAACCAATTTTGAGTAGACTTACAGATTGAAATATGATATTTTGATGATAAGAATGAATCTCATGTTGGAATCCACATGTATTACATGCATCCAATCAAGCAAAGGGTAAGTTTAGGCAGCAAAATGGATGAATCACAACCGTTGATTCATACCTAACACTAAGTCACCTAGATCTTCTTAAGGAAGAAAAACCCTAAAATTCATATGTCTATGGAAGGAGTGAAGAGAGAAGTTTGCATGCACAAATAGAGAATTCATTATGAGTAAGGTATTGTGATCTAAAATTTCATTGCATAATTAGTTAAAGGAGAATAGAGAAAGGAAATAGTATATGATAGAGATGCATCTAATCAAGAACTATCGAGAATACATCATTTTAGAGGTGATCTATCATCAAGCAACAAAGTGCTAACCATAGGATCAATGTTGAGACATTATAATAGGTGAATCAATTAAATATCCTAACAAAGTAGTCCTAATAGGTTGTATTGAAATCCTCTAACAAGGTGGTTACTTTATTGTGAGTTAAAGTACTTTAATTGTTGGAATATTCAATTATGGAAAGAGTACTTATGAGAGTCGGGGGGGGTTAGGCGGGTGGGGGGGTGAATCATAATTATTACACTTTAGCCAATAAAACTTTTAATTGAAAGTAAATACATCAAATAAACATGAAACTAAAAACATGCATCAACAACTCATAACATTGGAATTTGGTAACCCAAAAACACTCCAGGAATAAGAAGGTAAAACTGGGGTGGGGATGGAAACCACAAAAATTACTGCAGCAATATTTTTCAACCACTTCCGATGGTCTGCCCTATTAAAGGCCTGCCCTATTAAAGGCTTTACATTGTATCAATAGTGACCTGTTTAAAGGATTTCAAACACTTAACATGAAGTATCACCCTGTTAAAGGATTTTAATCACCTAATTAAAGGGTCTAAAAAATAGCTGTTAAGCTAACCTATCACCATAGGATTTTCATTCTAATACAGTTGCTAGAAAGTATTAGGTATAATGAACCTGATAGATTACAATCCTTGATTGTTGAATGTAGGCACTTGTTCTGATTTCTCTAATCTTGATCCTTTTGTGATCTGATAACCCTCACTTCTGAAAGTATTTCCCTATGCACCCTTGTATGTCTTCTCATATCATATTTACAATGAAATTTCATCTTCCTTATAAAGACTTCAAGGACTTAGGGTTAGATATGGATCTACGATCCACATTGAATCTCAATTTCTTGCTCAACACTTATCTTTTGCTGATTGGTTGCATGCCCTTATCAGTTTTCTTATTGGATGCATGTAGATTGCATAGGAAAAACAAAAGATTCGATCTCATCATTAAATCCTTCAAAATTTACCTTATGTTGATTGTAAAAACTATTTGCATCATAGTTTGTGTCATTACAGACTCTTACGCTGATATACTAAGTTACTCAGCTCCTGAAGCATTGTTGATGCTTGGCACATGTTGTTTCTTGGATAGCTTGGCACCTAAACAAAACTATATCACTCGGCACCTACTGTTACTCGAAACTTGTTAACACTCAGCACCTATTGGCACTCGACACTTGTTGGCACTTAGCACTTGTTGGAACTCAGCACTTGTTATAGCTCGGCACGTCATATTACTCAGCACCTACTCTTTGTTCGACATTGTTTAGTGGAAAATGGTTGAGTGTATTGACACTCTGCTGTCAAACTTATTCTTTAAGCTAACAATCTCCCCCTTTGACATGAGTGGCAAAAACACTTAACTAAGATCCTTATGACTCCTTATTAGTTGATCCTGTATGTACACTCAGTGAGTTCTGTCCTGTTTCCGCATTCTGAATTATCAAAATTTGCTATCTCAAGATTTGCTCCCAAACTTTTCTATCTCCCCCTTTGATCATACTTATCATTTCATTCCTGTACTTAACTCCCTCATACTTATTCTCTTCTTATCACTCCCCCATACTTATTCTCCCCCTTTTTGAAACTTATGTCAAGGGTCTTACAATGAAATGCCATACTTGGCCAAAAATGTACTATTTACTTCAAGGAGTACCTTCAGAGCTGCATCCCAATTTGCTAGTGCAACATCCTATGTCTTATGTTCGATGGAAATCTCTACTACTAGGTGTACAAGTCCATCAGATGAAGAAAGACTGGGGTCTTTCCTGAGGACTGTCTCTACATTTATCTGCTCCTTGTGAAGTAGTTCCAAATGAGGGGTTATTGATGATTGAATTTGCATCAATTTGGCTTTTGTGGTTGCCTCCTCTACTGCTAAGACAACTAACTCTCTTTGTGTGTGAAGCGATTGGGCAAAATGCTTCTCACTCTGAGCTGGATCTATGGGGAGATGCATGCTAGAAATTTTCAAATTATTTTTCAAGCTCAGTATTTTAAGGCTAGTGTCCTGTGTGAATGTGGAAAAATCACACAACTTGTTGTACAGGGAAAAGATGTTTCCTAGTATAGTTTTAACTATTTTGATTTTCTTTGCCAGTTCTTCTTGTGACAGTGCTATATCATAGGATATTTTATTATTTACCTTGCCTTGGAACTTCCTTTTTGACCATTCAAGCAATCTGGCATTTGTTTCCTGGTCTTCACTAGTCACCTAGTCAACTATATCAGATAGTTGCTCTATAATTGGTCTTGACTCATCTGGAGACTGTAAGCAGAAAGCTTCTGTGAATATGTCTTTGATTTCATTCAAGGTAAGCTTATGCTTATGTTCTTTTCTTAGTGCTTCTTGTCTCCTTCTTCTATCCAATGCACTCTAAATTTCATTGATCTTTTCTTCAGTAATAGTGCTAGATTCATTATATGGGATCTTTATTTCTTCATCAAGTTCAGGAACTCCATAGTGAAGTTTCCTGATTGCCTTTGATGAGCTCGAGCCTGGTGTCCTGATTTGTAGCTGTAACCCATCTGTGCTCGACTGCTAGAGAGTCTGTGTTGGAGTACCAAATTTTGGTAATGCAACCAGTGTTTGTATTGCAGTCTCCTCCTTCTTCTTTGTCTCATCTTTTTCTTTAGCTCGAGTATGTCTTTTATGATCGCTAGATAGGGTTGAACTTTTTGGTTGTTCAGATGTTTCTTTTATTTCCCCTACTACTATACTTGACATTTGAAGTGTATAAGTGACTACACTTGGTGGAGGTGGTGGTGGAAGAAATAGAATACTAGTAGTTTGTATGTTTGAAGGTGGAACTTGTGCTTTTACCTTGACTATCTCTATTTTAACTTCTAGATTTTGTAATTCAACACTAACCAATACACGATTTGAACTTAATTTTGCTACCAGTGATGATTGGTCAAGGATTTCTAAATCCTCTATAGTTAATGGATTGATGTTTGGATTTGAAGTATCTGTAACATCTATTATTTTTATAATATCTACAGGTGTGATGGTGGCATGAGGAGGACTAGGAGGAGATACCTATGTGTCTTGCATACTTTGATCTTGTGGTTTAGTTGTATCTTTCTCTTCCTTTTTCTCCTCAGCATGTGCCTTTTCTTCCTTTTCTTCTTCACTTTTCTTCTCCACTTGTTCCTTCTCTTTTTCTTTGGTTCTTGACACCTTCTCCTCTCTTTTCTTGGCACTTGCCTCTGCGTTATATTCTTCATTATACACATCTTCTATTTTCTTGTAAACTATTTTCCACAATCTTGTGGATTTTGTAACTACCTCTTCAATTTTATTTTGTAATATGCTGAATGCTCTATGCTTGGGAGTGAATCTATTATTATGCCTTTTTACTGCATGTGTTACTTGATCTTTAGTCAAATTAGGCAACAATCTAGCTAATGTTGACTCTCTTATTTCCTTTTCCATTTGTAAACAAAAATGCTATTTATCTTCTACAATTTTATACAATTCTTTTGGCATAGATTCATCTAATTCTAGAGGTGTGTGCTTATATTCAGCCATCATAGCATATACAGATTCCTCTAATTTATTTTGCTCTTCCTTGGTGAGCTTAGAAAAATTTAGGTTCTTTAAACCTTTCAAATCATCATTCCTAAATTTTTAACATAATTTATCAACAACAGTCTGGGGTTTGTGTCTTGCCACTTGAAATTGACTGTTGTCCTCTGACTCTATCTTCTCTTCATTTGTTTTAGGTTGCGGAATAAATTTTCTTTTCTTAGACTTGGCAATAGTCTTCTTTGAGTCTTTCTTCTTTCCTTTTGCCTCCTCTTGGGCTTTTTGTGCTACAACCATTGTGGTAGGTCTCTTTGGTACAGGAGCAACTACTTTCTTCCCCTTGGATTGAGTAGCAGGAGGAGTTGAGGCTTTTCTTTTAACTGGTGCTTCCTCGACTTCTTCTTCCTCAATAATTTCCTCTTTATCTTCTCCTAACCCTTGAGTTAGACCTTGAGGTTTATCTTTCTCTTCTTCAATGTCTTCTCCCTCTTCTTCTGTTGTTCCTTCTTCTTCAACACCAAATTTTCTCTTGATTTGTCTCACCATTTTTTCTTTCTTCTTTACTGTAGAAGCAGTCTTCAAATCTATTATCACCCTTGATTTAACAAAATCATAGGTTCCAAAAGTTTTTTCATTTTTATCATCTTCTTCTGCAAGTAGGGCTGTTATCGCTGCAGAAGCTTGATCAATATCAAGTTCATAACCTAGTGGCCTAAGCCATCTTACGCTAGGTATAACTGCTTGTATATAGGTATAATCTATATCTACAAGAAAAAAAATGTCCTTTTCATATTTCTCAGTCAATGAGACTGGAATCCTCATTCTTTGCTTCATGGACTTTTTGAAGTCCTCAAAGTAACTAGTCATTTGGGCATCAAAATTTTCACCCATCTGTTCAATGTATCCATTGATTTGTTCAACAATTGTTTTATCTGGTCTCCATCTTACCTTACCCATAGAAGGGAATTCTTTCATCAGATAGAAAAATATGCACATTAAAACTGATCCAAATTTACACTGAGCTCCCTTTCTTTTCTTTATAGCTCCCAGATTTTCATTGATTTGTTGAAACATGAGCTCTGCTAGATCATAAGTGTGATCCTTTTTTATTATCTTGTATGCAACATCAACTACTATACAAGGTACACTGTTTAATCTGCTGGATTGATAGAATTTGTGTGAAATAATTCTCACAGCAAAATTTAGTAGGGGATCTATGACTGTGTCAATAGTCATTCCTCTATTGTTCCATTTTGCACCTGTGTTTTTCTCTATTACTTCCCTTTTTTCACTTTGCAGGGTCTTTGGCCAATCTAGGGTTGGAATACTAGTAACCCTATGAATAGTTTTCTTGGTGAATTTGGATGACCCTGACTCTAACCAAAAAGCTCCATCATGTATTCTGCTCAAAACTATCCGTACCCATTCATTTTTGAAAACAATAAGAAATTCTAAGGTTTTGGTTAATCCTTTCTTTTCTATTATTGAGAACTCATCTTTCAGTCTTTTGTTCACACATAATTTGTCAGATGCATTATAGATTTTTGAATCTCCTATGCCTCCAATTTATCAGTTATAACATTTGCGAACATCTTGTACCATAACAACTTTATCCAAAATAACTGATAATGCACCTACGGGATCATTCTTGTATGCTACCTCTGGAATGGGCTTAAATTCAGGTTGTTTAACTTCATTTCTAACTAGCTATATCTCATGACTCTCTACACCCTTAGTGGTTCCTGGCTCGGATGCCATTGTTTGCCAAACTAGGGTTTACAATTTAAACAAGTTTATGAATCCTACGTAGCTCGGTACTTAAGTAAAATACCTCAAATCGATGAAACTTGTCCTGATTCACTGTTGAAATCTTCACAAATGGCTTCTGAGCTAATCTTGATCTTCTCTGCTCTTCTCAGCTTTGCTTCTCATTTGAATGGTGGGAAAATGATCAAAAATTGAATTTATGTACCCTTCAAAATAGAGTAATAAATGCTTAGTATGCTGCCAACTGTCTACTCAACACTTGAAGGGTTTCAACATGACTCGACACTCATTGTATTTCACTTTGCTCAGCTCCTATTGATATTTCAGAGCTCAGCATCATCTATCAACTCGGTCACTATTAGCAACTCGGCACCCGAAGACAACTTTGACAGATCTTTGCAAAGTTCTCAATTTTGATTTAGCATCTTTACTTATGCTGATTTCTTCTTTAAAGTTCTTCTATGTCTTGGGACTAATGTATGATGTAACTTGGTTTATCAATCCCACACATCTATTCTTGCTTAATTTGATGAAATGTGATCACTTGACCTATTAGGTGAAGTGATCTCTACACTTGATGTGCTATTCTCATCTTTCTTCGTCAATGTCTTATTCATTTCACTTTTGATATGTCCAACATCTATCTTTGCCTTTCTATTGCTGAACTTTGAACTTGATGCCTTTGACCTTGTTGGACAGTTCCTGCTAACATGACCAGTTTTTAAGCAACTAAAACATGTAGTTTGACTCAACCATCTTTTGTAGTTCCCTCTAAAATGTGTTCTTATGCAGTTCTATGGTATATGTCCATATTCTTGACAATAGTGACAATTGTACCTAGTGTTGTAATCCCAAAATTCATGGTTTGATGTCTTTGTTGGTTGATTTAATGTCCACATAGGCTTTGATCTACATTCAAAAGCTCTATGTCCATACTTTTTGCAATTGTAATAGTATCCATCAAATCTCTGAGTCCTTGTGACATTGGATCTGCAATTTTGTGTCATATGTCCTTGCATGTTGCACTTGTGGCAAAAACTTTTGGGTATGTTTGATTGATTGAATCTTCTATTCCTGTGCACATTAGCTATATGCCCCTTCTTATTACAGTAATGACAAGTGGGTTTTGAATTCTTACCTTTGTCACTTCTTCGTTTAGCACTCTTTGATGATTCTCTGACTTCAGTGCTATTTTATCCTAGTCCTAATGTATCATGGGAAGATTTTGGGGATTTTAGTAATTGCTCAAAATATTTGATGGCTTCACTTGATTTGTTGAGATTCTCTGCCACTTCTCTTTCTCTATTTAATTAATTCTACATTTGTTCATTTTGCATCTTCAAAGTAGAGATCTCAATATCTTTCATATTGAGTTCATGATGAAGGTTCATCATTTGGGCAAGTGTATCCATCTGCATGTTTGAGATCCTTGTCAATTCAGTACATTTTTCTTCAAGTCTATTTGCAAGATTTCTTTTGTCATTTTCCATTATGATCTCATCATCAACTGCTCTTTTCTTTTATTCAGTAATTTCACATATCATTATGGCCTGTGATTCATGTTCCATCTTGAGAGATCTTATCTCCTCTGCTTGAGCTTTTTTTTTCTCCATCAGTTCTGCTTTGCTACATCAAATATTTTACTGTCTCCATTGGAAAATATGTTGGTGGTATCAATCTCTTTGTAGTTTATCTCATTTTTGTCTATGGCTAGATCCTTTCTCCTTTTTAATGAATTTCTCAACTTGTTTCTGAATTCCTCCAAGCTATGCAAAGCAAGTTGCACATCTATCACCTAATTTTCAATGATCTTTCCAAGTTTGAAAGCTTCCATCTTTAAATCTTTTCCTTCAAGTTGTTAGGCTTTTCCTTGTGAGAACCTGGATTAGCTTTGATACTGATTGTTGGAATATTCAAATATAGAAAGAGTACTTATGAGAGGGGGGGGGGGGGTGAATCTTAAGTATCACACTTTAGCCAATAAAACTTTTAATTGAAAGTAAATTGCATGCATGTAAATAAATCAACTAAATATGAAACTAAACACATGCATCAACAACTCATAACACTGGAATTTGGTAACCCATAAACCCTCCAAGAATAAGAAGGTAAACTGGGGTGGGGATGGAACCCATAAAAATTACTGTGGCAATATTGTTCAACCACTTTTGATGGTCTACCCTATTAAAGGCCTACCCTGTTAAAGGCTTTACACTGTATCAATAGTGACCTTTTTAAAAGATTTCAAACACTTAACATCAAGTGTCACTCTGTTAAAGGATTTTAATCACCTAATTAAAGGGTTTACAAAATAGCTATTAAGCTAACCTATCACCATAAGATTTTCATTCTAATACAATTGCTAGAAAGTATTAGGTATAATGAACCTAATAGATTACAATCCTTGATTGCTGAATGCAGGCCCCTATTCCACTTTCTCTAATCTTGATCCTTTTGTGATCTGATAACCCTCGCTTTTGAAAGTATTTCCCTGTGCACCCTTCTATGTCTTCTCATATCATATTTACAATGAAATTTTGTCTTCCTTATAAAGCCTTCAAGGACTTAGGGTTAGATATGGATCTACGATCCACATTGAATCTCAATTTCTCGCTCAATACTTATCTTTTGCTGATTGGTTGCATGCCCTTATCAGTTTTCTTATTGGCTGCATGTAGATTGCATAGGAAAAACAAAAGATTCGATCTCATCATTAAATCCTTCGAAATTTACCTTATGTCGGTTGTAAAAATTATTTGCACCATAGTTTGTGCCATTATAGACTCTTATGTTGATATAATGAGTTACTCACCTCCTGATGCATTGATGATGCTCGGCACATGCTATTTCCTGGATAGCTCGGCACCTAAACAAAATTGTATCACTCGGCGCCTACTGTTACTCAGCACTTGTTAACACTCAGCACCTATTGGCACTCGACACTTGTTGACACTCGACACTTGTTGGCACTCGGCACTTGTTATAGCTCGGCACTTCATATTACTCAGCACCTACTTTTTGTTTGGCATTGTTTAGTGGAAAATGGTTAAGTGTATTGACACTCAGTTGTCAAATTTATTCTTTGAGCTAACATTAATAAGGCATGCTTCTAATAGGGTGTTAAAATCTTTTAATAGGTTAAGACCTAACAGTCTTTGTAAGCCTTTAATCAGGCATACCTTTCATAGGGTAGATCATGTCACATGATCAAACATTGTAGCCTTAATTGGATACACTTTATTACTGCTGCAGTGAAGATTTGTGGGTGTCATCCCCAGGTAAAAGTACAAAGTTATGTCACCTTTCAAGCTAACTATTCAAAATGATTGAATTTGAGTATTTCTGTCCAAAAATTAATTATTTTCAAACATTTAATCTAGATAAATTTATTATAGCTAAGTTATATATGGTCTCACACTTTTCTAATTGAAAATGTCTACTAAATTCATGTTTTATGCTAGTTTGTATCCAATTACTAAAGAAATTAAATTATTTTAGAAAATTGGTATTTTAATAACTTCTACTATTTTTTATGATATCATTTTAGGAACATATAAGCATCATTTTATAGAGCTCAAAGTCAAGAATATTCTCATATAGAGTTTATAGTGTTTTAATTAGATATAGTGTATTGTAATTAAACAAATCTACAAACACATATTTTAACACTCAAAAAGATGTCAATTTTCAGAAAGAAAAATATTAAATCATATCAAAAAAATTAAAAATTATATGAAGTTCTAGAAGAGAGAGTCCTCTTCTAGAATGTATAATTTTTTTTCTAGTTAGAAAAGATTTGTTTTGAAACATGTGGTGGGAGATGAAAACTATCTATTTCAAGTGCATTAAAATTTGAATCATTGTAACAAAGAAAATATATGTCTAAAGTGATTTTTTCATTTTTTTTTTAAATTCTAGCTATATATGTTATCTATAACATAGTCTGAGTTCAAATAGCAATAAGTTTATTTCCATATAGTTTTGTGGTGGGAACTAAACCCCTAATTTTCAATGATTTTCAACAACTAATAAATTATTCATCTAAATTAGAAAAATATATCAATTCTTATTCAAAATAATTATTAAAAATTATAATTGTAAACTTTATCAATTTATACATATTTCATTAGTTTACTTCATTTTCAAATTGTAGATAATAATACTAGTTTTATGTCATTGAAGGTGAAGAGTTATATTTTTGTTAGCCTTTTCTTTTAGAAAAGGGTGACATGGGTTTGTGCTTTTACCCTCCACACCACCCGCCCCCCCCCCCAAGCCTAGTTTTACCTTCTCATTAGAGGGTTTCTAGGTAATCATATTTGGTGTCATATATGTGTGTGAATGTTTACTTTTTTACATGATTTAGATGTACATGCATTACAAGGTATTTTAGTTTACTTATTGAATGTATGAGATGGATGTATGGTGAAAGTTTTATGGGTCAAAGTTTAGACTACTGATTTACTCCCACCCCCCAATCTCAGAAGTTAATCTTTCCTATTCTAACTCCAACAATTGGTATTAGAGCCTAGCTATCTGAAAGAGAAAGCTTTGCAACTTTGAGGAAAGATCTTGAAAATGGAAGTCTACAAGTTGGGAAAGCTCTTTGAGAATTAGGGAATTGAAATACAACTCATTCTACATCATCTGAATGAAAAAATAGAAAACTTCAAGAAATCTTTGAAGAGAAGGAAAAAAATTCCTATTGAGGAGAATGATACACAATACAGAGAGATGGACACTACTAAGCTATTTTCTAATGGAGACTCTAATGAATTTGATGCAACAGTTGCAAATCTAATGGAAAATAACAAAGTCCAAGCTGAAGAAATTATAAATTTCAAGTTAGAGCAAGAATTATAAGTCATACTACTATATGAGGTGATTGAACATCAAAAGAAATCTATGGAAGACAAAGTCACTATGGAAGATGAAAAAATAGTTTTGACCAATCTACTAGAAGAGAAATCATCAAAGCTAAATAAGATTGCTAACATGCAATTGGATACTTTGAGTCAAATGATGAACATGAACTATGAATTGAATGTCAAGGAAATTGAGATAACAACATTGAAGTTATAGAATGAGCAATTTCATAATGACCTAAAAAGGGAAAAGGAATTTGTTGAAAGTTTCAATAAACCAAGTCAAGCTAGGTAAAAGCATAGATCTATGTCACTGTTTATGATACCAAAACTTGTTTTGGTTAAATCTCATTTCTCTATCAAAACTCTTTTTTTTTCAAAAACTAAAAATAACCTTTTATAGATCTCAGATTCAATATCATAATTATATAATTTTTTGAGTGTTTTGATTAGTTAGTATGTTACATTCTCAAAATATTATAAGTCAATATTTTAACATTTCAAAAGATGCTCCCTTAAAAGAAAAAAAAATGGTAAATCATATCAAAAAAATATAATTCATATTTATCTCTAAAGGAGAGAATCCTCTTCATGAATAAGTAATTTTTTTTCAAGAAGGTATAGATTTGATAGGGAAGTTTTGACAGGAGGAAATAATTGTTGGATTCTAATAAGGTAAAACTTGAGTACTTATAACAAAGAAAATATACATAAAAAATAATAATAATTTTTTTTTTTGCTAGCTATACATGTCATCTAAAAGATATTTTCAAATCGAAACAAAAATAGATGATTTGCATATACTTGTTTAACGGGAACTACACCCTATATTTTTTATAGTTAAAAAGGGACTTCAAAATAAAATAAAATGAATTAATTATTACTCAAAAATATTCTAAGAATTATAGGCATAAAATTCATCCAATTCTACACATTTTATCAATTTACATCATCTTCATATTCTAAACACAAATACCATTTTTTGTCATTAATGTTGAACTGTCACATTCTAATATCACATTTCTTTATAAAAGGTGAAATAGGTTTGTGCTTTTACCCATCCATCAAATACTTTGAGCAACTAATGAGGTTTGCTAGACCTAATAGTGATACATCTAGATTGGGATACACAAGTACTAAAGAAAGAGAGTCATCCAAAAGTGTTAAAGAAAAGAGCAACAAAGGTAAGAATTCCAAAGCTACTTTTCATAATTATAGTAAGAAAGGACATACTACTAATGTGTGTAGGAGCAATATTATAAATCATAATGTCAAACATAAGAGCATGGTCCACTTCCATAAGCACATCAAACAAGGTCATCAGGCACATCAATGTATAACTAAGACCATGCACACTCAAAGATTTTGAAGGATATTGTTATAACTATCAGAAGGATGGACATAGAGCTTTTGAGTGCAAATCCAAACCCATGTGCTTATCAAATAGGAAAATAAAGGTAAAGAACAATGGTAACTCTTATAACTGGGATTATAATACAAGACATAGCTATCATTATTGTCAAGAGTATGGACATGTTCCTGAGAATTGTATTAGAACACACTTTAGAAATGACTACAAAAGGTGGTTGAGTCAAACCACATGTTTTAGCTATTTGAATATTGGTCACATTAGTGGATATTGTCCAACTAGGTCAAAGGTACCAGGTTGTGAGTTCAATAAAGGAAAAGGTAAGGAAAATGTTTAAAATGTTAGAAATGAAATTAACAAGACATGGAAGAAAAAGGAGGATTACAACACATCAAGTGGAGAAGGGATCACAAACCCTAAACTTCATATGTGTGTGTAAGGAATCAAGAGAGAAGTTGGTGTGTATAAATAGAGCATTCATGGTGAGTAAGGTATTGTGATCTAAAATTGCATTGCAGAATTAGTTAAAGGAGTATAGAGAAAGGAAATAGTATACAACAAAGAGACATCTGATCAAGAAAGATCAAGCATACATTAGTTTAGAGGTGATCTTTTATCCAGAACAAAGTGCTAACTACAAGATCAATGCTAAGACATTTCAATAGGTGAATCAATTAAATCTCTTAATAGAGTAGTCCTAATAGGCTATATTGAAATCCTCTAACAAGGCACTTACTTTATTGTGAGTTAAAGTCTTTTAACAGACACAATTCTAATAGGGTAGAATTTTCATATGGTAGATCATGTCTCATGATCAAACATTGTAACATTCATTGGATACACTTTATTATTGTAGTAGTGAAGATTTGTGGGTGTCATCCACACCCCAATTTTACCTTCTCATTGGAGGGTTTCTGGGTAATCATATCTGGTGTCATATATGTGTCAATGTTTACTTGTTTTCATGATTTAGATTTACATGCATTACATCGTATTTCAGTTTACTTATTGAATTTATGAGATGGATGTATGGTGAAAGTTTTATGGGTCAAAGTTTAGACTACTAATTCACACCCCCACCTGCCCCCCTCTTAGAACTTTACCTTTCATATTGTAATTGTAATAGTGACCACCACCCTCTATTTTCTATAGGAGAAAAAAGAGGAGAAGGACCTAGGCAAAGTCATTGAGACCACTTAATCCATCTATGGGTTCCTTGTTGAGGATAGGTTAAAGACCATTCTAGACAAACTGGTTAAAGTAGAGGGGGATGACATGGACAAGGATGTGCTTGAGAAAGATGATAGCCATGGGATAGAAGAGGACCTCTCCCTATGTCTTTTATTTATTTTTTTATTTGTTTATGATTGTGCCTATGAACTTGGTACCCCATGGGGTCTTTATGTTTATGTCAATTAAGGGGAGTTATAATAGTGATTTTTATAAGGGCTACTATTTTATTTTATAGTTTGTTATACCTATTAGTTTAGAGACTAATAGTACTATTAAGATGACTATGGACATCTATTATTTTCTAAAGTATAAAGTTGGTATTGCTTAGTTGATCGGGTGGTTACCTCTGGCTGATTAATCAACTTTTTGGTACTTTGGGGTCAACCCCCCATCTTTTTGGCTACTATCCATTTCTTCAAAAACTTAATGTTAAGGGTTTATGAAATTATGAATATTTAGGATTAGAGTTTATTACATTATAGTTTTAAATTATGAATATTTAGAATTAGGGTTTATTTTAATTATGTTCTTTTAAATTATGAATTTATGTAGGAAATAGTCTACTAGGACAATCTACTAAGGTTGGAGAAGGTTCATCCCAAGTTCAAATAGGTATGTATGCATGCATCTCTTGCAAGTACTATCTCTCTCTAGATTTATAGGTCTCTAGGAAAACTTTATATATTTGATTTCTAATTTTAGAGATATTTCCCCTTAAAAACTTGTTTGATTTTATTTTCTTTATTGTGCATGTGAAGTAGTAGATGATGAAAATATTGGACATGAGGAAATTGAAGATGAAGCAATGGATATCAAAGAAGGATCATCTGAAGGTTAGATAAACTTCTATTTAATAGTTTACTTGTTATATATATAAATATATGTCCCCTAAAAGGAAGTTGTATCTTACATCTATATTTTAATTTTTCTTACAACCAAAGATCAAACAACAAAAGAGAATGTTAATCTAGCTCAAAGATTGATTAGAAAAATTAATCATAGAAATATAGATCATTGAATTGAATAGATGTGGAAATATTGAAAGAATATGCTAGTCAACATACAAGGAGAAAATTGAATAAAAATTCTAAAGAAATGATTGCACAATTTGTGAATCTTGATACAGTGGAGAAAATTGAACTATTATCAATTTCACTTCTTAATGATGAATTAAAAGAGTCATTGAAACTATAGGGTATAGGTATAGGTATAAAAAAGTGGAAGACTTCTAAGCTACAAAATGATATTGTTGAAAGTTTTTAGGAAGGGTTACATTCCATTAGGAAAAAACTAGATTTGTAGGTAAATCCATTACACGAAGAGTGATAGTGACATATGTTTTAAATAAGAAATTATGGCAAAAAAGAAATATCTCTTCACTATCATCTCATATTGGATATATTCAAAATATGATATTACATTATCTAAAAAGGAGAAATAATGTGGATGATAGTACATTAGAAGGAAATTGGGAGCTAATGTGTAGAGCTCCTCAATCTGATAGAATTGTGGGAATATTTAAGAACTTAGTTATTCATTTTTGGATGTATAGTGCTTGTCCTTCACCAAATAGATGATTGGACCTAAGAAGTATCCTCAACACACAAAGCATTGGTTGGATGTCATGCAACATTAATTGTATCTCTCATTTTGTAATTTAAATCTTGACACAAAGATTGGGAAAAAAATGTTTGAAAGATTGAAATCCTAGTTTGTAAAGATAAATAAATATTTTGGAATATATTTTTGTGTGTATCATGTTGAATTTTATTTATACTATCAAGGGTTTTGAAATATGATAGAAGAAAGTGGTGGTTCTCAAAATTATTTTCATAAACAATTGAGCTAATTCATAACATCAATCTTATGTGATAAACCAAATGATCATGCAATAGGTAAAATAGATTGCATAAGAAAAACTTGTGAAACATGTAGTTACTTGACTAAATTTCCTTTGAGAGATGTAGATATTGATATGATGAGGATGGTAAAATGTATGAGATATAAGTACATAAAGTTGGAAACAAAATTTGGAAAAGAATCAACAGGTTTGGAATATGTAGTGGATGACATACTTGCTAGAGAATTTATGTCAAATTTTCATAAATTGATTCAACCATATATATGTCATAATTTTTTTTTTTCTAAGTGGCAAGAAGAACAATTTCAAACACTGAGAGAAACTTTCACACTCATAACAATTTTATTTGTTGTTTACTTTGCTGAGAATTACTCTTTCATTTCTCAAAAACAACTTTATGTAGAATACTACTTTACAAAGTGGGTTACTATTATGGTTCAAGTGTCTTATTGACATGCACAAATTGATTTGGTTGGTGGGGAAAGTATAGATCAATCACGAGTCATTAAGAAAGAGTATCATTTTTATACTAGTGATGACAAAGAACATGAAACACATTTTGTGGAACATTGGTTTCAGACATTTTTTGAATATTTTTAAAACTAAGGCATAAAAATGGAAAAACATTTTGTATGGTCAAATAGATGTGAAACAAAATTTAAATCAATTAGACCATTTTATGCATTATGTAGATATCATCAATACCTTAATATAACACACATTTGGATTTTTTTCAAGAGTGGACATGGAAAGGGTGAGCATCATGGTGCATGAGCTTGTATCAAACACAATTTAAGAAAGTATCAAATAGAATATAAAGGATATTGCATCAATAATGCCCATGATGTGGTTGAGTGGTGAAAACACATTTTATTGTGCCAACAAAAATAGATAACACATCATCACAAGTGGATCGAGTCATACCATTTAGAGTCTTTTCGGAGGTGTTAGGTATAAATTAATTTGAATATTCAAATTGAGTAAAATTTATATTTAATACATTAGGTGATAACTAAATTATGTAAGCACATGTTTAAAATTCATTATATATATATATATATGTATAGACCTTACATGTAGGTGTTGCTAGAAGATCAATGCATGCATGCAAGAGGGTAGAGAAGAAATTATCTTTACATTAAGTTATAAGTACAAATAGTAATGTGTGGTCATTGTACACAAGAGAAAACTCATGTTTTTGTCCTTACTACATTGATGAAAACTATGATGGTTACATTAATCAAGAACGTTGATATGTGGGTGAATAGACTTTGGTGCCACTAGATGTTATCAATACGAATGAGTTTAAGGATGAAAACTATGATGATATTCAATTGATTTCTAATGATTATGACCATATTTTAGGATTTCTTAGAGTTTGTATGTATGTATATGTACAAGTGTATTTGTTTCATAATTTTTTTAAATTTACTTAATATATATACGCATGTACATGACACATGGAATTTATATACATATACTTTGTGTAGGCAGCATTTTTGTAGTCATGATAGAATCTAAAAATGTAGAAGGTGTTACATATTATTTATTGTGTTGCACCATACAAAGAGAAGCAAACAAAGACTGAAATAAGTGATGGAATTATGTTTCCCATAGGTTAGTATATAGTTGGATCATGTACGTACATCTATGATTTTTATGAATTCAAATTTATTGACTTGCTTGATTCATGTATATATATGGATATGCGTACATATATTCAGTAATTAATTAATCTATGTGAGAAATTTTAAATGTGTATGCAGGTTCTATTGTTGTTCAGGGAACATATTTGAAGAAAAGAAGAGTACCTAAGAATGAGATTCATTTCAATTATTATCAACCTAACAATAAGGTATATCAGTAGAGTAACCACATTATTACCATTGGTCTAACTCTTCATCAATCCAAAGGACTTGGAATACATAAGTAGAGGCTTGATATTGATGATCGCAAGATAATATTAAATGTTATCCAACAATGAGTTGACCCACTTGATATGATATAGAAATAAATTGTAATTTAAAACAACTTCAACATTTTGAAATTTGGTTGAACTAATTATATATTAATTTTACTCTTTCATTTAACTTGCCAAGTTTAAATTGTGATTTGTAACTAATTATAGAGATTAAGAACTTATATGCAACTTTTTAGGACATGTGCCTTGAGAGCAAGAAATTAAAACACTTGTCATAACAAGATGAAATTAGGACTTGTAATTAATTATATATTAGTTTTACTCTTTCATTTAACTTGTCAAGTTTGAGTTACAATTTGTGACTAATTATAGAAATTTGGAAGTTATATGCAGCTAATTATGACATGTGCCTTGAGAGGAAGCAATTTGAACACTTGTCTTAAGGGGATGAAATCATGACTTGTAACTAATTATATATTACTTTTACACTTTCATTTAACTTTTCAAGTTTGAATTGCAATTTGTAACTAATTATAAAAATTTGTAACTTATATGCAACTAATTATGACATTTTCCTTGAGAGGAAGAAATTTGAACACCTGTCTTAAGGGGATGAAATCATGACTTGTAACTAATTATATATTACTTTTACACTTTTTTTTGACTTGTCAAATTTAATTTGTGATTTGTAACTAATTATAGAACTTAGGAACTTATATGCAACTAATTAAGATATTAATCATATCTAAATATCACTTACATTACTTTTACTCTTTCATTTAACTTGTCAAGTTTAAATTGTAATTTGTAACTAATTATAGAAATTAGAAATAATGTAACTAATTAGGAATTTAATCATATCCAAATATCAATTCGATAGAACAAAATTAACCACAAATGTATACATCAATTTCTTAAACCAGCATAATCTAACATGTAAAAGAACATTAATCTAACATAATCCAACATAATTGAATATCATCCAACGTAATCTAACATGTAAAAGAAATGTCTAGATAATACATATATGTAGGTTAATCATAAAACATGTATATAAACCTCAACATAAATTATTAATTTCAAAAAACTAAAATTTTACGAGTGTAGATGTTGGCATCTGATTATGTCTACCAATATATCCAAATTTTTTGGGGCCTCATCTAGCTCCATCTTTGCATCTATGCTAGCATGATAGGTGAATGGTACACATCCTAATAATCACAATCCATGTGGATAGACTAGATGAGATGGCATAGAAGTAGAATCATCAGGTATCAATAAGTCTATCCATCCTATGGTTGATAAGCTAAAGTCAACAGCATCAAGGCCCACATCTAAACTCTGACCATGAACTACACTAGCTGAAGGGTTAGTACTAGTATGCATATGTCTATCTACAACAAAAGAGTGGTCAATAGGTGGATCATGATGTGTACTACCACTATGAGCACTACCTAATCGATGAGAGGAATGTGGTTGAGGATGTGTCTCACGACTACCATGGACACTATGTCGAATATCTGCTATTGGTATGCCAAGATGCTCTAATATGAATGTATATGAATATAATAGATCCTCAACAAGACTAGTCATATTATCTCATTCCAACACTCTAGTGAGACCTTTTGAGCTATTAAGTGAAGGGACGCCTATTGCACTCTACAAGTCTCCTAAAGATGAAGCACTAGATGATGATTTGAAATGCTGATGAGACATCAAATACTAGCCAACCTCATCACTCAAGATAGATCTGATAGTTGTGAAAATCTCTTCAACTCCCTAAATCACACACTACAACTAGGTTCTATGCATGGCCTCATCAACTGACCAAACTAATTTAGGGGACATAATAGGTGTTCTCTCTCCAAAAATCAACCTACGTATCTATAGTGGATGACTCTAGTTTCTATCCACTAATCTACCATGTCCCTATTCTAAATGCAATGGTAAATTAGTGTAGTTCACCACCTTGCCTAAGAAAACCTCAGTATAAATCTCTCATGCAAGATACAGTGGAGTTTGCTCATTATTTCGATAACAACCATGAGCAACAAGGAAGCATGGATATATAAGTGCAACCATATGTGGATCTATACACTTAAGGTGAGAATATTCCTTCACATACTTTTGTGGAACATAATGTGGGAAACATTCCCTCTTTAGGACCTCTTTGGGTACTAAGCCTTATACATGCTCTAGTGAAAGACCTGAAGAGACCTATCATCTCTTACAATTAAATACAACCTATATAGTGTGTGTATAATATGGATAAGTACCATGAATCTCATCTCTAATATATGTAAAGCTATGTAAGATACTCTGACATGTACTACTTTATACACTATAGTATGCGCTTCTAGCCAAGGATTCATGAAGTCTCTAAATCTCTTGGTCAGTGTGATCATAGAGCTCTTGGGGTGTGATAGGCTACTGATCTAGGGGAATAGGCCACTATTGGGGGGGATAGAGGGTTGCTTCTTATGCGGGGCATGTTGCTGCTTGGGGGCATATGAGGCTAATGATATGCCATGTGGAGGTCAATGTATGTATTATACAAGTGTATAATGTGTAAACATGAAATTAAACATATAATATGTGTACACATGAAACAAACATACTACATGTTTGTTTTATATCCTAAATTAAAATATGACATTTAATATAAACTTAAAATTTATTATGATGACATTTAAGAAACTATAATTTCATAAACATGAAATTAAACATATATTTACATGTAAACATGTAATGAACATAACGTACATGTACATAGAATTTTGTAAACATGGAACAAACATAACATTCATGTGTACATGTGTGTTTTACTTCATAAAAGTTTCAAATTTGAATGTTGTAAATGTGCATATATGAACCCTAATGTTTAAGGCGTATATCTACCCAATAAAACCTTAATATGAACCCTAATAAAAGCCTAATATGAACTCCATGAAAAGTTTAATCAAAACCCTAACCATAGAAGCTTAGTTGTAGTCTACATGTAATTCTAATTCTAACCTAAAAACTTACTCCAAATCCCTAACCATTATTTTAATTCTCTCTCAATTTATATCATGTGTATGTGTGACAACTTCATAAAATAGTTGATTAAGTCTATGAAGTCTAGATCACATGGGTTTATTACACATTATTAGGCTAAATATAGAACTAGTTTGAATAATAAATTAAGGGGTCCTAATATAAAATGTCTTAAACATGGGTCCATGTTTAGGATATCTTCATAAATAAAGCCTAGAGCTTAGAGATTCTATAATCTAAGGTATTAAAATTTCTATATATACACATGAAAATATAGTTCAATCTCAATCTTAAAATGATGGCTTAAGGGCCTACCATATCAAAATTTCTATATACATATATCACATGAATTTCTAAATTACAAACAAGTGTTATGGTCTCTATTTTTAAAATATATGCATACATTTTTAAAGGGCTAATAGAGTAGACCTATGCTCATGTTATTCATTAATATGGTTTACCAATCCAATATTTTTTTAAGGAGTTTTTTTGTTATGTGCACATTATATATATATGTGTGTGTGTGTGTGTGTGTGTGTGTGTGTGTGTTCACTTTAGATTATTTTAGAGTCATTGTTCAAAGCTTTTAGTTTAAGTGTAATTTAGGAGATGTACTTAAATATATATATATATATATATATATGTATGTATGTATATGTATATGTGTACATACATATTATGGATATAAACATACATATATGTTTATATATATATATATATATATATATATTCATATACACTTATTATATATATACATGATACATATACAAAGAAACATGTAAAATTATTTACTAAAAACATATAAAATGAAACTAAAATCATATAAAATTTAAGTAAAATTATTTAAAATGGGTAAAAAACCCAAAAATTCATAACTTTTTTGAAGTTTGATGGGTCAGATGCCTCTACCTGCACACTCTTGAACAAAATTGTAGCTCCATTGTCGAAAATGACATGTGGGATCACTGATGACCTCTTTGAAGCTTCCAATCTATTTAAAGAGTTTCGATCGAAACTAGCAAGCACAAGAATGGGGTTAACAAACCCTATCCAAGCTTGGTATTTTTGATAGAAAATACATAGATAGTTTCAATCAAAACTACCAAGGTAGTTTCTATTGAAACTACATGGCACCCAAAGTTTATATCGAAACTACACACATAGCTTGTTTCAATATAAACTAAATAATTTCTATCAAATTTTTTATAAAATATAAAATATCAAAACTATGAAGATGAAAATTGGTTGTTAGATGATTTTGGAGGAATTTCTTCCTCCAAAAAAGTGTAACCCACCATTTTGGATTCACCAAAGTAATAAATCTACCAAAAAATAATCATAACCAAAACTAAAAATAATAGTTCAAAAAAATTCTTTAAACTAAACCAAGCTTTGTCAAAAAAAAAACTTCAACCAACTACTAAAGGAGCTATTAGACAACCTAAACTTCCACCACTAAAAAGCATTAAAAATAATAAATTTCTAAAATAGAAAATTGTGATGGACTAAACTAGCAACTACAACCAAGCACCAACATGTACTTGTCAGAAACAACCCAATGGAAAAACTAGCATCAAGAACCAACAAAAAAAACTAGAGGGATCCAAAACCAACTTAAGAGAGTAGAGCACAAATTAGGGACCCATTTTTGTAGCTTCTTGAGCTAGTCGAGCAAGGAAAACTTAGGGTGAGGAAGTGTGAAGTCTCTAAACCTCTGGGATGTTTGTTGTTTGCCTTCCTCATTTCTTAGAGTCTACTCCTTCCATTTCCTCTTTTCCACTCTCCCCTCTTGCTATGTCTTCAAACTCACAATTTTCTCTTCCATCTTGGCCTAGGCTTGGATATTATGGGAGGCCAAATTATTAATTTTAACTCCCAGCTAGGCATGTATCTTCTTAATAGCTCTTCCTCAGGGTGCATTTGTTTTTTGTATTTCCTCCACTTATTCCTACAACATCTTATTGTGATTGATCTTTTCTCTAAGCTCTTGACCCACTTATTATTGATCTCAAATTGGTTTTGATATATGAGTTTCTACACACTTAAGTCGTTTACAAGTTAGAACTTAGTTCATTATGAACAAGTAATGCATGCTGAGTGAGATACTTAGTAAGTGTCAAGAAAATAGTTAGTGCCGATTCACTCAAGTGTCAAGTAATAAGTATGTGATAATTCATTTGAAGATTTCATGTGACAACATTAAAGTTGTAGGTGATGCCAAGCATCAAGGACTTTAGATGCCGAGTAAAATAGTTTTGACATGTAGTTGTTTATAATAGCACAAACTACTATGTAAACCACTTTTGAGCTGACAGAGGAACTATTTTCTGATCATAGATGATAAAAATGAATCTTAGTTGAGAATCCCTATGTAGTACATGAAACCAATTAGTTAAAGGGATAAAATGAGTGGCTAGATGGATGAATTACAATCATTGTTTCATACCTAACCCTAAGTAACACAGTTGTTCTAAAGGAGGGAAAACCCTAAAAAATGGTGTGAGTGAAGAGAGAAGTTTGCATGTGCAAACAAAGCATTTAGGCGTGACTAAGGAAGAGTGATCATAGTGTAGAAATTGCAAAATTGGTTAGAGGAGGACATAGGAAATGACTTAGAGGACAAAACAGATACATTTGATCAAAAGAAGATCAAGGATACATGCAAAGAGATGATATGTTATCCAATAGTAGAGTGCTAACCCTAGGATCATTATTGAAACATTCTCACATGTGAATTAGTTAAATCTCTTAATGGAGATATCTTAACAGGTTGTTGTAAATGCTCTAATAGGGTTCTTACTTCATTGAAAATTGAATTCCTTTAACTAGGCACACTTCTAACATAGTGTTTGAATCCTTTAACATGGTAAGAGCTAAGAATCTTGTAATGCTTTGGAAAGATAGACCTTTCATAGAGTAGATCATGTTTCATGATCAAACATTGTAACCTCCATTAGATACACTTTACAACTATAGTAGTGAAAATTTGTGGGTGTCATCCCCATCCTAGTTTCAACTTCTCATTAGAAGGTTTCTAAGTAATTATATCTTATGTCATATGTGTGAATGTTTATTTGTTTTCTTGCTATGAATGAATATGTTTAGCTAGCTATTTTATTTTACATGCAAATTGTGAGATGGATGTGTGGTGAACATATTTATGGTTAAAGTTTTGAAGGATCGGCTCACTAAAGAGAAGGAAAGAGATAGCTATTGAAGATAATGACACACAATACCAAGGGATTGACACTACTAGACTATTTACAAAAGAAAACTCAAGTGAATTTGATGCAACAGTTGTAGTTCTGATAGAAAAGAATGGAGCCCTAACTAAAGAGGTCAAAAATATTAAGATAGAAAAAGAAGCCCGATCAATTTTTCTATGTGAGGTTAATAAAGAGAAAAAGAAAGTTGAAGAGGAAAAAGTCACGATTGAAGAGAAAAAAAGGATACTAACCAATAGACTAGAAGAGAAGACATCAGAGGTTAATAGGATTGGTCACATTCAACTAGAAATATTGAATCAAATGATTATTTCTAATAATGAATTGAATGGAAAAGATATTAAAATCACAACCTTGAAGTTGTAGAATGAACAACTAAGAAATGATCTAAAAATATAAAAAGAGTCTACTGAAAGTTTCAACAAACCAAGTGAAGCCATCATGTGTTTTGAGAAATTGATGAGATCTCCTAGATCCAATAGTGATACTACTAGATTGGGTTACACTAGCACTAAAGAAGGAGAATCATCTAAAAGTGGTGAGGAAAGAAGTAAAAAATGTAAGGACTCCAACCCTACTTGTTATAATTATGGAACATTAGGACATACTGCTAATGTTTGTAGGAGAAATACTATAAATTAGAATCCTAAGCAGAAGGTCATTGGTCACTACCACAAGTGCAACATGGAAGGACATCAAGCACATGAATGTAGAACCAAGACCATGAGAACACAAAGATTTGAATGATATTGCTATAATTGTCAGAATACATGCATAGAGTATATGAGTGCATATCCAAGCCCAAGTGGTCATCAAAAAAGCATACAAAGATGAAGAAAAATGGAAACTCTTATAATTGGGATTATAATACTAGGTATAGTTGTCACTACTATCAAGAGTATGGACATATTCCTAAGAATTGCATAAGAGCACATTTTAGAAGTGATTACAATACATGGTTAAGTTAGACTACATGTTTTAGTTTCTTAAAGACTGGTCACATAAGAAGACATCATCCAAAAAATCCAAATGCACCAAGAAGTGAGTTCAACAAAGGCAAGTGAAAGTGACATAGGAAAAGGTGAATAACTAGGGCCAAAGGCTCACCTAGCTATCCAAACCACCCTGCAAGAGTTAACATAACAGGAACACAACACAAAGGATAGCCACCCAAGGATGAAGAAGAACAAAACACTTTATTGATTCATGAAAATATTAGCATGCATGCCCAATTATAAGCCTTCTTGGTTATGGCCAAATATAAATACATTCACATTCAAAGATCCAATAGAAAATTAACACTTTTTAGTTCTTTTCCTCACTTTTAACTACCCACTGACTCCTAAACTCAAACCTAGACCTCTTTAAATACTAGCCAAAATGGCTTACAAAAGATTCTAGAACAAGGAAGGCTACAAATAACCCCATAGTAGATATTAGCTACCTACACCAAAATTAAATGAAATCAAAGTCAGCACTAATTGTAACAAGACATAGATAACTTAGCAAATGAAGACTTCACAAAAATTAGCACTTGACATCCACACAAGCTCGACATCTAATGGAATCATTCAACATCAACTACAAACTCAACATCCTCAACTGCTTGGCAACCAAAAAATTCACTTAGCAACCAAAGAAACTCTACATCCATATGAATGACTCGATATCCAAAGAATTCACTTGGTAACCAAAGGAACTTGGTAGCCAAAAGAATCACTTAGCAAACAAAGGAATTGACTCTGCAACCAAAGGAATTCGGTAGCAACTAGTAGAAAGAACAAAAGTGTAGGATTGCAAGGAAACCTAGGATGCTCCTACATTAGACAACCAAGGTTGGAGAAATGATTCTCTTGAATCATGGAAGTGTCACAACCTAAGCTACATCTAACTCAGATTGGGAAATTCATATAGTATCCTCAATTGGTCTATTCTTCCACTTCACCAAATACTCATAGTATTCCTTTCCTCTTGTGCTCTTACTAATTCTTTGACCCAATACTTGTTCAATCTCTTCAATCTACTTCTTAGGATAATCATTAGGTACAACCACTTCATCATTTGACTCATAATACTTATATAGATAATACTTCTTGATAATCCATACAATCTCACATTCTCTTTTAAGAAAAGTTTAGCAACATGCTCGGCATTTGATGTCTTCTTACATGGTATGACATGAGCCATCTTAGAAAATCAGTCCACCACAACAAATATGGAATCATATCCCTTCACTATTTTAGGTAATCCAAGGAAAAAAATCCATACTAATGTCACTCCAAGGTTTCCTACAAACAAAAATAGGTGTATACAAACCAATATTTTTGAACATCCTTATAAATTTGTAGCCAATAATACTTCTCTTTTAGAAAAATCAATGTCTTCTCAATCCCAAAATGTTAAGGCAATCCACCATTATGCTTTTCTTTGATCAAATTCAATCTCATGGAACTTCTAGGGGTACACAATTGAATTCCTTTAAAAAACATACCTTCTTGAATGAAATATTCATCATACTTACTAATGTGATCTATTAGATTTCATGCTCTACACTCTCTCCATGCCTCAAAAAAATCAGGATTAGTATCATACAACTCTTTCATGTCAACAAAATCAAGAACTTCAAAATTCATTTTAGTCAACAAAGAATTTCTTTTGCCTAATGCATCAACAACTCTATTAGTAACTCCACTCTTATGCTTAATCACAAATGTAAAATTATGCAAGTACTCAACCCACTTCATATGTCTCTAAATCAAATAATGTTTCCATTTCTTCAAGGCTTGAACAATAGCATAAAACTCTTGATCATACATATAATACTTCCTTTTAGCATCATTCAATTTCTCATTAAAAAAAGCAATAGGTTTTCCTTCTTGACTCAATACAGCTCCTATTGCACTACCACTTGCATCACATTCAACTTGAAATATCTTATTGAAATCAGGAAAATCCAATATAGGCAACTTAGTAACCTTTTTTTTCAAAGTCTCAAAACTATTATCAGCTCCATGTGTCTACTTGAATTCATTTTTATCTCCTCTCATTGTCTCAGTCATAGCATTACAAATAGAACTGAAATTCCTTATAAACTTCCTACAAAAAATAGCCAAACCATGAAATGATCTTACCTCACTCACATTCTAAGGTGTAGGCCATTCCAAAATTTCTTTTACCTTCTTAGTATCCATCTTCAAACCATTAGTTGAGATAGAAAATAACAAATACACAATCTCCTCTTGCATAAAAGAACACTTCTTCAAATTAATCATCAACTTCTCTTCTTTCAATCTCTGCAATATTTGTCTAATATGCTCAAGATGTTCTTCCTTAATCTTATTGAATATCATAATGTCATATAGATAAATAATTGAAAACTTATTCAAGAATATTTTTATTACTTCATTCATTAACCTCATGAAACTACTAGGTGCATTAGTCAAACAAGAAGGCATAACCAACCATTCATACAAACCATCTTTTTTCTTGAAAGCAGTCTTCCATTCATCACCTTCTCTGATTTTGATATGATGATAGCCACACTTAAAATAAATCTTAGTAAAATACTTTGCTCAACTCAAACAATCCATTATGTCATCCATCCTGGGCATAGGAAATCTTTATTTCACTGTAATCTTGTTAATAGCTCTAGAATCGGTACAGATTCTCCATTCTCCATTCTTTTTAGGTGCTAATACAATAGGTACAACACATGGACTCAACCTTTCTCTCATCAAATCTTTCTACAACAATTCATGCACTTGTCTGTTAAGTTCTTCATTCTCTATAGTTGTCAATCTATATGGTGATTTATTTGGAAAAATAGCTCTAGGAATTAGATCCATATAATGACTTATACTTCTCATTAGAGGAAAACCATCAGGTATATCCTCTACAAAAATCTCTTTATATTCACTAAGAAAATTTTCAAATTCTACTAGTACTCAACTTCCATTGGGTTCTGCTATCAATCAGTCACCACTGACTAGTACTCGGTTAACACTATTTATTGGCACTTAGCTACCATTAACACAACTTAGTCTCCTTAGAATTATAGAAAAAAAAACTTGAGTCATTTTTATTTCCCTTTCAAATTTTTTTCCATTCACCATGCAGATTTTCATAGTAGTACAATTAATTTCATCCAGATTTTCAATCAAAGGCAGAAATATTTGCTTCTTCCCATTTACATAAAGAGTATATTGATTCAATCTTCCATCATGTACATCATATCTATCATATTTCAAAGGTCTACCCAATAGAATATGACAAAAATCCATAGGCATAATATCACACAAAACTTCATTAGAGTAATGTCCAATTTTGAACTTCACAAGGCATTGCTCACTTACCAATATCTTATACTCATCTTTGATCCATGAAACATGATAGGATTTAGGATGCTTTAGCCTCTATAATTGCAACTTTGTAACCTACTCTTTTTATTCCAAATTTGTAGAACTTCCATTGTCAATGATCACTTTGTAAATTTTTCTAGCCATCTTACATCTTCTCTTGAAAACACTTCTGCTTAAAACAAGTTCCTCATCACTTTCCTTATTACATAAGGTTCTTCTCACCATTAGATTTTTACTAGCCCTAGGTCCAATTGGTGAACCATCATCATCTTCTTGAATCATAGCATTTCTGTTACCTTGCCTACTTTTAGAGGATCTATATTCAAAAGATCTATGACCCTCTTTACCACATTTGAAACAATTACCATGAAAACCACCTCTACAATAAGAATTGCCTCTTCCTTGGTAAGAACTAGTACCTCCTTGGTAAGAATTACTACCTTTCCACTCATTTGTGTCTTTGCCATCACTCTTCCACTCAAATTTACCTTTATCCTTTACAAAATTGTGAAATCTACCACCTTCTCCATAGGATCTACCTTTGCCTCTCTAGAATCTACCACCTCTACCTCTTTGTGTTTGTTCATGCTTCTTTTTCAAGATATCCTTAGATTTTAAGGCATATTAATATGCTTCCTCCACACTTTCCAATTTCACAAAACTTATCTCATCTTGAATTCCAAATCTCAATCCATTTATGTATCTTACAATCTTCTCAACATCATCATCCACATGTCTAGATCTAATGTCCAATCTATAGAACTCCTCAATATACTCTTTCACACTCATGTACTTTTGTTTCAAATTTTGCATTTTCCTCAACAAGCTAACTTGGTAATCAATAGGAAGGAATTTTTTCTTTACCTTGCTCATTGTCTACAGCTAAGTTTTGATCTTTTCCTTTCCTCTCCTTTCTCTATTAGTTTGTAAATACTCCCACATCAATGAGGCATGACCTTTCAACCTAGTAACTACAATTTTCACCTTTCTATTAACAAGATTTTTTTCATACTCAAAGAATTTCTCCATATCTAAGATCCAATCCAACACAACATTGGTATCCAAATTTCCATCAAAAGGAACAACTTCTACAATAGGCTTTGAATTTTCTCTAGACAACAGTCACAACAATATTTCCTCATCTTGATCTTCTTCAAGTTTTTGATTAGGGTTTGGTGTTTCTACTACATCATCACTTACATCATCAAGATGTGTTCATCTCCTCTAGGTTGTCTCCACAACATCTAATATGGGTGCAATTTGTCTCAATTGATCTAATATAGCATTATCAACATTTTCTCTTCCTTGAACTATCTTCAAAAAATTAGGTTCCTACAAGATCATAACCCTCTGCAAGTTATAGGTCAAATTTGTAGATCTACAACCCTAAAACCAAATCCACTTAGGGTTCTACATGATCCAATCACCACAAGGATGAACCACAAGCTCTGATACCACTTGACATAGGCAAAGGTGAATAACTAGGACCAATGGTGAACCGAGGCATCCAAACCACCCTGGAAGAGTTAACACAACAAAAATACAACACAAAGGACAACCACCCAAGGAGGAAGAAGAATAAAACACTTTATTGATTCATGAAAATATTAGCATGCATGCCTAACTATAAGGCCTTCTAGGCTATGGCCAAATACAAATAAATTCACATTCAAAGATCCAATAGAAAATTCACACATTTTAGTTTTGCTCCTCACTTCTAACTACCCATTGACTCCTAAACTCAAACCTCTAAGAGCTCTTTAAATACTAGCCAAAATGGCTTACAAAAGATTATAGAACAAGGAAGGCAACAAGTTGGCCCATAATAGATATTAACTACCTATATCAAAATTAAATGCAAGCCAGTCAGCCCAAACTAGAACCAAACATAGATAACTCGGCAAATGAAGACTTTATGAAAATTGGCACTCGACATCCACACAAACTTAGCATCCAAAGGAATCACTTGGCAGTAACTATGAACTTAGCATCCTTCAATTCTCAACAACCAAAGAATTCACTTAGCAACCAAAAGAACTCAACATCCATTGGAATGAGTTGGTATTCAAAAAAATCATTCGACAACCAAAGGAATCACTCGGCAACCAAAGGAATCACTCAGCAACCAAAGGAATTCACTCGAGAACCAAAGGAAATAAAAAACAACTAACAAAATGAACAAAAATGTAGGATTGTAAGGAAACCCAAGATGCTCCTACACTAGAAAGGTAGATGTTCAAGAAGTCAAAGTGTAGATAAAAAAAAGATGTAAGAAGAAGGAAGATTATAATACATCAAATTTAGATGGGATCAATTCACCCAATGGGTTAGGTGATCACATCACCCCTAACTAAGTAATAAAGAGGTATGTGTGGGACTGATATTTAGATGATATACCATAAATCAGTTTCAAGGATTTAGTTTTGAAAATATTATATATGTATGAAGAAAGATGCAAAATTTTGTTTAGAACTTAGAAGAAATCTTTTAGTTTTTTTAGTTTTCATGTTGTTGCAGAGCATGAAAATTTTCACTTAAGTTGTCAACTAAAATCTAGTTGATGTCAAGCTATCATAGGTGATAGTGTTGCCTAAGCTCATAGTGGTTGTCAAGCATGATCAAAATTATATTGAATCCAAGTGAGTTGGAATTACTATTGAAGCCAAGCTTACTATTGTGTAAGCACTAAGCATTAATTGCAAAGTTTTAAGGGCAATATGGTGAATTTTAGATTCATTTGGCATCATTCAAATCTAGAGAGATGACAAAGAGCTCAAGGAAAATTGAAGAGATTGTTCCAAGCATTTACAAACTGGATTCAACATTGTTCAACACCAGGGTATGTGCAGGATCATGGTCAACCAAACTATGCCCTTAAGTAGCAATAAAAAATTAGAAAATCAAGGTTATGTCAACTTGATGTACAATTTTCTACTTGTTATTAACTTCATATCAAAAAGTTGAGAGAAAAGAATCTCTAGAAAATTGAATCTAGTCTCTAAACTAGTAGGACTTATCTCAAAAAAATAAAAATTGATTGGTCAAAACTTTGAATTTTAATACAATATTACAAAAATTTCAAAACAAAAATAAGAAGTAGATATATATCTGACCACGTTAATCAAAACCAAATGATACCATTTTTAATAATATTCTAGATATAAGTAGTAGACTCATGCTTGGATGTGACACATATTTTTGGGCATTTTTATTCTAAATAAATATTAATTAATTAATTTTTGACTTTAGTATTTTTGGAATAAAATAACTCTCGTATCTAACCACCTTAACTAATTCAAAACTTTGTAAAATTCAATTTTTCATTTTTTTCCCTTATAGTAGAAGAAACATAGAATGTGATGCATCTTTTGGATTTAAAAAATGTTGTACCATTTGAAAGTTATGGTTGTTTTTCAAGTAGTGTGTCAGTTAGCACTTTATACATAACTCCATTAAAAAATAAGTAATAATTACTTACTAAACTCATAATTTGACAAACCTTACATTTATGGAAATATAAGTACATTCTTAAGAAACCCTTCTCATTTCATCAAATTTTGGTGAAAAAAAAGTTGTCAGCTACATAGTTGAAGTAAAAATCACATAAAAATAGGCCAAAAGCACATTTTTAGAATGTTTTTAAAGTTGAACATATAGGTTTGGTATCAAAAAATATAGTTGACTTTATAAAGATATTAAATGTTTTCATTTAGTATTAGGGTGGGTGGGAAAAAATTGGAATAGATTTTGAAATGGTTTGACATATTTTAGAACTATAGATTTCTCAAATTGCCACCTTTTGGCACGCCATGATCCTACACATACCCACCATTTAGTAGATTTGTAAAGGTATTTATTGTGTACCGAGCTATGCTATTTTTACTTTTGCAAACCCTAGGTAATCGATATGGTATCTAGTTTTTTTGCTACTATGGTTAAAGAGAGAAATGAAGTTTTAAATGTTCAATTAATTAGTAATGAGATCATACAACTAAACTTTAGAACAATTCTTGACATTGCATACAAGCAATACCTATTTAATGCACTATGAATGATACCACCATAAGTTTTAATGATTCAAGATGTAATATGTTGTTACCTATATAAGGTTGGTAGCATAGGTGATGTGGAGATCAAAGACGTATCTGAAAAATTATGTGAAAATGGAATATTGAAGGAGGAATATAAGACTATAGAAGGAAAAGGGTTAACTCATGCCCTAGATTTCCCTAATATTTTCATGACAGAGTGGATAAAGATTTTTTTGAGAAGGATTCATGGAAACTCTATGTGGTTAGAGGATGGACCTATCAAGATAACCAAGAGGATTGTGCAAAGGGTAAGAAGATATCCAACCCTAGACAGACCTAAGACCATAAGAAGTGATGCAAAAGAGGTTATTGAGAAAAACACGGGGGCAATGTGGAATAAGAGAGGAATGACAATTGACACCATCACAGATCCCCTAAATTCTTTTGCAATAAGGATAATTACACACAAATTCTTTCAATCTAGTAGATTGAATAGTGTACCTTGTATTGTTGTTGACATAGGCTACAAGATAGTCAAGAAAGATCATTCTTATTACCTTGCTAAGTTAAAGTTACAAATATTATCATAAAACTTGGGAGTCATAACAAAAAACCAAGGGTGCATAGTGCAAGCTCGATTCAATACTTGTTTGTATGTTTCTCTATGTGTGGAACACATTTCCTTCTTTTGGTAAAGTTGCATGGAAGAAAAATAGATCTATTGTAGTTTAGATAGGTGAATACATTAGGAAAATTTGAGAAAATTTTGAGTCTATAATGACTAACTACTTTGAAGACTTTAAGAAGTTAATAAAACAAAGAAGAGGATACTAGTATCACTAGTTGAGAAGAATTTCAATGATGTTTTCTTTCTAGTTGATATTGACTTCATACACTAGTAAATTTGACCCCATGTTTAGACCAAAATTTTCAACCATCTATTAAAATGGGGTCAAATTGGTCAGAATAGGCATGGAAAAATGTGTTTTTTTTCAATCCATGCTTGTGATGATCAATATTTTTACCAACACAGGATTCATATTATTTTGAAAATTAAAAAGGTCCTACCCTATTTTATTCTTATGTAATTATTTTTAAAGGGAGAATTCCATTTGGCTATAGTTTGGGAGCTTGAAATATTCAATTTTCTGTAAAAATGGGGAAGAGAAAGTTGTCAAAGAAGGCTTCACCAAAGAAAAAGTAGGAGAAGCTAGGTACAGTCTTCAGCTATCCTTAATGCAACCATGATGCTAGTGTCGAGGGAAAAATGTAAGTTTTCCATTCCTTGGTTTTTTAGCTTTTTTTTGGTTTAGCCCTAATTTCTCTATTAAGGCATTCCATGAGCTATGGAACCTTGATGTTGTGGATCATGTCGAATGAATTTGAATATTTCATGGTATTGAGGTATAGAGTGAGTATTTTTTCTAGAAATATCCATTCCAAAATTGTCAATAACTTGTCCCAAAATCATGTGTGAAAGAGGTAGTTAAGCCTTTCTCACAAATTTTTAAGGGAGTTCTTAGCATTTTCCAACAGATGAACTGAGATGGAAATGGGCTTCATGGGATTAAGTGGCATAATTTAGGCTAGATTTGCTTGTGTTTTTAGTTTTTCCACTTTCCTACAACATCTTCATGTTGAGTCCCTTTTCTAGCAAAAGGAGGGTTGTTACCTTTTTTATGCCTGCCCAATACCTTGCTTAGGAGTTTGGGACAAGTCTAGAGGTTTTTTTGGTAGAGGCTTTTGGGTTGTAGAGATTTTGGGCCTAGAATTGAGATGGACTTCATGGGATTAGGTGGCACTAGCAGTAGTAGTGAGATAGAGAGGAAGTGGAATAAACAAGGCCTAGAAAATGAAAGCGATAAAAGCCTAAGCCTTAGTCTTATTCAGGAAGTTTACAGCAACAACCATGGAAGTGGGCTTCAACTTTCCTTATTGAGCAAGGCTAATATTTGTAACATTGAAGATGTTGATCAAGTATCTCTAAATTTGGGGACTAGTGGTTGTTCATTGAGTAGTTGTGTTGTCAAGGTTGGAAATGTCACTGGATCTCCTAGTAAGAGCTTCTTTTCCACATATAACCCTAAGAAGAAGCCCTCCTTACTAAGGTTTCATAGTCTCCCTAAGAAAAAAATTTAGTGTAGAAGTGAGAATCTTCCCTTGAATGGCAAGACTAATATTGTCACTATGGTAATTATACGCAAGTAGCCTAGTGATCTTCCTAAAGATAAAGGTATTTTATTGAGAAAATATTTCAACAATTTATGATAATTATCTATAAGAATTTTTGGGATTGATTGTATTTTTATTTTCGCATTAAATTTTCAAATCACACTTCATGCTCCATCATCAGAATTTGTCCTTCTCTCTTGCTTTGCTTCGTCCTGATGATGATGGATCATCAAGATTTCTTCTTGCATTCTCTTACTTTTCTTCCATCATCATCAGGATTTTCCCTTGCTTTCTCACTTTGCTTCATCCTGATGCTGGATCGTAGAGTGTGATTCCAAATGTTAATACAAAAATTTAACATAGATTATTGTAGTGATATTCTTTCATCAAATCCATTCAGTTCTATCTCCTTGCTTTCTCTCCCTCTCTGTACTTGTAAAAGCTAATTATTCATTTTCTTTAAGTTAATCTCACAATGAATAAACATAGTACAATTTCATTCTTGAAAGACTTTTGTATTTCTTACTACCTTAGCATGATATTTGAAGAATCATTTAGAGATGCTAATGCCCTTGCTAAAAGATCTCCATGATTACTGAAAATTCTTGATTGGATCTAATAGTTTTGACTCTTTAATGAACCTAGACCAGCCAATTATGGGATGCTTTCTTCCCTTCATCTTCAAAGGATAGCTCAGTATCATATTTTACTACTCCAAGCTAGAAGTTAGTTTTCAATGTTTACCTTAGCTTCTAGCTTTCTTTGGTAAAAATGTCATCCTTCATTGAAGGAGTAGTTAGTCAAGATTAAGAAACAAGAAGATTTACACAATCCATATAAAATTGCTAGATTTTATGGTTCTAAATTTAATTGATTCTTTGTTTCTCTTATTTGGATGTTTGATGAATAGTGACCCTTTTTTTTAATAAAGTATACTCAATTTACAATTCACAAAAAAGGGGTGACTAAAAACATTTTCATAGCCAAAATTAGAAACTATTCATCAAAAAAAAGAATATAAGGCAACCTCAGGCTAACAAAGTAGTGCCAGCCAAGGGTGGTGGATCATCTTTGTCTTGAAAACCCCAATAATCTTTAGGATTGGGAGGTAGGCTGGGAACAATCCAACCATCACCAATAGTAGCAACAATAGTGGCAGCCTTCACCTCTTTAACCTCTATCCATGGAGGAGAGATCTCCAGGTCCAGGTGACGACACATCCCAGAGTGTGCACAATGAGAACTGGGAGGAGGAGCTAAGGACCAACCAGTACCACCATAGGGTGGGGAACCTAAGTGGTGCCTCTATCTGCTATCACCACCACTGGGAGAGTGGCGGCAAGAAACTTGAGAGCATAAGGTGTGCAAGTACTAGTAGGAGGAGTGACACCAAGGATGGTGGCCGTAGGGTGTTGAGGTCTCTGCTGAGGCATAAGGAGGAACTCTAGTGATAATACAAGGAGCATTGCCCCAATGATTGAGTAGCTCCTCTAGGTGGGCAACTTTGATTGCAACTTTATTACCTTGCACCTAAATTTGCATAATTACATTATTACAAATGCATCCCTTAGTATACATAGTAATGTTAACATCCAAAAAATTATGTGTGAAAAGAATAGCATTCCTCTCTTTCCACAGATAAAATACGGTCTCCAGCTTGAAGGTATGCCGAATTTGGGTGAACTTTTGAGGAAATCTAGGAGAGTCACCTAGTGAAATCATATGCCAAGAGAAAGAATCAAATTTGAATGGCTTGAAAAAATCATGAATCCAGTGCCAGTAATTTTGAGCATGCTTGTAGAACCAAAAAATATGCAAGAAAGACTCTAGTTGTCCACAAAAGGGGCATCTAGGGTTAGAAATCCCAATGTGTTTGAGCCAAGGCCCCAGGGGAAGACACACAATCAAATTAGAGAATGTAATGTAATCCAAAAAGTTGATGCAAAATAAAACATGCAATCAAATCCTGAAACATAAAATTTGATAGCCTAGATTCTTTAGTGCAGGACAAGAAACTCATTTCATTAGTAAATGAATCTATATAAACAATATCCATGATAGCATAAACTTTTATACATCCATGATAGCATATAATTTCATGTTCTAATAAAATATGATTCATGATAGTTTGGTAAAGATCACTATAAAGATTCCAAGTGCCTTCTTACAACCATTAGGAGAATATTCCTATAGTGTTCATCCTACAGTGTTCCTTTGTAGGAGAAGGAATAACTCTACTCAATTCTTTCCATTAAAGTAAGGTATTGGGCATATCCGTTTTCTAGTGTTAGTAGGGATATTTTTCCAAATGAACGAAACGTATTCAATATCTTTTACTCTCTTTTTGACATGTCTCTTTTTTCACCTCTTTTAATGGAGGCTACATCTTTTTTGTTGGAACCAATTCCTATTAGCTAGGAAAAGAATTATTTTCTTTTTTCCTTATCTAGTCCTACAATTATTGTCTTTGGTATTATTTACTATGCAATAAAAGGAATTGGCAGGCTAGTTTTTATAGGAATTTCAATAGTAGACAATCTTCATGGCAACTAAGAGTGAAAATCCTAACCAAGGGATTGATGGAGGGGCATACAATGTTGCAATACATCCTAGAAAAAAGTTTGAGATTGCCCAACTTAAAGAAGCTCTCAATAGTATTACACATGGAAGAAAAAATACTCTTCTCCATTTGGTTGCTTCTATAGGAAATCTACCATTCATTAAAAAATTCCTCCAACTCAATACTCTTCTTGTTAAGGATATAAATGTAGAAGGAAATATTGTATTGCACTTGGCTACTCAGGGATTTTTCTCCAAAGTTGTGGAGATTCTACTCCAAACACAAAAATTTGATGTAGAAATCAACAAGAGGTACATTGAGACTACTCTCTTCAAATCTTGTGAAAGTGGTGATTTACCCACAGTAAAGTAGCTACTGAAAGAACATTTGCCAAGTCTACACCAAATAAAAAGAAATGGGTGAACTTGTTTATATGTTGTAATAATTAAAGGGAACTTGGTTCAGTTGTTATTTTCCTTTTGACATAGTCAACAATAAAATTGAATCTAATGTGAGATTATTTTCTTTGTTCTAAACTTCTATGCATGTATTTATTTCAGAGAAGGAATTAATACCACCATCTAATGATTTTGGGTGACTCCTTCATAGATTTGGTGAGTCTGGTGATTGACAGGTTGGAGTCAAAAGATGCAAAAGATTTAATAAAAATAAAGTACTAACATGGTGATAGTGCCTTGCATGTAACTGCTCAGATACACTATGTTCATAAAATGAGAAAGCTAATATAGTATGAGCCCCAATTGTGTTATTTTTTTAATGAAAATGAAGAAACAAAACTTTGTATGGCAGCAAAATTGGGGCATCTAGAAGTAGTAAAAGAGTTGATAAAGTGGAAGCCAGACACTATCGAAATAGCAGATAGTTGTGGAATGAATGTGTTGCACTTAGCTACTCAAGTTAGTCAAGTGCAAATTTTTTATTACTTGAAGGAAAAGGCTGATCTATCAAACTTGGTCAACAAGGGACTTGACAAGCTTCTAGAGGAAGAGCCCCTACAAAGTGGAGAAAGCACATATTGAACAAGAAAAAGAGATCATTTTTTAAAGATATGTGAAGGAGATACACCCCTGCATATTGCCACCAAGAACAAAAAATTACTAGTGAGTTTCCTTTCATTTGAGTCTTGTGCTTTTTCTTCTCATGCATCTTATGGTTTGTTTAAATAGATTAGTTAGGAGTTAATGTCTAGTTTCTTATTTTCATATTGTGAACTATGGAAAGAGACAAAAACATAAGTTGCCTTTCCAATTTACCAATCCTTACCATTTGAGTGTACCTCTACAACTTACAACTACTGAATAGGTGAAGTTTGTTTTCCAAAGTATTTCTTGACTGTGTACACTCTGCATTGTTATGCCAAACATAGGCTTCATATTTGGTCTATCGAATGGTTAATCTCAAGGTAATGGTTGGAAAGTTGGGCACACTAGACATCAGAGGATTGATTGCACAAATTAAGCACAACCTAAACAATATTGATAATGCCACTGTGAGTATCTAACTAGTCCTTTAATTTTAATATTTTTTCTACGATCATAACCATGTTTGAATATCCTTGGAAACCTAAGTAGAACCCATTTGGACAACAAGATGCCACTTCAAAAAGAGAGACTTATTCAGAGTTTGGTCATGGCTTAATAAAAGAGCTATGGTAGGACAATGATCAAAAATATGTTTCCAAGGTATTTAGATGATGCCAAACCTATTGTTTATTATAAAAGCACTTCTTACCAAGAATTAATAACGCAAATAGATAATTTCAAGAATAATTGTTTGAGTGCTCTTGTTCCCAAAACCATCAAGGTAGTATTCCAAAATTAGGATTTTCTTTTCTTTTCTAGTTTCTTTTTCTTCTATTTCTTGAAGATTCTTTGTGAAGTTCTCTATTTGTTTGTTCTAAAAGGGGCTTCTAGTTTTTCTTGTTTAGATGGAAAAGGCATCGATTGTTGGAGATGCCATTAGCTAGGTACAAGACTTGCACAAGTAGGTGAAGAACATCAAAGTGGAGATTTGCAACAGACATTGAACTCTTTTCAGGTATCTTTCATTCTCATCCCCTTAATGGGTATTTTAACAAAATTAAACTTCTTCAACTTGTGTTGATGTCTAAAGGCCTTCACACCACCAAATTCTCTCAAGGTTAAATCTCAACATCTTCCTTTTATAAGAGCACAAATAAGATGCTATCTCAACATCCCCCACTTATTGTCAAGGAACAATGGGCATCTATATTTTCAAATTCCTTTTAGGGTATATCTCAACCTTGTCTTTTTAGCAAGTACAAGAATAATCAAAATTATTTGGCTTAGTGTGAGGAACTTATAATTTTCAAGAGACTAAAGATCATAACCCATCCCTCTAATGGTTGCATGAATAACCAAACTTCTTTGAATTAGGTCCAATAAATGAAAGGTGTCCATACCACTAATTTTCTTAGAGATAAAATCTTGACTAGTGCACAAACAATCAATTCTTTTTAGATGATCCCAACATCATCTCTCTAACAAGTTCTTGAATAATTATACTAATACACAATCCTAGCCCCATTTCTTAGCAATTGATGGATAATAAAATGTCTACCCCATCTCGACCTTTCCCTTTTATAACTAAACAAACAATAAAAACCCCTTAAACCTAATATGAAGGACTGAGAGGTATCCATGCAATCAAATTTGTTTTAAATATTGTCTTGATCTAAACTTTTCTATGACATTGCCTTCCTCTTTTATAGGTCCACAAATAACCAACCCTCTTCAATGTTCTGCAAGGATATAATAGCTTCCATGTTGGGCCATGTCTATTTCATTAAAAAAAAAACTTAAATAATATTGATTTGGATGTCATTGGTTTCTAGAATGGACTAGTTGTCATGTTTTTTTTGCATTAATATGGGATTTTTGGTGGTAGATGACTTTTCAAAAGACCTTGAATGACTGAGTGGTTGATTGATATTTCAAACTATTACCATTTTCTATGGATATCAAGAGAAGAGAATTTGAAAACTATTCTACTCATGCACATGTCTACAAAACATTATTTAGATAAATTGGAACATTTTTTAACAAGATTCATTAAAAACTACCATGCACGGGTCAAAATTTTGACCAATGCTTGGTAGAACTTGGGCCAACATGTTTGAAAGTTTTTGACCAACTTACTGATCAAAATTTTGACCAACCAATAAGTTGGTTGAAATTTTGACAAAAAAAATGTTGACATAAAATTTGGTCAAAATTTGGGTCAAAATTTTGACCAATATTGGTCAAAAAATTGCCTCAAATGTACTAGTGATATATGTCTAGGTTGTTGTTCTAAGGGTGAGATGGCTAAGGCCCCTAGGTTATGAGATAAATATGGATGAGGAATCTACAAAAATTATTTATTTTCTGGTAGAATAAGTAGATAAGAAGGCTACAACCTTTGGTAATTGTGATGTAGCCAAATCTAAGATAACTATGTACTTGAAGACAACCTCTATAATAAGGAAGAAGAACAAAATTGTTAAGAAGCTCAAAGAAAAATTTGGTTAAGGAGAAGAAGAAGAAGAAAATGAAGATGATGATGATGAAGAAGGTGAATATGTACCTACCCAAGCACCACTAGCCATAACTCAAGGTGAAGGAGAAGACCAAGGTGGTGAGGAAGAAAAAATTGAAAACTGGTGCCAAGGGAGAAGAAGCTAATGAATTACCTGTAACCACAAAGAAGAAGAAGAGGAAAGCTAAAGCTTTGGTAGTAAGGAAACCAAAGAAGGCTATAAAACCTACACAACCTATTCCTACAATTCCTACTACCAAGACTAGCACAAGAGCTACTAATAAGAAGGCTCAAGAAGTAGAATAGCCAAAGGGAAATAGAGGTAGGATAGCTAGCAAAGAATGTGAGTTTGAGAAGAAACAAAGGAGAAAGTACATTTATCAAACAAAATTAGATGATTAAAGGACAAAATTTTATGATAACAACCAATTCAAAGTGGTAACTCATAGTCCTTCTTCTTATTTGGACAACTTGTTTGAGAATATAAAGAATAATGTTGACATATCTAGATTCAAATATGTTAATTTTAAAAAACCATGAAAGATTGAAATGAAATAAGTAGAAGAGCCAATATATGGCATGATGGAAATATTCAAGAAGATTCCAATTGAGCTTGCCAACTCTATACCCAAGAGTCTATATGACAGAGTTCATAAAAAATGGTAGCTTATTCTCAATATAGAAAGCCAAATTAAAAAGACTACAGTAGCAAGTGTGATGGAAAAATTGGGTAAGGCCACAATGACAAAGGCTATTAAGATGTACATAGGGATATTTTCTCCTAAATACAAGGCATTCAATATTTTGCAAAATAACATTAAAGATGTTTTTTAGAAATCCACACAAATATGGAATATAATATATGGACTGACAACACCTAAGGCAATTAAGCAGACACCTATTGAGGTAGGTGATTAAGAAGTAACTAAGGTTACTAAAGATGACAGTAAAAAGGATGCATATGTGGAAGGCGCTAAAAACAATCTAGATAGACATGCACAACAACTAAATTTGAGCAACAAATAGAACATAATATCCTAGATATATTATTGTCAAGTGCCAGACCAGAACATGGTTTAGATGTAGACACAAATAGAATAAAGATGAAAGTTAATTTTGATATTTTCATGCATAACATAAATCCTCTAATAAAGGAATATATGAAGAAGATATTGCTAGACACAACCACCAAGGCACAACTATGTAGTCATCATGTATTGGTGAGTGTAGATGAAATTGAGAAAGCAAAAAACACATATGTAGAGGAGTAAAAAAAAGACATAACTCAAACCCGTCAATTCATAGTGGTACAACCTATAATACCCATTGTAGTGAACCAAAGGAAGGAGAAAAATATCAGCACAATGGTAAAAAAATGTATTAATACAAGAAGTTGCTACAGAAACATAGGAAGGGACACAAGTCCAAATAGGTCAAGAAGATATTATTGTACCTACAATGCAAACTCAAGGTGAAACTAAGTTTTAAAAGATAGAACATGATAGGATTTAAGAGTCAATATCGACCACCAAGCTTGATGAGCAATTAGCAATACAAGTACTAGTTACTCTGTGAAAAAATTCCACTCCTCCAAGTCAAGCTCTTCATAGGTTGAGTGTCAAAGCTACACCATTGTAGTCATCAAGGAATAGTTCTAGCACATCCAAGGAAGTTAAGTTACATCATTTAGTGATGTCAACTTGGAGGGGGCGATTGTGTTGTGAAAGTTTGATCTTGCAACAATCACTATTGAATACATGACCATACTTTAGGATGCGCCTACATAGAAAAACCACCAAGAACTACTTAGAACGGAGCATATGTAGAAGCAAGCATTTCAAGATATCAAGGGTATTCTTCTTGATGCATTTAGCTTGCCTGCACCTAAAGAAGACAAGCCTATTAGGGAGCTATTGGAAAACATAGTAGAAAATATTAATGATACAAACCTAGATTCAAATGTAAAACTAGTTGAATGGTTTGAGAGGAAATTTCAAAGAAAAGTCAATGAAAAGATATCAAGTGCCATTGCACTTAGTTAGGTTGAATTAGAAACCAAGATTGATAGTGTAAACAAAGTATTAGAGATTTTTTTCTCTCTTTACACCATGTTGTGTGATACAACACTATTCACACAGGAATTGTAGTTACATATTGACAATATAGAGGGAGATATGAGGAAAATAGGTACTACTCTACTTAATTCTCTAGCTCAAAGTCAAAAAAACTTCAAGAATTTGATGAACTCCCAAGGTCAGTTGGCAGGCCTACGTGCTCAAGATGCAAACATTTGGGTCACAATGATTAGCATCTTGTCCATGTTGACCCCACACATGGAGATACTAAATAAGAAGCTAGTGTTCACAAAAATATTAATGAAGAAAGATCCCCTTCTTTCTACAACTGAAGGCTTAGTTCACCTTGCTACCAAGTTAACTATCTGAATCAAATAATTAGAGGTATCATGTGATAAATTTGATGCAACTTTTTAGATAATACTTGAGGTCAATATAATTTTCTTGGACAAACAAACTATATGTGTATAACCCTTTGACATAAGTGTCAAGAAGGGGGAGAAATAAGTAAGGAGAAGAAATAAGGAAATGGGAGAGAGATATTAAATATAGCATTTTTGAGAGAGGCAAAGACTCCAAGGAAAGAATGAATATAGTTTTGGGTAAGACCAAATAAAGGAGTTAAAGATAGAAAAAAAGTACAACACAACTTAGCATATGCTTATTTATTTAGAAAGAGTATTTGTTCAGATTCACAACAACACATTCAACTCAGGGGGAGTTATAAGATTTTGAGGTATGATTGTTAAGTCAAGTTTTGGAAAATTTTGAAAATTTTAAATTTTGTACATATAACAAATAGAGATAGTGAGTAACTGAGTTATGCTCATAAATTAAGATCATTGATGCATGACCAAGTATTTTTGCCACTGATGTCAAAGGGGGAGATTATTGATCTTATATTGGTTTTGACATATGAGTGCCTATACACTTAAGCCATTTACAAGTTAGAACTTAGTTTGTGCTGAACAAGTAATGCACATTGAGCATAACATGTTAGATAGTGCATGTCAAGTGAGGTACTTAGTAAGTTTTGAGTAAATAGTTAGTGTCAAGTCACTCAAGTTCTGAGCAGTCAGTATGTCCTGATTGATTCAGATGCCAAGTGACAACATTGAAGTTGTAGTTGATGTTGAGTAAAACAATTTTGGTATAGTTGTTTTCAATGACACAAACTACTATGTAAACCATTTTAGAGCTGACTTAAGGATTGTTTTGCAATCCTAGATGATAAGAATATATCTTAATTGAGAATCCCTATGTATTACATGCAACCGAGTAGTTAAATGGATAAATTGAGTAGCTAGATGGATGAATTACATTAATTGATTCACACCTAACCCTAAGTCACCTAGATCTCCTTAAGGAGAACAAACCCTAAAACATGGTGTGAGTGAAGAGAGAAGTATGCATGTGAAAACAAAGCATTCATGTGTGAATAAGAAGGCTAATCATAGTGTCTAAATTATAGAATCAGTTGGAGGAGAACAAAGGAAAAGTGTTAGAGGACATAAGAGATACATTTGATTAGAAGAGGATCAAGGATACATGTAAAGATGTGATCTTTTATGTAACAATAGAGTTCTAACCATAGGATCATTATTGAGACATTCTAATAGGTGAATCATTTCAAACTCTTAACTGTGTAGTCTTAATAGCCTATTGCAAATCCTTTAACATGATGTTTACTTCATTGTAATTTGAAGTCCTTTAACTAGGCACACTTCTAACAAGGTATTGAAATCCTTTAATAGGGTAAGATCTAACAATCTTGTAAGGAATTAATAGGGTAGACCTTTCACAAGGTAGATCATTTTTCATGGCAAAAAATTATAACCCTCATTGGATATATTTTACAACTATGGTAGGGTAAAAGTACAAAGTTGTGTCACCTTTTAGGCTAACTTATCAGAATGACTAAATTTGAGTATTTATATCTAAAATTCATTTTTTTTAAAAACATATGATCTAGATAAATTCACTCTAGATAAGTTATATATGGCCTCACACTTTTCCAATTGGAAATGTCTATTAAATACATGTTTTATACTAGTTTGTATCCAATTCCTAATGAAATAAAATTATTTTAGAAAAGTGGTATTTCAATATCTCTTACTATTTTTTATGATATATTTTTAATAACATATAAAAACCACTTTATAAAGCTCAGAGTCAGCAATATTCTCATGTAGAGTTTATACTATTTTAATTAGATATAGTATATTGAAATAAAAAAAAATTCTACAAGCACATATTTGAACACTCAGAAAGATGTCAGTTTTGAGAAATAAAAATATATTAAATCATATCAAAAACACCTCAAAATTATATGACATTCTAGAGGAGAGAGTCATCTTCTAGAATGTATAATTTTTCTCCTAGTTAGAATATATTTGTTTTGAAAAAAGTGGTGGGAGATGAAAGCTATCTATTTTAGATGAGTTGAAATTTCAATCCTTGTAAAAGACAAAATATAGTTCTAAAGCCAATTTTTATGTTTGATTGTTCTGGATATATATGTTATCTATAAAATTATCTCAATCCAAAGGAAATAACTTTATTTGTATACAGTTTTATGGTAGGAACTAGACCCCTAATTTTCAGTGTTTTTCAGCACATAAAAAATTATCAATAAAAATTAGAAAAATATATCAATTCTTATTCCAAATAATCATTAAAAATTATACTCCTAAAATTCATCCATTTATACACATTTCATTGGTTTACTTTATTTCAAAATTTGAAATAATAATATGTATTTTACATCATTGAAGGTGAAGAATTATACTTGTGTTAGCCTTTTCCTTTACAAAAGGGTGACATAGGTTTGTGCTTTCACCCAATAGTGAATATTTCTAGGTGTCATCCCCACCCTAGTTTACCTTCACATTGGAGGGTTTTTTGGGTAATCATATCTTGTGTCATATGTATGAATTTTTTTTTTCATGGTATGAATGAATATGCTTTGCTATCTATTTTATTTTACATGAAAATTATGAGATGGATGTGTGGTGAATGAATTTATGGTTAAACTTTTGAAGGATTAATTCACAACTAGACCTCATCCCCATAGCCAGTTGTCTAGTTGACAAACTTTCTCTCCTTTTCAATAGTTATCTCTAGTTTGTGAATCTTCCTATAGGCTATGTGCACTTGATAAAGAAGCCAAATAGCCACCACTTTCAACTCATTGTAATAATAGACTATCTTTATAGATTGGAGGATTGGAGTCTCCAAATCAATTGAGCCACCATCTTCTCTCATAACTAGACCAAGAAAGGATTCACTGGACACTTGGAGATCATTTGGTAACTTAAGTCCACCATGGAGCGGGTAGGGGTAAATTGTGAAACCTAAGATAAGAAGAGTAAAATATTGTGACAAATTTTTTGGGGTCCAATTAGTTTGAGTGGTAGACAAGCCTTTCTTCGAGTCCTTTAAAACATCCACAATTTCATCTTTGTTATCAAGGAGCTCATCCTTTTTGTTCTTCTCTTTACGAGGAAGAAATGTCCTAGCCTTAGAAATAAAAGAATTCTTGGAAGTAGCAGAATTGTGGGATTGTCTCACCTTGGAGGAAATAGCCTTGAATATATACATGTTTAGCTCGAGGGAAAGCTGAGGGAAGGACTAAAAGGTCAAATTATAGTAGAAATCATAGATTATCCCTTCATTCCAGTGATGTAATTCATTAAATAATCCTTCTCAAGGATTTAGCAGAGCTCCTTATCATTCAAGTACTCTGCCCATTCATCATGGTCAATCTAACAAGGGTCTACTCCTATCCTTCTATTCTAATGAACAAAGTAAATGCAAAGAAAATAAAACTCAATATTTTTTTGCAATGGTGTTAAATTGAAAAATCAAAATTGTATTCTAGCTCATAAAAATGCTTTTGAAAATATAACCCATAAATGATAATAACAACCACACCACTAATGCACCATTTGAGTGCAATCACCATAGATCACATTATACACCTCCACAGGGATGGATGGAGGGTCATCCCAAATTTTGAATCCATGTATAAACTACTCCACACCCACCAAGTTATCTGCAACATGATTGCCCTTTTGATATGTGTGTGTAAATGATAATTCATCCAAATTGATTAATAGGTGTTTAAATTTAAAAATTATGTTCCTACCATTCCAGCTTGTCTATGCCACATCTTTTTAAGTGTTGATGATGTTTAGAGCATCCCCTTTGATGATTTAACCTTTCTAACATTTTTCCTACTCAACACTAAGACCCCATGGTTACAATTTTGAGTAGTTGTTGACAATGATTTTCAAATTGATTAAATTAAATCATCATTACTAACTCCTACATATTTCTAGAAAATAATTTTTCCTATCTCTATTATACTTACTCATTTGATTCACAATTAGCATTAAAAAATTACATTACTAATTATTGTTAGTTAAACTTATGTTTTACTAAGTCCAATTTTAATTAGATTTAGTCATACACTAAATTAGTTTTATAATTAGTGATTACACTATAGATTTTAGTACTCTGATAGATTTAGTTTTGAATGAGATTTTTTCACCTTTTTATTTAATTTTTTATTTTATATCTATTCATTTTAAAGATTAGATTTAGTAAAACTATGTTTTAGTTAGTTAAATAGAATGTTGGTTTTAGTTTACATGGCTAATTGATATAAGTAAAACTCATTTATACTAAGTACATTACTTATACTTTAACTTAGTTTTATAACTAGTGATTACATTGTAGATTTCGTTACTTTACTAGATTTAAAATTTTGCATATATTTTCTTAGATCTTTATGTTATTTCTATTTATTTTTAGATTATATTTAATAAAAATAGATCAAGTAGTCATCTAAAAGGTATGTTATTTTTCTTAAATTAGATTGGATTTGTTATAAAAAATATTGTAAGGGAAAATATCAAGTTCTCTACAATCTCTTTACTAAAACATTATTTTTAAACTTATATTATGTTTAAACTTAAATACAATATTTTTAATCTTATATTATGTTTAAACTTAAATACAATATTTTTATTTGAAGTTTGTTGAATGCTAATAGTGTTTCCCTCCACTTATATTGGCATCAATATTGAAGTTTATGTATTGATCTTCATGGCTTATTTTTAGTGGTTAATATGGAGATGGAAATAATATAAAACAAAAAACTTAAAAGAAAATTTTGAGAAAAAAGAAGTTAATTGATGGAATGGGGTATTGGGTGATAATTTAGAGAGAGAAGTTGTATTGATGTTATTCAATTTATTTATTAATACAAATTCCTCTATCTCTATTAATTATATTATATTTTCTAATAGATAAGTTAACATTATATTTTTGTTTACACTCATATATAAGGTACAAATGGATAGATGCACAAGTGGGAATGAAGATAGAAGCCATTTGTGATGAAGAAGGATTCAAGGGAACTTGGCTTCCTAGAATTGTCATAAGAATAGTTGATAATATTGAAAGGGAAATATTTCAAGTACGCTATGATCTCTTTATTATGGGCAAGGTTCATTGCCAACCCCTTGGTGATGATGTGTTTCCAGAGAACATGAGACTTGATCCTCGTCTAATCATCTTCCCTCAAGAAATACTACTTATGTCTAGTATTGAAGAATTTGATTGTGTCAGTTGGTGGAGAGGTATAATATACAATGGATTTTTTTTCTCTAAGATTTGAAGAGTTTTATGAAGTATATTTTCAAGATAGTTGTACTCTAAGTACATTTATATATTCCCAACTACGTGCATGTGAGGACTAGATTAGAGGAGAGGGAAAACACACAAAGGTTTGTGTCACCTTTTAAAAGGAAAAAGGATCTAAGAATGCAAATGTTCAACTTTAATAACATAAAAACTAGTATTTGGGTTTAGAATTTGTAGATAATGTAAACTAATGTTATATGAAGAATTGGATGGATATTATTCATATAGTTTTTTATAATTTTTTTGAGCAAGAACATTTTCATTTTTGTTTAAATTTCGAATTCCCTTTTTAATTATAAGAAAAATATGGTGTGGTTCCCATCAAACAAGTCTATGCAAATCATCATTTTTTCTTCTAATTTGAAAAAATCTTATAGATGACATGTATAGCTATCGATGAAAAAAAGAAATAATTATTTTTGATGTATTTTTTCTATATTATAAGTTCTCAAGTTTGAGCTTATCAGAATCCAATATTTTTTTCCTACCATGAAATCTTCCCTATCAAATCTACACCTTTTTGAAAACAAATTACATATTCCCAAAGATGACTCTCTCTTGTAGAGATAAATATAAAATTTAAATTTTTTTAATATGATTTACTATTTTTTTTTCCTTTTTTGAGGGAGTATCTTCTAAAATGTTAAAATATCAACTTATAATATTTTGAGATTATACTATATTCTAACTAATCAAAACACTATGAAACTTATATAATGATGATATTGAATCTAAGATCTATAGAAGGGTATTTATAGTTTTTAAAAAAACTTGAGTTTTGATAGAGATATGAGATTTTACCAAAATAGGTTTTGGTATCTTAAAGGTGGCATAGATCTATTCTTTTACCTTGTAATGGATAATTATAGAGTACAATTGCAGAGCTTGTTAGTACTTATAGACTTTAGATCTATGTACTATTATGTTTCTCATTAAATAAAATTTTGGGCTATTCTTATCATGATGCAACTAATTTTCCATATAACAAGACTTGTATTAAGTGTTGCAATGTTTTAGTGGTCTTTTTATTCTATACTAGATATTACTTCTCTTTTTGAGTGAAAAAATAGTTAAAACATAAGAATTTTAGATTTAAAATCATAGTTCTTATGATTGATTTAAATTTTGTATCACTATTCATGCACTTTTTTATAGGTGGTATGAGGTGGACAAATTTTTTTAATATTTTGAGATTCACATTCTTAGTACATAGGTTCACATGGCATTATCTAATGGCTTTCTTGAATTTTTTGTGTATGTCAGAGTACAACAATTCAAGGGGAAAATGGAGGTACTTTAATAGGAATATAGGTCTTCCTTTTTTGAGGTCCAATCAACCATTCAAATAGATATGTGATGGAAAGAGGGGAGCATCTAAATATCATTCCACTTATGATCCAAATTATATTATCTAGACCACAAAGAAACAAAGGTGTTAATGCTAAATTCAAATTATAGAAAAAAAATGAAATATGAAGAAACACTAGCTCTAGCCCTTGATAGGATAATGTAAATGTGAAATTGAAATAATTGGTTAAGTAATGTAAATTTCAATGCTATGTGTATACAATTGGCACAATTAAGATATATATGTAGGGTGAAGATATAAAGGGAAATAAAATATAAAATAATTGCCTTTAATTACTTAGAGGAAGAGATATTTCAGCTTAAAAACTCGTAGATCTAATATATTTATGTACTTCCATTTGTGGATCTCATAATAGAATGATAGAATGAATAAAACCCATAAATCTCCCCAAAAATAGAGACTAGAGGTCTAGGTTGACTTAGAAGGGTGACTTACCATGAGCTTGATCTTTTCCAACAATCTATAACTAATGACTCTAGAATTCTTAATAAAATTGCGTTCTAGATTTGGAATCATTTTTTTCTATCACCTTGTGAATCAACATAGAAAAGGGAAGTTTTGTGGTTGGGTTTGATGAGGGGTTTCCTTGTTCAAGCCCTATGGTAAGGAATTAAATGTAAATGAGAAATATAAATGTAGACGATTGAAAAAAAAGATAAATTATAGGATTCACCTCACTTGAAACCCTTATTTGTAAGGCTTTTGTATGTAAAACTATTGTAGATCTTGAACTAGGAATGTAAGGTATCTCAAAAATTTGTAACTGATATACCATAATCCCATTATAGCACCATGGATATAAATGTTCATCAATAAAGAAGTTGAATACTTCAATGTAGATTTGCTCCCTTGGTGACCAATAATAAGCTAGATCTTGAAAAGGAAATTACCACAAAGGATTCTTCAATTCTTGATAGAAGTCTCCTCACTTGAATGTTTGAAAATCTTGAATACTTGAACTCCTTAAATGCAAAATATAGAAACCTATACTTGAGAGAAAGATCTTGAAAATATGAATCTTGATGTCTGAGTATGGTATGATATGAAAATGAAGCCTCTAAGTCTTCTTATATATGACATTTTAGCCGAGAAAATAATATAAGCTATCTTGAGAAAAATAAATAAAATTATTTAAACCTTTGAGGCTTTTCGAGCCTTGACCCCCAAACTCACTAGGGACTAGGTTGCGTTGGTAGAGCTAGTGATGGACTAGGTTAACTTGGGAGGACCAGGTCAACTATGTTGACCTAGTTTAGAGTAGGTTGACCTGATTATGTAGATTAGGTTAGGAAGCCACAAGAAGCTCTACTAGATACGATGAGAAATATGATGGACAATTGAAGAAGAAAGGAAAAAATATATCGAGCATAGATATATCCTTGGTTTGAAGATGACATTATGAAGAGGGAGCTAAAAGGTCTTAAAAAGGAAAGTGTGTTCATTTTAAGATGATACATTTAGCCCCCACTTTGGTGGGAGTTTTATTTTCCTCAAACTTATCATTAAGTTAATCATCAAAAAAGGATAAAATATTATCATGATTTAGGAGGAAACAAAACATCAAGCCCCTAAGAGACTTGAGTCTTTATCACACCTAAAATTGTCATAAGAGAGATAAAAACAATGAACAAAGGGATGTAGTTACTTACCCAATAAGATTTGTGTACCTTATTGTGAACCACCAAAGAAAAATAGAAAGGATGAAAGGTCTCTACAAAATGATATGTCATTGAATGGTCTAGAAAGTGTTTGTGGCATGATAGTCAACCAATTGAAGATGAACCAAATGGTCTAGCAAGTGTATGTGGCATTCTAGTCAATCCATCGAGGAATTCAACTTTAAGGGAACTCCATGTCCATAGAAAAGAAGAATAGAAAGTGATCCATGGATAAGGATGTGTGTGACCTTATGGGATTAAGATCAGGCATCCCAAAGTGTTAGTAATCAAAAGAAGGGTCAAAATAGGGATTCAGTCACCCAAACTATCCACAATTTAGATAGAGATCTAAAAAAAAAAAGACAAAGCCCAAAGAAACTATCAATACTTTTCAAAAACTAAAAGGAAAAAGTGACAGAGAGTTAGAAATGAAATAAAAAGAGATAGATTAGGATATACGTTACAAATCATACCAAACACTAACGCTGAAGTACTCCAAGTTATACACAAAATCTATATTTGTATTTCAAGAAAAAAGAATGAGCATGGTGTATACCCTCATGTTAAAGTGATTAGAAAAATATTAACAAGAGAAATGACTTTAGAAGAAGTGTACATGCATCCCCTAAATGATTTTTCCACTTTGATATGCCCCAAAAAAGAGAAACATATCAATGGAAATAAGCACATAAGAAAGGATGAGCTTGAAGGGATCTACTAACTTTGGGGTCAGTAAGATCATATGATAATATGTAATAATATATCAAGTATGAAAACATTGTCATCCTCTTAAGGAGGTAGAACTATGATATAATGGGGAAAGGACATGAAAGCGCTAGAAAGAAGAATCTATTTGGGAAAACAACATTGAGACCAAAAATAATTAGTGCTACCATATCATAAGAAACCAAGAAGGCTATACAAGATAAATAGTACAAACAATAACACACATACAACATAACTTGTGACAACATATAGAATTAAGAGATACAAATAGAAGAATGTATAAAACCTAGGCTGACTACTTTATTCTCTTGAACTCAACAAAACAACAAGGATTATCTAAAGAAATCAAAACAATATTTAAAAAAAAACACAACATGAGGGAAAGTACAACACAAGAAGAAGAAAAAAAGGATACCATAGTAAATGAAGTCCACATCAAACATTTTGCATGTGCCCCCCCATCTTAATCTGAAATGATAGGGGAAGGATGGTGACTTGCAAATCACACTATGGTAGGAATCACACTAATTTCCAAGAAAGGAATTTGGTAGTCACTACTCTCATTATTTAGAGTGTTTTTAAGCTCTGTACAAAGCTTTTTAGCAAGATCAATATCCATATCAATTAATTCTTCATCACTACTAACATGTTCATCATCTACAGTGTTGGCTCCTAATTAAATAATGTTTGAATGACCTAATGATAAGAGAAAATACATTTAGGGTGTAGCTATTTACCATAATCAACATACTTGTTCATACATTAGGGCTAACTAAAAATGCTATAGTCCTTCTCATACTTTAGACTATACAAAACCTAGGTGGATAGACCTTAGATTCATCAATATCACAAGTGCAAGAATATAGATATGAATCTAACAAAGAAGATAAAATCCTCAATTATTTTATACTTGTACAATTAGATGGGTGTGCAATAGCTAATTACCCAACCTATAAAATCTAGAATCTAATTGATGGTTTACATTGAGCTCCTAAACAAAAAGGGAAGTGTATTTTGACATTTGATCTTAAAAGTTTCACCAAGATCCATGAGGAAAAGACTAAGGAAAGAAAGATCCTAAACCTGAGATTAGTGCTTAATCAATTGGTAAATTTAGTCATGGTAAAGACAACAATGAAAAAACTAAAATGAACTTGCAAAGTAGCCTGAGATATGTGAAATTCTCCCTTACAACCCTTCATAATAGTGATTTAAAATAAACCTACTAATCAAATCCAACTATAGAATTAGAAAAACTATAATCTCTATCAAACATGATAATAAATCTGTTATACTGAAGAACAAAGAGAGACCATGTATCATACAACAAGAATCAATGACAACAAAACATTTTCATTTCATTCAAACTTTACTAACTTACAAGAATGGAGAAAGTAAACTTGAAATCCCTTTCTCATTGAAATTCATCCTACATATAATTTACAATGAAGAAAAAAAATATTAAAAAATCATCTACTAAGAAACATCTAATTCCATACCCATTATTTTCTCTAAAGGAAACTATAAAACCTATTACTTTAAATAAAGAAAAACTACTGAAAGAAGGTGGAATCACAAGTTGTGAGACTTGTCCAAGAAGTTGGAACTAACCCAATAGAATGAAAGAAAGAAAAAGTAAGTAGAAGAATGGAGATCGGTCAGATTTGATCTATAGCTATAACTTGTCATCTTCATTTTTCATGTTCCTTGAAGCTAAAACTTCTCTCCTCTCTCCCCTTCAACTAAAGAATCAAACCTCATCACTAGGTTGTAACAACTTGAAAACATATCTTCAAAATGGTGAAAAATCTGTATGGATGAGAATATTAAATATTATGCTAAAAAATAGCCAAAAACCCCACCAAAGTGTTGGAAAAGAAAAATCATTATTCTAGGATAACCTTCTCCAAATTCGGTCAACACCTAGATGAAAAAAATGCTAAGCAATGCCTCTAATTGCCACAAGAGAGCCAAAACAAACCAAGAGGAAAAACATTTGAAGAAAAGCCATCATTGAAAAATCCTAGAATAACTTCTGACCACTGAGTCATGCACTTTTTTGAACTTCAAAAATGGAAATTTCCTCTTGAGACCTTTCTATTGATATATGATACTCATATACCTCATGAATATTTGAGGTCAAAACCCCTCTTTAAAAGATACAAGTCTAAGAAAAATGGATGTGCTGACCTCTCCACGTGAAAAATTTCATCTTATTATAAAGTTAAAATAAATTATAATAGAGGTAATTTTATGTAAAATATGTCGGACCCACTTCAATTTAAAGTCTTTTTAATATTCCCTGGCTGTGTATTCAACATTAGGAAATAACTTTTAAAATTTAATTGAAAGATTTAGCCACCAAATTTGATAGTTGGTAAAACCTATTCTTTGACTATGCCACTTAGCTAGCTACCATTGGTCCTTCTAATCCAATCACTTTCTACTTCATAATACACTCTAAGACCTTACGACATCATTTTCATGGGGCATCTTGTGATTCATCCATGGATCCAAGTTAACAACACCTCATCATCTGCTTGTTCAAGGGATCTACCCCATGCAACTCAATCTCATGTTTTCAAGTGATTTGGTGTTAGTCACCAAAAAATCTATTGATATCTTAATACCTAACTCCTAATGATGTCAATAAATTCACTATCATCTTCCCATATGTTAGCTCCTAATATGTTGGTTCTGCGACAACCTAATCTTTTATTGGGCACCACCTCATCTACTTCGACCTTAGTTGATCTAGGGAACACCTATAATGCCTACCACTAGTTGAATTTTCTTGTTATATTGGCAAATTATTTTAGGCCTATTTTATGATTATGTTTTATGATTAGAGGTACTTGGTTACTAAATTTGATTTAGATGTTATTTCATACCAAGTGGATATAATTGATGAACTACTTGATACTTAGTTATTTTATGTGTTTATATTTATCCTTTCTATGATGATATTTCATATGTTTGTATAGATATTTTAGTTATTTTAATGAACATAGATAGATGAATGATTTATATGCAATTTTCTATGGTTACTCCATACTTGCATGTGCATGGTGTACTTGTATGCTCTACTTTATGTTTTTCATTTTAGATGTAGTGGAGTGAGGGATTCATACTCACCTACTAGTTGAGATCTACACGATGCACCACTTCCTACTCTTGGTTATTTAGTTTAGATTATATGTGTATATATGTACTCAGATTTCATGTAGATTTTGGGTATCGGGCATCAACTTCCCTAAATTGTCATGATGAGTGTGCCCTATTGTAGTATCTCAATGGTAAAAGAGGGGAGATAATTCTTGAGTCCATATCCTAACAGTAAGCTAATTGTTCTATAAATTAGGACAAGTATGTAAGTTTCTTGTATCTTTCTAAATTTGTTAAGTGACATGAACTCATGATTTTGAACTTGGAGTTTGAATTGGTCCTCTGTCTTCTAGTTGAGTTTTTATATTTAGTGTTGTGGGTCTATTATGATTTTCAATTATAATTAAATCAAATTAAAAGACAATTTAATGATTTAATTGAAAAAAAATTTAATAAAGGAAAATCAATATTTAATTATATTTAATTATATTTAATTAATTAAATTAAATAAATAATTAGAGTTTTAGTTTGGTAGAATAATATTTATTTTATTTAATGATAATTTATTTAGGAGTTTAATTTTTATAATAAACTCTAATTTTTATTATTAGTTTAATTAATAAATATTTAATTTAAAATGGCTTACGATTTAATAAAAGAGAGAAACATTAAATTTAATAAAGTTTGCACATGAAATCAAAATATAATAAAATAATTGAGAAAAAGGTTTTATGTGATTGCAAACTGAAGCCATAGTTGGAAAAAATAATTTGTTAAGAAATGAAAGCTCATTTCTGCACACATTGAATTTGGAGGAAAAATTTATGAGAAGAGGGTTTTGAAAAGAAAAAGAATTTGCTTGCTAGTTCTTTGCATTTAGCTCTTTTAGCATCAGATCCAAGTAGGATCCTATGAATTTTGTGTAGTTGTTTGTTTCTTTGAAATCTTTGTCTTCTCCATGTTTGAATGTAATTTTTTTTAGAACATATTTATGTTGAAACCCTCATTGATAAATTTATAGAGTTTTGTTATGGAAACCCTTGTTTGGTAAATTCTAGAGATTCATAATCTAACAAATTATAATTCAGGATAGTGGTTCTGAAAAGAGAACTAGTTTTAATTACTAAATTTAATTATTTAAATTTTGTTGCCCTATGAGATATGTATTAGAAAGTTATAAAAAATATATATTTTTAAAATAATATAATGACTATAGTAATTAGTAATGAATGTGGTAATTACATTATTAAATAAAATGATTTTTTTATGCAGGGAATTTTATTCTAGTTTTAATAGCACTTTGAAGGAAATTTAAAAAAATATTAAAAGTATTTGGGTGGGTGGGGGCCACTACCTCCCCACCCCCCTTCTCCTCCACTTTTACATTTCATGACTATGATGTTAGCAAAGGTTGTTGTCTAGTCCTTGACTATCGCAATAGTTGAGGCTGCCAAAGTAGCCAACCGCACACAAACCTAGGACCGCGTCATGGCTACCCACTTTGGAGTTGGGTATGATGCTTTTTCTTATAGTTTTTAATTTTTATTAATAATTTTAATATAGGTAAATTTTGAAAGTAGTTTTATTTTATATATATATTAAATAGTTTGTTATTCAATATTATATAGTGTATATATATATATATATATATATATATATATATATATATATATATATATATATATATATATATATATATATATATATATATATATATATATATATATAGAGAGAGAGAGAGAGAGAGAGAGAGAGAGAGAGAGAGAGAGAGAGAGAGAGAGAGATGCAAAAGTGGGCTAGCTACTAAATATATTTATTAATAAAATAGGTTCAAAGAGCTCAACCAAGAAAGAACCAGAAAGAAAACCTAAAATCGTTGCTTATATACAAATCTACATAAAGATATTTGTCGATATTTACAATAGATATTATATCGACAAAATCTAGGCTCATAGAACTATACCATTGAGAAGTTTGTCCTGAGTCAAGCTTTACATCTAAATTTTATGAGCATGATAAACAACTTTTAGATGCAATCAATGAATGTAATTGTTCAAATTGTGCAATAAATGAGTTGGGTTGATGTGTGTTAACAACAACACCATCACACCCAATATTAGATATGAAATCAGGGCCTTCTCGTAGGGCATGTGATATGGTAAATTCTAAAAATTGATCAATCAAGTACCAAATTTTCTTGAAGATATATTGCAAATGTCATGAATAGAATTTTCATTTAATGCAACTATTAATAACCATTTGAGAATCACCTTCAATATGGACTCTGTGAAAATTACATGTTTTAAGCAGTACAAGGCCTGCCAAGAGAGCTTGTGTTTTTGCTGAACTATTAGTCCCATCTGGTAGTGAGGAGGATGAAATTACCAGAACTATACCTTTACTATCTCTTACACATGCCTCAAGACATGATTTACCTAGATTTCCCTTTGAAATGCCATCAAAATTAAGTTTCACTATACTTGACTTAGGAGGTAGCCATTACACAACTTCTCTATCTATCTTGGAATGTTGATTGTTGCTAATTCCACTCCCCCATGGAATAAGAAGAGATTTTCACTCTCGAATGATGAAACTATCCCAAACTGAGATTATAGGATTAATTTTACATCTGAAATAACCTAGATTAGTGACTTCTGATATAGACTTTTCAATGCCTTGTAACACTATTTCTTTCTCTGCAAACTCATTTCTAAATATCCTCTTGTTCCTCTCCCACCAAATAGCCCAAATAACCAAAGGTGGAGTACATATCCAAATTCTTTCAAATAAAGCTTTCGAAAAAAGAAGTAGCCAAGATTGAAAAATCGCCCAAAGGTTATTTTGAAGAGGAGTATAATAATGAAGTTTTCTGAGGACGAAAACCCAACAATCATATGCGAACGAGCAGGTGACAAACAAGTGATCCATTGATTTATATTCTTCATTACACAAGACACATTTAAATGGAGGAGCAATATTCAACTTAGTCAATCTATCACTTGTAAGAATTTTTTGTTTAAGTGCAAGCCATGCAAAACATCCATCTTTTTGAAGAACAGCATGGTTCCAACAAAATTTTTAAACTCTAGATGGATTCTTTTGTGCAGCCATTCTCTATAACAACTTATACCCCTCTTTGACTGAGTAGCAACCATCTTTAGCTAGAGCCCAAAACAATCTATCTTCCCCATCTGAAATATAAACAAGTCTCTTGTCTAAATAGTCCCTAAACATTTATTTCTCTTGAATAGACAAAGGCAGGTGATCCGGATTTTTCCAAGTGACTTTCCTAGAATAGGGACAAATTTTATCTATAAAATCAATGACTTTGTTACCCAAAACTAATTCTTAAATGTTCATTAGGTTCTGAAAAAACTGCAAAGTATGAAGAGGTGGAGATCCATTCCCTGAGTCCCTCCAAAAGTTGACTCTATCTCCCTTATTCAACTCCAAAGAAATATATTTAAGAACAATATCTCTGGAAGAGATCATAAAATCCCAAATCATAGAGCCTTTAGGGGGATTGAGAATTGAAAAAATTATTTTGGGGTCATTATTATATAAATACTTTTGTTGCATTATCTAACACCATGTTCATTGAGGTTTAGTGTACATATGCCAAATGAGTTTCCTACCAAAAGCTTCATTTCTCTTAGTCAAATCATGAATACCTGCTCCACCAATGGCTAGAATATGAGCCATGTCATGAAGTAATACAAGAAGAATCTTTTTATCCTCGTTCATATTTCCTACCCAAAGGAAACCTCTAATCAAGTTTTGGATTTGTAATAAGATTGATGTCGGCACTTTAAGGACTGCAATATAGTAATTTGGGATTGCTAAATGTACCGATTTTATAAGTAGAGTTCTTCCTACTAAAGAAAGCCATCTGGCTTTCCAATCTACCACTCTAGACTTAATTCTTGGAATAACCAAATTCCAGTAGCTTGTCTTATTTGATCCCATGAAAAATGGAATTCGAAGATATGTTGATGGAAGAAAGTCCTCTAAAAATCCCAAAATTTCAACAATTTTATCCGATATCACTTTTTTGGTGTAGAAAAGAAAGATTTTTTACTTATTTGAATTTATTTTCTACCCTGAGACATCTAAATACAACTCCAAAATTTTCTTTATTTGTCTAGCTTCTAACACTTGTGATATACCAAACAGGAGTGTACCATCTTCAAATAAAGAATGTGTAATGGAAATAGATGTGCCAATAATGTTTGCTCCCTTCCATTTTTCTAAAAAATGATAGTGCCTAATGGTTCTACTAAAGGCCTCAGCCATGATGATAAACAAAGCTTGAGAAAGAGGATCTCCTTGCCTAATTCCTTGAGTAGAAGAGAAGAAACCAGAAGTTGTCCCATTAACAATGACTGAAAACCAAGCCCTAGAGATACATGCTCTTATCCATTTACAACATTGATTTGAAAAACCTATTTGCTAGGGGACTTAAAGAAGAAATGACCAAAAAAACTTTTTCATAGGCCTTCATCATATCTAGCTTGATTATAGAAGAAGGAGACTGACTCGTACTTATAGAATGAAGAACTTCATGAGCAACCATTTCTCCCTCCATAGTTTCCCTACTAGGAACAAAACCCCCCTTCTCTGAAGAAATTATCTTTCGAAGAAGATACTGAAGATGAGAGTATATTACCTTTGTTATAATCTTATATGTAAGATTACAAAGAGAGATAGGCCTAAAATCATCAAATGATTTGGGCTCTTTCAACTTAGGAATAATTGCAATGTTGGTGGTATTAAAATAATTAAGCGTTGATTTTCACTTCCTAGACTCTTCCACTGCAGCCAAAAGATCAAAACCAATAAAATCCCAGCTGCATTGGAAAAATAGCACTGTGAATCCATCAGGACTCGGAGCTTTGTCCGAAGGGAATGACAAGAAAAAATTTTGAAGTTCTTGAAATGAGATCGGTTTCATAAGCATATTATTATCTTCTAGAGACACTAATTTTGGAATGGCTTCAAGAAAATCTACCACTTATGAAGGGGAAGGTGCAAGAAATTCAGCTGGTGCAAGAAGATTCTTAAAAAACCTAACACCTTCCTCTTTAATATGCTGCAAATTTGTTAAAACATTACCTATTACTGAGTCCTTAATATTAAAGATTGTTTTGGCTGCTCTTTTTTGCTATGCTGAAGCATGAAAATATTTAGTATTCTTATCCCCTTGTTGAAGCCATAACTCCCTAGACTTTTGATGCCAATATTCCTCTTCTCTTCCACGCAACTCTTCCCACTCATTTTGAAGATTTTTTTGTTTAATATATGTATCATTTGTCATCCCATTCTGAATGATATTAGTGTGAATATCCTCTAATTGTACCCTGACAATCTCTTTTTGATTGAAGACATTTTTGAAGATATCCTAATTCCATCATTTTATGTGTTTTTTAATATGTTTAATCTTCACTGCAAATTGATGCATCTTAGAACCCAGGACAAAAGGTGCACTAACCCACCACTACTTAAGATGCTGGAGAAAATTAGGATGATTAAGCCACATAAATTCAAATTTGAACGAGGATTTACCCTAATAATGTTTGATATCTCTAGCTCGAGTAAGTGATAAGGTGATTAGGTAGTGGTCTAATTCTGGATATGATAAAATATCTGAACTAAGCTAAAATTGCTGCAATTTCCATTCTTGAGACAACAAGAATCTATCAAGCCAAACAACAATTTGTGCAAAACCATCTCTCCTATTTGACCAAGTATACTTTCCTTGAGTTGGAGGAATATCCATAAGCCCATTATTATCAATGAAATTGGAGAATGATTAATTGAGTTTGTTGTGATTGTATTTTCTGAGTCAAGGTATCGCAAAGTTTTAACTTGTCTTATGTAGAATTTGGCCCATAAACATTAATAATGAGAAAATAGATTTCAAAATTTGAGATTTGCACCATTTGCCAATTCTGATGCTGATGAATGAGTTGGCCTCGAATTAACAAAGGATTCCACAAAATTACAAGTCCTCCCGAAGCTCTAATATTTGGTGAATGAAAGGAAGACCACTTTGACGATTTGAATAATGTCTTTTCATATGATTCTTGTGAAAGTTTTGTTTCTTGAAGCAACACAGTATCTTATTTCATATCATCTATTAAGTGTTTGATCCTTTTTCTTTTGTTAGTGGCATTAATACCTCTGACATTCCAAGAATTTATCTTCATTGTGGATAGGGAGAACCTTTTGTTCTCCTTTTCACTCTCTTAGAAACGAAAAACTTGTCATCCAAAGTAGTATGAATACCAGAGGAAATTTCAATTCTAGTCTTAGATCCTTTAGGTTGTCCTCTTGATTTTGGAGTTTTAATATCTTGTTGTTTCAAGGAAATAGATTGAGCAATTAAGAGAGTTTTATTATAATCATAAAGGTCTAAAGGAATTTCTAAAGAAATTTCATCTATCTGCAAATAATTTTTAATATTCTCAGTCTGTCCCAAATCAATATCCTCATGTAGAGAAGATTGATTAATTACACAATCATGTATGTTGTTATATATGGATTCTTCAATTCCCAATGGGTCCTTAGCAATTAGAATATCTTCCTTAGGTTGAGAAGCAATAACATTTGAGATATTCCCTGTAATAAATGAGTTCTAACTAGCCTGTAAACAATGAGAAGACTTATGAAACCAGAACTGATATTGCTGAAATAAATCATCCAACTATTTATTGTTGTGGTTTACACCTGGGAAGCCTTCCTCTTCTGCAATATCAAAAATTATGTTGGAGCCTATTTCTGAAACAATTTGTTCTTCAATTTGACAAGTCTTCCAATCAGCCAATCCTTTACAAATGTCAGAATTTGATGGTTGAAAGGGCAATAAAGATAGTGTGTTTGGAATATTCAAATGATATGTAATCAAAGCATCTCTCTTCAAAGGAACAATAGCAGTCCTATCAGAATGCTCCATCAGATAAAGAATGGAAGGCATATGTATTTTTAACAAATAGGAGAACATTGCATCTGAAAATTTGTAATGAACAGAAGATGTGGATGTGTCTAGAATGGTATCATGATGTGGAGAGTGGAAATCTTCTACTACAGGACCTTTTCTTGCTAAAATTTGAGGATCTTCTATTTATCTCTAAAGAGTGAAAAGTTTTTGATCTGTAGTATGATCAGAGCACACTTTTATTGAATCTTGAACACCATTTAGAAATTGGGTGTTAAAATGCCCAAGAGTAGATTAGAATCTCTAAATTGTTTCTACATCCTAAAATAGAATAGGTTGATTCCATAACCCCCACAGAGAATTAATCTGAATATTAGATAGGATGTTTTTTCTCATATCTAGAAGCACATAGACTCTGACACATAGATATGGTCGATCATATGGGATGAGATCATGCTTCAAGAAGATGCCAATTTTATTTGCAAGAGCTTCAATAATATTTATATTATTAATTATAATAATTCGTATTTTATTAATAGATTTGTAATTATTTTATTAATGATTTAATATAAATTATTAATAAGTAAATAATAATGATGATTAATAAATTAATTGATTATTGTTGTATTTTAATAATATTTAAATTGAAGATTGCTAATTAATAAAATATATTTGGAAAGTAAATTCAAAATTGTAATTGGGAAAATGATTATATTAGTAAACTTTGGTTTTAATTGATGATTCAATTTTATATGAAAATGATTTCTATTATTAGAGGAAATTTATTACATCTCAAATAATTTGAAAACCTTAGCAATTTACATACTTTGATAATGAAAACTGAAAACTTGGTTGTATATCAAACCTTTCTATTTTGAAAACCTAATGAACTATCAAAATAATTATTAAAATTATGATTTGATGTATGTTGTATTTCATGTTGTGGTTTGGGTTTGACTAAGTACATTGACTAGTTAGGATGATTACCAGAGGCTTGAGGGTTTTGTTTGGTGATGATGTTATGGTTAGATTTTGTTCATAATCTTTTGTGTCTGACCATGGTGATGTATCACGTATTTTTTATGATGAGTTTTGATCATATATTATTAGTGCTTTCCAATTTCTTGCATAGAATTGACATGATTATTTTGATTTTCCTAGTGTAACCTTTGAGTTTCAATAAGTCATCTTTTGATGATTTCTAGTTGCTCGTATAGGACTGAGGTGATTATTTTTATTATTTTTCAGGTGCTTTCTAGTTGTTTGTAGAGGATTGAGGTGAATACTATGTTTTATCTAAAGGTATTTTTCAATTGCTTGTAAAGGGCTCAAGTGAACACTATGATTTTATGAGTGGTACTTTTATGAGCCTAGGTTAGGTATTCTATGTGTATGTTAGGAAGTGAATTACAATGGAAGTAAAATCACTAATGCCTGCTTGGATATCCCATTGTAAGTTGTCTTAATAAGTGATACCATTTCATTAAATGAGATTAAAATGAATTAATAAGAGTCATTATTTTTCCTGACCCATGTCTCGAGTGCTAGTGCGAGCCACGCTTGCAATAGAGAGGATGCTTGGTTGTGACCTTGCTTCATCAGTATGCCTTGTATATATGAAAGGATACTAGTGTCACATAGAGACACTGGGGGGTTAGAGTTCAAAGAGGCTACAAAGGTAACCTTAGAGTTAGCTCATGTGAGGAAACTTTCCAACTTACATAGTAGAATTCCTACTTTTCTTTGTTGCCTCTGGGTTTAGACATTACTTGTGTCTTGGTACCCTCTAGATACATTGCTATCAACATTTCCTTGAACTAGATGGTGGTTATGAATAATGTATTAATATCTATTTTGGACTTGAGAGTATCTCCTCAACATGGTGGGAGTGGGAAATTTAGGTTCCACAAGGTTGGGTGGTAGTGCTTTTTACTTATACCATTAAGATCTAACTGTTGGATGTCATTGTTGGATGTACCTGTATAGTTGTTATTCATTTTATTTTGATCTTGTGCTTTGGATGGACAATTATATTATGTTATACTATATTTTATTTTTCTAATATCTTATGAGATGATGTATATTATTCATGATTTATATTCTTTGAGCTTTTCATGCCCCATGACTTTTACAGTAGATGATTATGCATTCTAGTTATCCCAAGTGGCAACTGATATAATTGTATATTATTTAAATGGATTCATATTTATGACTATTCTATGATTTCGATTTGTTATATATTAGATTTAATACTAATAGAAGTTATATATGTGATTCAAAATCACGAACCCCTTAGGAGATGTAATCTTATGTATTGCTTATGCATATATGTATGTTATTGTTTCTACTATGTTGTCTCTTGTTGTATGTATTAGTGCTTAGGTTTTTTCATTGGGAATTTGACTATATTAAAATGCCATTAGTTGACAACTAGTTAACTAAAATAAAACTTAAACTATTATATGTATCTATTACAAACTTTGACACTCAAATTTCAAATTGAAATATAAGTTGAAACTTAGAAATAGGCAAAACTAAATTAGATCTTGTACTATATTAAAAACATGTTTCTTATGTGTGTGCTTTATAGTAGTATATTCTTATGGATATTATATCATCACATTGTGCTTGATTATTATTATAGGATGGTATCTAAGACGAGATCTTTAGTGAGAGGTCATAGCTCGGGGCATGGTAGAGATTGTGGGTGAGGTGGGAATATCAGTGTGCATGAGTCTAACCATGAGAGTCTTGTTCAAGAGGTGAACATGGATGAACAACATGGATAACATCATGTTGATTCAAAGGAGGTTGACCTGAAGTAGATGATGAGGACCATTATGGAGAACCTACCTCCTCTTTAGGGTGTTGATCATGAGGGGTCACATCATGTGGGGGATGAAGAGAGGGATAGGTCTAGGAGTCCTCGAAGAGACCTTCATGGTGAGAAAAAAAGTTCAGTTAAGGTCTCTTAGATGAATGACCTTCAAAGATCCAAGATCAAGCCTTTCAATAGGGTTGGCTCAAGATATTTGTAAAAGAAATAGCAAATTTCTCTAGACACATATTTTTATATTCATGAATTTTACTCTAATTTCAAAGAAATATTTTCCATCACATCCCTGGGACTATTTGGAGCTACATGGTCAAACATTGAGGGGAAGAAATTGGACGTGAACATGAACACCATTACATGGGAGTTATTCCTTGAGAACTTCCAAAATTGCACCAATAGAGGATAGATGAGTTCCATAATCTAAGACAATATACTATGATAGTGATAGAGTATGAGAAAAAATTCTATGAGCTCATGTCTTACGTAGCAACTAGTGAAATTTCACCACTAATGGTTCAACACTTCATTCAGGGTCAAAAAAACTCTATCATTGAGGGTGTAAAGGTTTTTTAGCCTAAAATGCTCAAGGATGCAATACATCAGTCTATCCTTGTAGATCAAAACATCACCTTGGGACATGGTAGTTTTGTGGGACCACCTACAACATTAAGATCCAAAGGTAGTTAGGTAGCAGGTAGTAGTAGGAAGCCTTCATCTTCTAGAGACATTTAGCAGTAGTAGCAAGGAGGATCTTATACTTTAGCACAAAGTGGTGGTAGTAGTTCACACTCTAAGAATTCACAATGCTCTCAAAATAATACACACAACCATCATAGAGTACTCATTCTTTTGCTAATGGTGGTAGTTTTTAGTAGTCTAGCACAACAAGAGTGAAAAGGAGTTTTGATGGAGAGAATTTTTTATGCGAACAATGTGGAAACAAGTCATCCCATTGTCCTCAATGGAAACCAAAATTCTTAGATCAGAAACATATAGTTTCAAAACCCATGGTTGGAGGTATTATAGATTGCAGAGGTTGTTTTCAGAAGAGTCTTATCCTCCTATGGTGATGGGGGGGCTTGAAGGGTTCAATGGAACTTACATAGTGAATGCTATAGTATTTTATCTTTCTTGTAGGCTTCCAAGAGTAAGGCTAAGTCTAGGGGGTGGATGTAATGCCTACCCCTAGTTGACCTTTCTTGTTATATTGTCAGATTCTTTTAGGCTAGTTTTATGATTAGCGGTACTTGGTTACCAAAATTTGATTTAGATGTTATTTTATACTCGATTGATATATTTGATGAACTAATTGATACTCAATTATTTCATATGTTTATGTTTATCCTTTTGATGATGATGTTTTGTTTTTTTATATATGATTTTAGTTATTTCATGATGATAGATATATGGATGATTTATATGCAATTTTCTATGATTACTTACCCCATACTCGCATGTGTATGGTGTACTTTTATGTTTTACTTTATATTTGACATTTCTAATATGGTTGATGGAGGGAGTCATAGTCGCCTACTAGTTAAGATCTACACAATGCACCACTCCCCACCATTGCCTATTTAGTTTAGACTATATGTGTATTTACATGCTCAGATTTTATGCAGATTGCAAGTATAGGGCATCAACTTCTCTAAATGGCTAGGATAAGTATGCCCTATCATAGTACCTCAATGGTAAAAGTGGAAAGATCATTCTTGAGTCCAAATCCTAACCCTAAGACAATGGTCCTAGAATGTAGGACAAGTATTTGAGTTGTTTATCTTTCTGAATTCGTCAAGTGAGATGAATTTTTGATTTTAACCATGGAGTTTGGATATGTGCTTTGTGTTTCAGTTTAGTTTTCACATTTAGTTTTGTCGGTCTATTATGATTTTTAGTAATGATTAAATAAAATTAAAAGATAATTGAATGATTTAATTTAATAAAATAATTATAAGGAAAATTCAATATTTACTTATATTTAATTAATTGATAAATTAATTAAATAAAAGAATTAAATTTAAAAAATTTAAGTAAAGTTCTAATTTTGGTGTAATGATATTTATTTAATTGAATAATAATATATTTAGGAGTTTCATTTTTATAATAAACTCTAAATATTATTATTAGTTAAATTAATAAGTATTTAATTTTAGACATCTTATGATTTAATAAAAGAAAGAAAGAATTGATTAAATAAAGTTTACTTTAATTAAATTGAATAATTTTTTCAAAAGAAATTATAATATAATAAAATAATTAAGAAAAAGGTTTCATGTGATTGCAAAATTGAAGCTCTAATTGGAGAAAGATTAAGAAATTAGAGCTCATTTCTCCACACACAAAATTGGGAGGACCTAGTTTCTGAGAAGAGGGTTTTAGAAAGAAAAGTAAATTTCTTGTGAGTTCTATACATTTGATTGTTTAAGCATTAGATATAGGTAGGATCTTGTGAATTTTGCACAGTAGTTTCTTTCTTTGAAATCTATGTCTTCTCCATGTCTGAATGGAATTATTTTTTGAATATATTCTAGTTGAAACACTCATTAATAAATTTACAATTCTTTTTTATGGAAACCCTTGTTTGGTATATTCTAGAAAGTCATAATTTAATAAATTACAAATTGGGATAGGGGTTTTGAAAACATAACCAATTTAAATTACTAAATATCATTTTTAAAAATTTGTTGCCCTTTTAGATTTGTATTAGAAATTCATAAAAAAGACATATATATTGAAAATAATATAATTACCACAATAATTGCTAATTACTATGGTAATTATGTTATTAAATAAAAATGATTTTTTTATGTAGGGGCTTTTGTTCTAGTTTTAGTGGCACTTTGAAGGAATTTTTTTTTAAAAGTATTTTGGTGGGTAAGGGCCACCACCTCCACAACCCCCTTCTCCTCCACTTTTACATCATATGACTGTGATGATAGCCAATGTTGTGATGCAGTCCTTCACTATCATAGTAGTTGAGGCTGTTGAAACATCCAGCCATACGTAGGCCTAGGGTCACACGGAAGCTACCCCACTCTGGGGTTGGGTAAGTTATTTTCCTATAGTTTTTAATTTTTATTAATAATTTTAATAGATGTAAATTTAAAGAATTTTTTTTATTTAATATGTATTAAATATTAATAATTAGTATTTTGTTAATAGATTTGTAATTATTTTATTAATGTTTCAATATAAATTATTAATAAGTAAATAATTATGATCATTAATTAATTAACTGATTATTTTTATATTTTATTAATATTTAAATGGAAGATTGCTAATTAATAAAATATATTTGGAAACTAAGTTTGAGAATTGTAATTGGGAAAATGATTACTTTAGTAAATGCAAGTTTTACTTGGCAGTTCAATTTTAAATGAAAATGATTTTTATTATTAGGCAAAATTTATTACATCTTTTGACAACTCCAAAACCTTAGTAATTTTGATACTTTGGTAATGAAAACTAAAACACTAGTTGTATATCGAATCTTTGTATTTTGAAAACTAAATGAACTATAAAAATAATTGTTAAAATTCAAATGAGGTGAATTTTTATTGCATGTTGGGGTTTGGGTTTGGCTTAGTATGTTGACCAATCAGGATGTTTACTAGAGGATTAGGGGTTTTATTTGGTGATGAGGTTATGGTTATATTTTGGTCATGATCTTTTATACCCAACCAGGGTGATGGTCATGTGTTTTCTATGATGAGTTTTGAATAGTGCTTGTTAGTGCTTTCCAGTTGCTTGTATAGAACTGAGGTGATTATTCTTATTTTATATGGTGTAACCTTTTATTCTTATCTATAGGTGCTTTCTAGCCACTTGTAAAGGATTGAGGTGAAAATTGTGGTTTTATGAGCCTAGGGTACATAATTTATGTGTACACTAGGAAGTGTCTTATAGTGGAGGCCAGAGCCCTAAGTGGTTGCCTAGGTATCCCATTGTAATTTTTTTTAATAAGTTCTAACATTTCATTAAATGAGAGTAAAATGAATTATTAAGAGTCATTGTTTTTTCTCACCCATGCCTCAAGTGATAGTATCCACTAGAATAGGAGTAGAGAGGATGCATGGTTGTGAACTTGCTTCATTACTATACCTTGTTTGTACAAAAGGAAAAGGGGATTTCTATTTTTGAGGTGCATAGGTGGAAAAATAGAAAAAAATAAAAAAATAAATGGTTGTTATTCCATTTATCAAGGTTTGTGGGTAGAATTCTAGAAAGTTATGAATATTGTAGAAAGTTGTGGATATTGTAGAAGGTTGTGGAAGTTGTAGAAGGTTGTGGATATTGTGTAGGAGGAATTCTAGAAGGTTGTGGATAAGCCATGCATGGGGTGGTAAGTTCCTATTTAAGCAAGGCATATGAGCATTTTTAATCAAGCTTGAGAAACTTGAGAAGCTTGAGAAGTGGACGCTCGAGAAGGAAAAGCTCAAGAAGGAGAAGCTCGAGAAGTAGAAGCTTTGGAAGGAAAGCTTGGAAAGGTGAAAGTTTTGGAAGGTGAAGCTTGGAAATCTTGGAAGGCTTCAAGGTGTGAAAGAGGAAGAGGAAGTGAAGAGTGAGTTTTCTTGAGTCTATGGACAGAGTGCCAAATGTGAGGCAGTTTACAATAGGATTGTGATGGAGTTGTGACTGTGTAGACAGAGCACCGAATGTGAGCTAGTTTACACTTGGATCTTGGATTAGGTTTGTGAGAAGAGCTAGTGGTTGTGGTTTAGAAACAAGGAGGTTACTTGGTGGCTTGCGAGCACAAGTTGAGATCTCAGAGGTTTCTGCTAGAGTGTGGATCTGGACTAGCTTGGGTTTGGATTAGAAATTGAGAGATCTTACAAAAATGTTAATGTAATTACTATTGGATTTTTAAGTATAATAAAATTGTCTTCATATTGTTGCATTCTTGGTTGTGAGTTGGTAAGGGTGGTGTGGCCTTTCGTCAGTGGTATTAGAGTGTACCTTCATCAAGTGATATCAGAGAAGGAGTTCCTGAGTGTACAAAAAGATCACCGAAGTTTGAGGCAGTTTGTACCAAGACCTTGGTTGGGTGAAGTTTATTAGAGTGAGAGTTCTTGAGCATGTAAACAGATCACTGAAGCTAAGGCAGTTTGCACTAGGACCTTGGGAGGACATGCAGATTGATCGATTGATGTAGAGATGGAAGACTAAATTTGTTGAGGCATGATTATGGAGAACTGGTGGATTGAAAATCCATTTTCCTAGACTTGTGATGTGGTTCTTGATTGTTCGTGCGAGGTGGTAGGTAGCGATTTGACTTCCAAACAATTTGGTTGTCACAAGGAGCATGGGAAGGATTTTTTGCAAAGGGTTTACAAAGATCTTAGGAGATGGCTCCAAGAGGATTGGACCCTAAGATGATTGTGAAAATCCATGATATAGTGGAGAGCAATTTTTCTAAGATGTTTTCTCGGTTGGATGCTTGATTGGCTGATCAAGCTAAGAAGGTCAAGGTGGAAGAGCTTGGTTTTGCTGATCAGTTTGTGGAGCCTAATTCAGAACCTATAGAGAAAATAGAGGTTGTCACTAATGATATTCCTAACCTTGCTAATGTTGCGATGGAGATTGGTTTTCATGATCAGTTGTTTGAGTCTGACATGGAGACTATAGAGCATTTGGAGATGGATGATCTAGTTGATGTTGGTGGTGACTTGTATGTTGCAAAGCACTTGGTCATGGATGATCCAGTTGTTGTTGGAGGTGAGTTATGTATTGTAGAGCATCTTGTTGTGAGCAATGATATTGCTAGTTTGGCATGTATTGATGGAGATCTACATGTTGGTGCTGATATGGAGTTTGTTGTTGCTGATGTGGGTTTTATTACTACTGGTGTGAGTTCACTAGTTGCTGATGTGAATGAGGGTTTGTTGATGAAGAATCATGTTCAGTTTGTTCATGGGAGTGAGCATGCTAATTAGATGGTTGAGATTCTGGTGTTTGATAGAGTAACGCAGATGTGGAAGATTTGCATGTTGGTTTTCTTGTCCCCGTTGAGGTGGAAACCTTTGTGAAGATGAAGATGGTGGTAGATCTTTCTTTTGTGGATTCAAAGTGTTGGACACACTTTTCTATCTGCTGGGGGAGTCTGATGTAGGAGCATCTTGCATGGGAAAATTGTTGGAAAAAAAAATGGAGGAGAGAGAAAGTGACGAAAATTAGAGGAGAAATAATTTTAAAAAAATAAAAAGGGGGAAAAGGGAGAAAAGAAAGGAAAAGGGGATTTTATTTTTGAGGTGCATAGGTGGCATAATAGAAAAAAATAAAAAATAAATGGTTGTCATTCCATTTATCGAGGTGTGTGGGTGGAATTCTAGAAAGTTATGAATATTGTAGAAAGTTGTGGATATTGTAGAAGGTTATGGAAGTTGTAGAAGGTTGTGGATATTGTGTAGGAGGAATTCTAAAAGGTTGTGGATAAGCCATGCATGGGGTGGTAAGTGCCTATTTAAGCAAGGCATATGAGCATTTCTAATCAAGCTTGAGAAGCTTGAGAAGTGGAAGCTCAAGAAGGAGAAGCTCAAGCAGGAGAAGCTCGAGAAGTAGAAGCTTTGGAAGGAAAGCTTCAAGGTGTGAAAGAGAAGGAGGAAGTGAAGAGTGAGTTTTCCTAAGTCTGTGGATAGAGTGTCGAATGTGAGGTAGTTTACAGTAGGATTGTGATGGATTTGTGAGTGTGTAGACAGAGCACCGAATGTGAGGCAGTTTACACCTGGATCTTGGATTAGGTTTGTGAGAAGAGCTAGTGGCTGCGGTTAGAAACAAGGAGGTTACTTGGTGGCTTGCGAGCACAAGTTGATATCTCAAAGGTTTCTGCCAAAGTGTGGATTTGGACTAGCTTGGGTTTGGATTGGATCTTGAGAGATGTTACAAAAAATTTATTGTAATTACTATTGGATTTTCAAGTATAATAAAATTGTCTTCATATTGTTACATTCTTGGTTGTGAGTTGATAAGGGTGGTGTGGCCTTTTGTCAGTGGTATTAGAGTGTACCTTCATCACTTACCCACTTACATAGTATATTTCCTATGTGTCTTTGTTTCCTCTAGATTTAGATGTTACTTGTGTCTTGGTACCTTTAAGATAGATTGCTATCAAGATTTTCTTGACCTAGATGTTGATTATGACTTGTGTATTGATATTTTTTTGGGACTTGAGATTATCTCCTCAACATGGTGGGAGTGATCCATTTATGTTTTACAAGGTCAAGTGGTAGTGCTTTCTACTTTTACCATTAATGAGATTAGACTGTTGGATATTGTTGTTGGATGTACTTGTACAATTGTTATTCCTTTCATTTTGGTCTTGTGTTTCTAATGGATGACTATATATAGTTGTACTATATTTGGTATTTTAATGATATTATGAGATGATGTATATTATTCGCAATGTATATTCTTTGAGCTTTTCACACCTTGTGACTTGTACAGTGGATTATTATACATTCTAATCATACCAAGTGGCAACTAATGTAATTGTATATTATTTAAATTGATTCATATTTATGACTATTCTATGATGTGGATTTGATATATATTAGATTTAATATTAATACAACTTATATATGTGATTCAATTTCATGGAACCCTTAGGAGATGTAGTATATTTATGTAGTTCTTATGGACGTATGTTATTGCTTTCCTTATTTTAATTCTTTTTGTTTAATCTTTTAAAATGTTTTTGGAAAACTTAGTGAAACTTTAGGTTAATTTCTTTTGGGTTCCCTAGTGGGGTGTTACACCACCATTTCCACATAGAAACATAGATATTTTTCTCATGAAATGTTGTCAAGGTCTTGCAAAGATGCAAGATCTTGCCACTTTTGACCCATCCTTTTTTGATAGCCATGGGTCCTCTAGGTCATGTGGTGATGTTTCACATTTTAGGTTTCTCTTTCTCTAGAATCTCCCAAAGACCTAATTGAATGTCCTATTTCCACTATGCCAAGTAAACCATCTTAGAATTCATGCCACACATACACATATTATTTTCTAGTTGGCTGGCCAAGTGATCCTCGCATCCATGTTTTTTAAAACTTATTTACTCACCTTCCAAACTCATGCCACTTGTAAACATATTATTCATGGGTTGGTTGGCCATGTCATCATCTTGCCCATGTTGGAAAAACTTACTCACCTCTCATACAAGTTGGGCCCTGTGTGAATGGGAAACTCTTTCAAAAATGTCCACAATTTTAAACATTATATAGGCAAAGTGGTTGGATATAATATAGTATTAATGACTTTTGCACAATGAAAATGGTTCAAAATGCAATATTTCTTTCTTTGGAAAATAATACCCCACCTACTACCATCCTTCCAATTTTGTTGAGAATGGATACTTATCTAACATCCTTAGGAAAATAGAAAACATTTCAAAAAGTAATAGGATTTATTTGTATTCATCATTGGTATCAAATCGTATTGATTATTCAATTTTCTATCTGATCCAAGTTTCATATCTACTTGATTGATGGAGTATTTGAGAAGTTGGTCATAGAAAAAGAACCTAGAGGAAAGGTTGAGTTATGAAGTAGAAAACTACAAATGTGCACTTGATTAGTCAAAATTTGACAAGATAAAATGATTATTTAAATCATGTTGCAAGGGGAGAAGATAGTTTATGAGAAATCATAATTTCTAGTTGATAGAGTTGATTTATCCAAATATGGGATGCATGTTGAAGATAAGGATGAATGACTTGCAATATTTAAATCAAGAGAAACCATGTTTGTGCATTTCTATGTAAGGATTCGTGAAGAAGTTTCTAGAAATGAAGAGGATGAACAAGAAGGTGGACATATTCATTATATGTTTTGAATTTATTCATTACCCTAAGATCTATGATGGTCTTTAAGAGGAAAAAGAAAAAAAATTACTTATTTAAGGAGGTACAAGGGATAACCTTAGATAGTTGTTAAAGGTTGGAGTAGTAGTTGATGCTATTAATTGGAAAACATAAGCACAAGAATGAGAAGAGTTGGTAAGAATAGAAGTGTGATTTCTTGAAGGGTTGCCAAGAAAATTAGAGAATGAGACAATAATGAAGGCATGTCAATGGATTAGCTTGTGAGATGAACTAAGCTATGAATTTGCAAACTGAGTTGTACTTGATAGACCAAAACCTAGTGTCACTGTCTAACTATTGTATCGTTATTGGAAGTCCTTGAAACAAGGTTTACCTAATAGTCATATGTAAATCCTTTAATCAAGGTGGCATTCTAAGGTAATGTACTAAAGTCCTCTAGCAATACCACTCCTATCATGGTGATTGAATCCTTTAAAAAATTCACATGTGACATTATGTAAATTGTAACCTCAAATAGGGTTGGCTCATAACAGAGCTCACTTCAAAAGAGTGAAAAAATTGGTGGCATGTTATAGGTGGTTTTCCCCAAATTGGTTTTCCACATTAAATCTTAGTTTCAAACTTGTTTGGATGTTATTTGTGGTAATTTATAGTTAATGTTTACATTTTGCAAGCATGTTATATTTAGGACAATGGAATGCTAGTTTATGTTTGATAAAAGTTTCTTTAGAGACTGAGCTATTGAATGTTAATATTTGAATTTGTTTAAGTGTTTGTTTTCTCAATTGGTATATTTTGACCTTGGATAAATGTTTCACCACTAGCCCCCTCAATTATTCTAAATATTCTAACAATTAGTTTAGAGAATTGTGTCTTGTAGAGAAAATTTTGAATGTACTTAATGTTAAAGATCATGATGTACAAAAAGGAGGTGCCAAAATTGAACAAAGAAAACTTGCTTGTGTGGAAAAGTTGGATGAGACTACATCTAGGAGGAATTGGAGAAGGTAACATATATTTTTTGGGCAATGCCTATGTGGATATAACAACAATCCTTCTAATTGTCCAATAACCAAAAGAAAATAAGGAGCATAACCAAGATATGTTGGAGATTGCATCAACCCTAAGCTATGTCATGTTTGATGACATTAAAACCCGTCAGAATGCAAAAGAAATGTGGGATACACTTTAGACCATTTATTGAGGAGACAAGAATGTCCTCAGAGCAAAATCAAAAACCATGGGAGGTAAGTTTGATGAAATGAGAATGAAAGAAGGTGAAAATATATTCTAGTATTGTACAAGAATCAAACAATTTGTAAATTCTAAAACAAGATTCAATGAAAATAATGATGATGATATTGTAATTGAAAAGGTATTGAGGACTCTACAACCTATTTATGCTATTGGGGGTTCTACAGTGCAAGAATTGAGAAGTACTTTAGGTAATGACCTAACTCTAGATGGTGTGATTGGTAGACTTATTGCTTTTGAGATGTCAAATTTTGATAGTTCCACTCCTAGTTCTATTGAATCTTCTTTTAAATCACAACTAGTTCTTAGCAAGAAAGGAAAAGGAAAATATGTGAAAAGTGATACCAATAATTTTGATGATGAACTTGATGAGATTAAAGCACTAATGGCTAGAAGAATCCCAAGAGGGAAAGGGAAATTGCAAAGGTAAACTTCCTGTAATCTATTTTTCATGCAAAATAGTTGGTTATATTGCTATAAGATGTCTTGAAAGAGAAGACAAGGTTGAAAAAAAGGAAAAAAAGTACAAAGGGATAAGAGATGACCAAGAAAATAAGAGAAATATGGAATACAAAGAAAAATTAAGAAATCTTGTTACACTACTAATGAAGAAACTGATAATGAATATAGAAGTAATGATAAAGAAGTAGTCTATGTTGCTATGAAAGAAGATTCTAATAAAGATGAGAAAGCTGCATTAATTTCATATGTGAACAAAAGTGATAGGTGGATAATTTATTGGGGTTTCTCAAATCACATGACTAGTGATAAAAGTAAATTTTAGAACATCGGACTATACAAGGGTGGTTGTGTTAAATTTGATAATGGTGTACCATGTCTTGTGAGAGGTAAAGGATCAATACAATTGACTAATAAGATCAAAAGTAACAATGTTTATTGGTTTGATGGTCCAAACTATAATATGTTGACACTTTCATAATTAAACAAATGGGGTTACAAAGTTGAATTTCATCATAGAAAGGGAAATATATTTGATGTTGATGGTAAAGTTATTGGAAGTGGTGATCAAACAAGAAGTAAATTTTTGTATCTTAAATCTGATGAGACATATTTGGTTGCATAATATTAGGATATTTGGTTATGGTAGAAGATTTTATGTCATGTAAATTTTTATAATTTGGTTACCATTAGTAAGTTGAAAACAGTAAGAAGTTTTCCAAAACTAAAAAAAATTGATAATGCTATGTGTAAACAATGTCAACTGAGAAAAATGAAAACATCTAGTTTCATGAGAAAGACATATTCACTTGATGATATTTTGAAATTGGTCCATACTATCTTATGTGGACCTATTGGTGTTCAAAGCTATTGTGGAGACAAATATTTCATTATATTTATTGATGACAACTATAGAATGACAATTGTGATGTTTCTTAAAAGAAAAATATGAATTTTTTTAGTTATTTAAGTGGTATTTAGCTAGTGTTGAAAAGAGATAGGAAAAAGTTTTAAGTGCTTGAGATTTGATGGAGGTGATGAATTGATTTCCAATGAATTTAGCATTTTTTTAGTGATAGAGGAATCAAAAGACATATGTCAACACTTAGGGAGCCTAATCAAAATGGAATAATTGAAAGAAGAAATAGATCAATCATGTATTTTTCTAGTACACTGATGATGCAGAGAAAAGTGTCACAAAAATATTGGAGAGAATTTATAAGTACAAAAAATTATACTTTCAATAGAGTGCAAGTCAAAAAAGGTACAAATCCTACACCTTTTGAATTATGGTATGGATATGCACCAAATGTAAAATATTTAAAGTTTTTGGAAGTAAATGTTACATAATAAAAGATAATAAAAATGGAAAACTTGATGCTAAAAGTGATGAAGGTATATTAATAGGTTATTTTGCTAAGAGAAAATCTTATAAGTGTTTGAACTCTAACACTAACAAAGTTATGGAAAGTGTAACTATGAAAGTTGTTGAATATAAAGAAAAGAATGAATTTTAATGCAAGAAAATATCAAGACTATAGTTCATTTATAAATGTGAACGATAGTGTTCCTAGCATCCCACTTAAAAAAGGGAACAAAGCTGCAAATCAATTATAGAATGGGAATGTAGATTTGCAACAACCTATTGGTGAGAAATGCACTAGGGGTTCTAAGAAACAAGAAAATGATGCTAAGTCAAAAATAGAGCAAGCCAAACACAAGGATGACATTACCGAGAAAGTTGAACATGAACCAAAAATTGAACTAGGTAGAGAAAATGAGCTTCAATTTTTTTTTCAAGATGAACTTGTAAAAGAATAAAAAAGAAAAGAAAGTCTATTGGAAATATATGTAAGAAGACATCTTACACCTAAGAAATTTATTGGAGATGAAAAAATATGGTTTTATGACAAGAAAGAGACTCAAAAGTGATACATGGTTTTTGTGAGTTCGGGTCTAAATCTATAAAAAAATGCTTTGGAGAATGAGGATTTGATGCAAGAAATGAATGAATAAATTGAGTTGATTGAAAAGAATAAAACATGGACACTGGTAGCAACACATAAAGAGAAAAATTCTATTTGAACAAATTGGGTATTCATGAACAAGATGAATGAAAATGGTGAAGTCGCCAAGAATAAGACTAGACGATTATGAAAAGGATATGCACAAGAAGAAGGTATTGACTATGAGGAGACATTTTCCTATTGTAAATATTATGGGGAAATACAATATTGAGAGGGGGCGAGGGGGGGATGGGGAGGAATCAGGATCTATAATACCTTTACTAATCAAACAACTTACACCTAATCCATATCATATCTCAATTCTAATGCCATATAAATGTAATGTTGAAATAAAATATATTTAAGCATAACATCCATGAAAATCATCAACACATAACACAATGATTTTGATTACCTAAAAAAACTTCAGTATGAAGGTAAAACTAGGGTGGGGATGAAACCAACAAATCTTCACTATTGCAAAAACAAAATTAACATGCTAGGGTTACAATTTGATCATATTAGATGATCTACCTTGTGATGGGTCTTCTCTATTAAAATAATTTAAGACCATTAGGTCTTACCCTATGAAAGGATTTTACACTTACAACTAAGGACTCTATTAGGAGATTTGAAGTAAGTTTGTAAGAGCCACTATGTTATGAGATTTTCCTTGACTCAATCTATTAGAACTGATCCAGTACCTAACCCTCTGGTTTTCTTTGAAATATGATTACACATCTTCTCTCTTCAAAAATATGATCTCCTTATCTGATATATCTATTCTATCCTTCACTTCTTTGATTTCATTGTCTAAACTCCTTTGCGTTGTACCTAGCTTGTTCTCTTCTTTTATTTTCTTCTCTTCACATCCATGCTTATGTATATGATTCAAACACTCTCCTTTTAATTTTAGGTTAGGAACCCATGTTAAATAAATGATCCTTGAAGGTTATAGATTAAAATCAATGATCCGTATTTCATCCTTTTGTTGTTTCCAATTTTTATTTTTTGATTAGTTAATTTGTTTGTCTAGGGATTAATAATTTCTAAAAAAATGCATTATTTCATCCTTAATTATCTCTTCAATCCCTAAATATCATGTAGAGGTCAGGTAAAATGAATTACATAAGTGTTTGTGCAATTAAAAACTCATATATCAATACTAGTTTAATCGACACTTGAACATTTTGTTGCTCAGTCATTACTAACATTCATGTTGTCACTCAGCCTCCACATATTCTATTCACTTGGAAATAATTGGTTTTCTTCTTACTTAGTCTCAACTAGGGTGCTTGTCAACTTTTGACTTGCTTGACATGGATTGAAAAATAAACAAGTCCTTTCATAGCTCAGTCATCTCTGGATGACTCAGTCACAATGATGACCATCCAACAATATGTCAGAAATGACTAAGTTTTAGACACTAATAGGAAGCTTATCTTAGAGATCAATAATATCCCCCTTTAACATTAGTGACAAGAACACTTCATCATTTCATAGCTTTCTATGCAAAAAAAATTACTCTCCCTAAGACTATAATCTAGTCTACAAAAATATAATCTCTATCATGTGGGTATCTTCACTTAGTATTTCTAGACATTTCTTCCCTTATTTTCCCCTTGATATATACTTATTACGATTCCCCCTTTCTTTTTTAACTAAAAGTTTTAGTTACACCACTAAAACATTTAGTCACACCACTAAAATTGGTCACATTCTACTATTTATTTATAATTTATAGGTATAGGTGACTAAATAAGTGACTAAATTGATCACTGGGTAAAATCACAAGATCGACCTAACATAAATGATTAAATAAACTACCAAATAAATGACTAAATAAGTGAATAGACAATTATTCACTAATAATTAGTCGTTTATAGTTTCTCTCTTCACTACTCTAAAGTTTATTTATAAATGGATTTGGTCAATATTATTTTCCACAACTCATTCATGACTCTTGTATCTTCTCTTTCCTAGACTAGTTTTATTTTCACTTTGCGTCTTCTAAGATAGATGTCACTCTGTTAAATGGCTTAGGAGATTTTATTCACCATTTTGGGCTCTTCCATCAATATTGTAAATTGATTAATATAAAGGTGTATTAATAATACTTTTCTTAATTTGATTTTCTTCCATTTATATTACTCATTTGGATTATCAATTTTTTATTTTGATATTCATAGTTAAATTATTTATAAATTTATAAATAATAGGTAAAACCATTGTAAAGAATATTGCAAATTTATTATTAAACAAAAAATATATTTAATAGCATGTAATAAATATTTTTTATGAAATATGAAAAGGTGATTATGCATTAAATTAAAACTATTTATCTTAATTTGAAAAAAAGAAAACTTATTTTTATTGTTCATTAATTTTAAACAAAATTATTTAATAGAAACTAAATTAATTAATTAAAAAGTAAAATATAATGAATAGTTATACACTATAATAAAATACTAATAATAAAAATAACCATAAACTTACTAGTTAATTTAAAACATGCAATCAAAACATAATTTTTATATCTTCAAAAATGAAACAAAAATAAATTAGAAAAGCTTAATATTATTAATGATTTTATTATTCTCATAAATTAAGAAATATATAACAATTACATAACTGATCCATCCCAATTTTTAATTTTATAGCTTGTATTCTTTGTTGCCACTAAGAAATCCTCACCCTACAAAGTTTCCTTTCGTTTTTCATTTCACATTTTCTATCTTCTTTTGCCACCAAAAGCATCTCATTGTTTGATAAATTTCTCCATAGGTTCATAGTTTTCAAAGTTAAATTTTTTAAAGATCTATCAAAGCTATGGATTTTAAAGCTTTTTGTATGCATATAAGTCCTTGGTATAATAACTACTTCACGCACATGATTGAACTTTGTGTATTTAGTATTGATTGAAATAAATAACAAAAAAAAATAGGTTTATGTGAGGATTCTCTTCTCATAAATTTCAATATGATGTATTTCCTTGAGGCTCAACCTCTATGTTTTTACCATTGACAAGGGGGTTTCTATATTGATGACTCTATTTTAATTTTATGTTTTGTTATTTGTTATGTGTAGAGGAAGAAAGATGAAGAAGAATAAGAAGAAGAACAAGAAGAATTACCATCATCATCTTTAAAATTAGGGAAAATATAAGGATGAATTGGAGGAAACATGGACAATGAAGAGCTAAGGTGAAAGGTCATGGCTTCAATGCTCTACATAAAGAATCAACAATAGTAGCAACAATTGAATCCTCAGGGAGGTGAGTGCATAATTATTTATTCTCCATACAACTATAGAATGATTCACCTTTGACTTGAGCTTATATTTATTTTTCTTGGTAACCATTAGGTGAGGTTTCTTTTGGGGTAAGTTTGTACTATAGTCCCAAGATTTGTGAGTCCAAGTTGAGTCATCGAATGATGCCTATATTTGTTGGATAACATTCATGGGCTTTGTCAATTTTGAACCTAGGTTGTGTTATTCTGAGTGTTATGTTCTACTACTAGACTATAATTCAAGGGAATTTAAGTTTACCTTATTGTTATTATCTTCTTGAACTTAAAACATTAGGAAATTTGTAGAGGTTTTGATCCTATTTTACACCCTTTTAACTATTGCTTATTTTTGCTACACCAAAAATGCTTGGAGCTTATCTCATACTTAGTTCCATATTTTGGGCATATGATTAAGTGTTCTTCTCTTGTGAGTGTCCCTTTCCATAATGTTGTGGAGTTCAATTAGAACTTATTATTAACACATTTTTTTGAAATTTAGCAATGAGTAAGTTATTTGAACTTGAGTTACACTCTTATGGCCATTACCTATTATTGGTAGCCTACAACACTTTGGAATTAAGACAAGGCTTTATTTCTATCTCATGGGCCAAAATCATGAAAATTGTGGAAAATAAACTTGAATTATTCTAAACTAAAATAAATGTTTTAGGCTCCTAGACTTTAGTTTGAGCTTGTTAGATCACATCTTTGTACTATAACTAAAATGTCCTTATTTTGGTTTTAGGTGGATTCATTTTTCTTGTAACTTTCCCCCTTGTCATCACAATTTTTTTGGGAATTCTTTTAGTGTCCTTGGAAATATTTTCCCTCATTTCCCCACACCCTCATCTTCATAACTCAGAGAAACATTGGTATATCATTTTATAAATGTCTAGATTAAAATAAATTATTATTAGCTTCATGTGGTTAACATCAACACCATTTCTAGCATTTAAATTCCATAGATCTAACAATATTTAGTAGAGTCATCAAATGGACCTAATTTATTTTGTATGGTTTTTAATGGAGCATGCCCATTTTTTTATTTACCACCACCAACCTACTAGATGGGAAAGAGGAGTCAATTTCATGTAATGAGGTCCACATAGTTCCATGAAATTTCTATTGTCTAACAGTCTGGGACCAGAGAATCTTTGGGAACACTTAATTTCCAAATCTTTAGATGACCATCATAATGGCACATAATAAACTTAAAAACAAAAATATTATGGACTACACCATGTACAACACCACCTGATTGTTCATAGAAGGAAAACTAACTTTTTGTAGGCTTAACATCTACACTTATGACCTAGACCAAGAAACTTGAATTCACAAACTTAGGTATACATGCAAACATTAAAATATAACAATGCTTATTTTCCTAGTTGATTTCATTATTAAAATTTCTTTTAAGATCGATTCCCTTCTTCAAATAATATTTAGATAACTACTCTAGAGGTATCTTACCCTCATGCAAAAATGGAGAAATCTTTTTCATTAGTCAACTATCTCATTTCTCTTCCCTAATCATAAAACTAAAACATTATATTTAATGAAGTCTTTGGTTGAGATAGCTAATAATAATGTCACATAGATAGATTTTAGTTGCTATGAAGAAGTCTTATGAAATGAAATAAAACATTCCACTTCATGTTGATTAATCATTTTTCATATATTATTCTCATTTTCAATTGAAACACTATCAAATCCTTGTGAATATCCAACAAAGGGAAGTGATTATCTCTCTCTTTCAAAAATAGTGGTTCTCATGTATGAAATGAGATTTATTTTGTTCAAAGATTTTACAACCTCATAGTTGATTAGATAGTTTCAATGTAGGATGTATAAATGTTGGAATCTCAACTTCATGCTCCACAAACGATTTTAAATACCAAATAAGCACAATCCCATTAGAATCCAATGAGGCAAATCATTTAGCTTCAATAAAGGGTGATGTTCTATCTATGAAATAGTTTTTGAGTGAGCACCTTGGCTAAGGATTTCACTTGAGATATGTGCATGCTTTAGGATATTTTCATTAATGTTTGAATTTTATTAAAGTGAATAGACAAAACTAGAAATTTAGATTGAGGCTTCTACACATGGTAAAATGTATATATTTTATGTTAGTAGCTCAAATAAGTCAACTAAAGATGGTGGAGCTAACAATGATATACCAATCCTTTGAATGAATAATTGAGAATGGATTGGGGGAGGTAAGTCCACTATAGGAAATGAATATTTACATTTTCTTCAAGATCTGAAAGCACTATCTTGGTTAGTCATGTCTGTTAGGCTAGATATGCTTTTGGCCTAGGAAAATTTTAAAATAAACTCAAACACAAAACATAAACTTAACTCCCTTATTCTACCCTTAAGCCCTTGCATTATACTTACTAGGTCTAAGTTTCTCCTCATTGAAACATTTTTTACAATTGAATAATATGACCAATATGCATTTGAAATGGATTTAATTTCCTAGTTACATTATCAAATTTATTTATAGGCCTACATGTGCCTTATATCTTTTTGGATCACCCACATGATCCAATCCATTTCCATTTCTCCCTTGTGTTCCTAAACCAATTGACAAGATTACCAAGATTTAGGAATCACTTTGTTAATTCTCAAAATATAATCCTAGATGTGATGCAAGTAAAGGGCTGGTAAACAAGTTCTTCTCACAAAATCTTCACTTGGCTTCTCCTAAGCCTTCAAAAAATTATCACAATGTCCCTTAGGATATCAATAAGATAGAGATGCTATGAATGATCTTTCCTATTGATACAATTGATTAATTGTGTGTTGTCTTTGATGTAATACAAATTTCATATCAATTTCACTTAGTGTATGTTAATGTCACTTTGGCAATAAAGAAAATTTTTTGTGTTTACCAAGCATTCCTGTGTTTTTCTAGTTTAGAAGGTAGTTTCTATCGAGTTTATAGTGTATGCCGAGGTCACTCAGGTGTCGAAGAAAAACTTGTATAAAGTGAGTGTTAACCGAGCTCAGTCAGTTAATGAAGGAATGTTGGATAGGACTAGTGCTAACCAAGATCACTCGATTACCAAAGGATTTGTGAGAATATGCAGTATTAACCAAACTTTTGTTGGTCAACACAAGAAATCATTTTTGAGTTAGTGTCCACCGATCTGGGTTGGCTAACAAAGAATTTTCTTGTTTTGGCATATTAAGCTCAATTTATTTATCTATTGGTTCTAGCTGACTGGGATCATAAATATTAATTATTCTAAGTTGTATTTGAGCTGACTTGACAATGTGGATGATATATGTATAAGGTTTGCAAAGTGTTATAGTTTGAAAAAGAGATAATGATGTGATTGAAGATCTAATGATGAGAAGAGGAAGCGAATTTGAAGGATAAGCAGAATATCCATATGGAGCAACAAAGATAAATTCAATTAGGAAGGATCAAGTACAAGCCAGAATAGAAATCTATAATCATAAAATTGGTTGCATTCAAATCAAGTCATCTCAATGTTGCTCTCTAAACATTGTAGCAGTGATCTAAATCTCTTAATAGAGTTGGCTTAATAGTTATTTGCAATTCCTCTAACCATGTGTCAATTCCATTGAATTGTTCTCAATACCTCTAACAAGGCCACTCCTAACAAGGTGATTAAATCTTCTAATAGGGTCACATCTAACAGTGTGTTTTGTAACCTTTAACAAGGTTGGCTCCTAAGAGGGCTCAATTCAGAAGAGTGAAAAATAGTAACTCATTGCAATTGGTGGTTTTTCCCAAATTCTTGGTGTCAAATGTGTTCACGATATTTTCTTTTATGGGTAAAAGCATAGATCTGTGTCACCATTTGTGATACAAAAACTTGTTTTGGTCAAATCTCATTTCTCTATCAAAACTCAATTTTTTTAAAAAACTAAAAATACCCTAATATATATTTCAGATTCAATATCATCATTATATAAATTTTTGAGTGTTTTGATTAGTTATAATATGTTATAATCTCAAAATATTATAAGTCAATATTTCAACATTTCAGAAGATGCTCTCTCAAAAAATGATAAAAAATAGTAAATCATATCAAAAAAATAAAAAATAAATATTTATCACTAGAGGAGAGAATCCTCTTCACGAATATGTAATTTATTTTCAAGAAGGTATAGATTTGATAGGGAAGTTTTGACGGGAGGAAAAAACTATTGGATTCTGACAAGGTCGAACTTGAGTACTTATAACAAAGAAAATATACATCAAAAATATTTTTTTTTTTTTTGTACACTAGCTATATATGTCATCTATAAAATATTTTCAAATTAGAACAAAAAAAGGTGATTTGCACATACTTGTTTGACGGGAACTACATCCTATATTTTTTACAGTTAAAAAAGGGACTTCAAAATAAAATAAAATGAATAAATTCTTAGTCAAAAAAATTATAAAAATTATATGCATAAAATTCATACAATTCTACACATTTCATTAGTTTACATCATCATCATATTTTTAAAAAAAATACCATTTTTTTTGTCATTAATGTTGAACTGTCACATTCTGATATCACATTTCTTTATAAAGGTGACACATGTTTGTGCTTTTACCCTTATATGTTTGCAACTAAGTTAAAGTAATGGTAATCACAGATAACATCTAAAGGTTTATAAGTTAATCGGCTATTGAGCTAATCTAGTTATTATCAAATTATAACATTTTGTATGTATTTACCGAGCTTCAACAGTATTCAGTTATCTATTTTTAAAAAAAAATTCTACTGAAATCTAAGGGATCTAGGATTTATTTAGTAGTAACTAATTCCCCCCTCTCCTCTCAGTTACTATTATTTTTCCAACAATTGGTAATCAAAGCTTTTTCTTCTTGCAAAGAAGGTTTCAAGGACCGAAGCTAAAGATCAAGATGTCTTACAAAAGAGATATTACTGAATACAAAACTCCTAGTGGAACTTCATCCATTTAAGACATTACTATAAAGAAGAATCATAATATCATGATGATTGATATTGCATCTACTCTGAGTTATGTTGAATTTGATGAGGTAAAGTATTACAAAATTATTTTTGAAATGTGGAACAAACTAAAAGATATCTATGGAGGAGATGCCAATGTAAAAAGAGCTAAAGCAAAAAGCCTTAGAGGACAATTTGATCAAACAAGAATGAGAGTGAAGATGAAAACATTACAAAATATGTGGAAAGAATCAAGGCCAGTGTAAGTGCAATCAAAACATCTGGAGTAGACATTAAGGAGGAAACTATTGTAAATAAAGTGCTGAGAACTCTTCTTCCCATTTATGCAATTAGAGTATTTTCTATTCAAGAAATGATATTTGATCCAAATAAAAAATTAGGCTTGGATGCTCTAGTTGGAAGATTGACAACTTCTGAATTAGACAACTATAAAAACTATGTTCCTACTTCAAAAAATATTGAATCTACATTTAAAGCCAAAAACACTCCAAGAAAAGGGAAAAAAGCCAAAGTCTAGTCAATGAGGAAGTGAAGAAGATGGAACATCAGAAGAAAGTTTAGACAATGATCTTGAAGTTGTTGAAGCCCTACTTGCAAGGCAGTATTCCAAAGGTAGAGAAAAGTACAAAGATAAAGTTCCTCTGATCTACTTTTCTTGTGAAGACGTTGGTCACATTGCTAAAAGGTGTCCAAACAGAGAAAGAAAGGATGAAGAGAAAAGTAATAAGTAAAAAGGAAAGAAGGATTTCAAGAACTACAAAAACCATAAGGAAAAAAGTAAGAAATCCTATTTTTATGGCCAAAGATTTTGATAATAGTGAAGATGAAATGGTATACATTGTTGTAAAGGATGAATCTATTGATGAAGGGATAAGATGAAACTTATTTCTCATGTTAGGAAAAATGATACATGGATTATTGATAGTGGCTACTCACATCATATGACTAAAGATTAAAAAAAAATTGAGGATAGGGAATCTTATGATGGAGGTAGTGTGAGATTTGGAAAAAATGAACCTTGTTGCATAAAAGTAAAAGGGTGTATCTCATTGATCAATGAACTTGTATGTGACAATACTTATTGGGTTAAAGGACTAAAGCATAATCAACTGAGTGTGGCATAGTTGAACAACATTGGATTTAGGATAAAATTCATAAAAGGCAAGGCCAAACTACTAGATGGAAAAGGGAATTTGGTTCAATCTGGAAAGTAAACAAAATGTAACTTATTTTATCTTGATCTCAATGAAAATTCATGGTTTATTGCTCAAATAGAAGAAAGCTAGTTATGGTTCAAAAGACTATGTCATTTAAACATTGATAATTTGGTTGAGATTAGCAAACATAAGAGAGTAAGAGGTCTTCCTAGTTTCAAGAAATTTAATGTGGGTCTATGCAAGAATTGCTAAATTGGTAAGATGGGAAAAACTAGTTTCAAAAGCAAAAACTATCAGTCTGAAGAGGTCTTAGAAATTGTGCATACTAATTTATGTGATCCTATTGGAAAAGAGAGTTAAAATGTAGAAATTTTTTCACTCTATTTGTTGATGACTGTAATGTACTTAAAAGAAAAATTTGAAGCTTTTCAAAAGTTCAAGTGGTATCTAGAAAGAGTAGAAAAAGAAACTAGAAAGAAATTAAAATGTTTGAGATTAGACAAAAGTGGCGAATTCATCTCCAATGAATTCAATAACTTCTGCATTGAAAGTCAAGTCAAAAGATAGGTATTAGCCCTTGGTACACCTTAATAGAATGGTATAACTGAAACAAGGAATAGATCCATCATGGATTGTGTAAGAATGTTGATGATTGAAAAGAATGTTGCTCTCAAATAGTAGAAGGAAGCTATAAACATTGCAGTTTATACCTTGAATAGAGTACCGTTGAAGAAAAACTCAAATCAAACTCCTTATGAAGTATGGTATGGCTACAAACCTAATGTAAGTTACTTAAAGGTATTTGGCAAAAAATGAACTATATATTGAAAGAATCTAGAAAAGGAAAATTTGATGTAAAAGGTGATGAAGGCATATTTCTAGGATGCTCCTATAGAAGTAAAGCTCATAGATGTTTGAATTTGTCTACTTACAAAATTATAGAAAGTGCACATGTCAGAATTGATGAATTTATAGAAAACAGTGAGGAAGAAAGCAAAAAGGAACCTAAAGATTACGAAAGGTTTGTTTACTATGAACTTGATACCCTACCAAATCTATTTGAGAGAAATGAAGGTTCATCTCCTGAGTCCTAGAAACTCCTATAGTTACCAAGTTGTAGATAGTGCAACCCAAGCTACAAGGACCTGAGTCACAATAAGAGGCTATCGAGCTAATTCAAATCAAGTCTAATGGACATGAGTCATAAATAGAAAGGCTCGAGCTTGAAACTATAATTCAAGAAGAAAATAGTGGAACTCATTCAAAGACCAAAGAGCCTATGGTAGCAAAGATATGTTAGAAAACATCATGCCCTACTTAGATCATTGGAGAGAAATCAGATGGAACAATGACAAGAAGCAAATTAAAAGGTACATGTTTACTTGCTGAATTTGAACATTAAAGATGCTATAAAAAATGAAATTTGGATTGAAGCAATGAATGAAGAGATAGAATAGATTAAGAAGAACAAGACTTGGACTCTTGTTCTTAGACCCAAGGACAAAAATATAATTGGCACAAAATGGGTATTTAGAAATAAGCTGAATGAAGGTGGAAAAGTTTCTATAAACAAAGCAAGATTGGTATCTAAAGGATATTCTCAAGAAGAAGTTATTGATTATGGTGAAACTTTTTGTCCTATTGCAAGATTAGAAGGTGTTAGGACTTTAATAGCATATGTAGCACATAGAAGATTTAAAGTATATCAAATGGATGTTAAATCTGCATTCTTGAATGGAATTTTTAATGAGGGAGTCTACATTGAGCAACCAAAAGGTTTCATAGATCTTAGCAGAAGAGACATAGTTTGCAAATTACACAAAGCTTTATATGGTATCAAGCAAGCTCCCAAAGGATGGTATGAAGGACTTCATAACTATTTGGTACAAATTGGCTTCCAAAGAACAAATGATAACAATAGTTTGTATATCAAGGAAGGACCAAACAAGAAGATTGTGTTGGTAGAGATATTTGTTGATGATACTCTATTTATAGGAAATGATGACTTATGGAAAACATTTTTAGAAGAAATGAGTAAAGAATTTGACATGTCCATGTTTGGTGAAATAAAATTCTTCGTTGGACTACAAATTCAGCAAAACAAAAATGGTATCTACATCACTCAATCTAACTATATCAAGGAAATATTGAAGAAATTTGGAATGAAAGATTCAAAACCTGTCAGAACTCCTATGACTATTGGACATAAGCTCACCAAAAATGATGATTCCAAAGAAGTAGATAAGACCACATATAGATCAATGATTGGAAAATTGCAGTATCTAGTACACAAGGCCTAATATTGCTCTTGTAGTTGGAATAGTGGCAAGATTCTTAGAAAATCCCAAAGAAAATCACATAATGGCAATCAAGAGAATCATGAAGTATCTAAAAAGTACCGAAGACTATGGTTTATGGTACAAAATTGAAGGCAATTTGGACTTGAAAGTATTTACTGATGCTAATTGGGCAAGAAGTATTGATGATAGGAAAAGCACTAGTGGTGTAGCATTCTTTCTTGGTAAAAGACTAGTGTCTTGGACAAGAAAAAAGAAAAATTGTGTATCTCAATCCACAGCAGAGGCAGTAGCAGTCAATTGCTCTAACATTTTTTGGTTCAAATAACTATCAGAACCAATTAAGGTAGAGATCAAAGATCTAGTTGTCATATATTTTGATAACACCAGTGCAATCAAAATATCAAAGAATCGAATAATGCATTCCAAAACAAAGCACATTGCTATAAAATATCACTTCTTAAGAGGATTGGTGTAGGACAAAGAGGTCAGATTGGAATATGTGAATACAAAGGAACAGATTGCAAACATATTTACCAAGCCATTACCTAAGGATGCATTTTTGTATCTAAGACGTATGCTAGGGGTCATTCCCCTATCTAAAATTCACTAAATAAAGTTTAGTGAATGCATAAACCAAAACTATTAAAGATCAATCAATTGGCATAGAATTAGCAAGGGAATATTGTAGACAAACCAATACTTGAGCCACATTGATATTAATAATAATTTCTATCTTTGGCATGTGTTGACAAAGAGGGAGAATTTTACTATCATAACTCATAAGAAACTTTTCTAAGAGGGAGAAGTATACATAAGTTTTCTAACAAAGGGAGAAATCTGAAGGCAGGAAAGAGTTCACATTGATAGAGGGAGTTCTCATGGATGAGAATCAAAATGAAACTAAGGATATATTCCTTACTTTATTCTTTTCTCTATAAATTTCATTGTTCTATGACATGTGTTTCCATCAATACCAAAGAGGGAGATTGTTGATACAATTGATTAATTGTGTGTTGTCTTTGATGTAACACAAATGTCATATCTATTTTAGTCAATGTATTCCAACCTCACTCAGGCAATGAAGACAATTTTTTGTGTCTACCTAGCATTCCTTTGTTTGCCTAGTTCAAAAGATAGTGTCTACCGAGTTCATTACATATGTTGAGTTCACTCGGGCATCAAAGAAAAAGTTATAGAAAGAGAGTGTTAACCAAGATCACTTAGTTACCAAAGGATTTTTGAGAGTACACAATGTTAACTAAGCATCTATTGGTCAACATAGGAAATTTTTTCTAAGTTAGTGTCTACCAAACTAGGTTTACTAAAGAAGGATTTTCTTGTTTTTTCATATTAAGCTCAATTAGTTTATCTATAATTAGTTCTGGCCAACTAGGATGATGAATATTAATTATTCTAAGTTGTATTTGAGCCGACTTGACAATGTGGATTATATAAGTATAAGGTCAAGTTGTGATTTCAAAGTGTGATAGTGTAAAAAAGAGATAATAATGTGATTAAAGATCTAATGATGGGAAGAGAAAGAAAATTTTAAGAATAAGTACAATATACATGTGGAGGAGCAAAGATATATTCAATTAGGAAGGATGAAGTACAACCTAGAATAGAGATCTGTAATTAGTAAAATTAGTTGCATTCAAATGAGGTCATCTTATTGTTACTCTCTAACCATTGTAGTAGTGATCTAAACCTCTTAACAGAGTTGGCTTTTAATAGCTATTTGCAAATCCTCTAACTAGGCATCAATTCCATTGAATTGTTCTCAAGACCTTTAATAAGGCCACTCCTCACAAGGCGATTAAATCCTCTAATATGGTCACACTTGATAGTGTGTTTTGTGACCTTTAACATGGTTGGCTCCTAATAGGGCTCACTTAAGAAGAGTGAAAAATGGTAACTAGTTCCAATTGGTGGTTTTTTCGAAATTGGGTTTCCACTTTAAATCCTCATGTCAAATGTGTTCATGCTATTTTCTTTTATGTGTTTGCAACTAAGTTAAAGTAATGGTAATCACAGATAACATCTAAAGGTTTATAAGTTAACCAGTTACAGAGCTAATCTAGATAATATTGAGTTACAACATTATGTATGTATTTACCGAGCATCAACAATATTCAATTAACTATTTGTTTTTTTTGTACTGACATGTAAGGGATCTAGAATTTATTCCAGTAGTAACTAATTCACCCGTCCTCTCTTAGTTACTCCTCTTATATTTCCAACACTTTCTATCCTTCCACATTCACCCTCCAAGTTCACCTCTACCTTTACTTCACCTAACAAGACCCAATCTCCATCTTTCCTACACACAACACATCCACTCCCTTAAACCCCCAAGATATTTCACAAAATACACACCCCAAATTCTTCCAAGGAGTTTAATAGATCACAAAAAATGTGATTATAATAATTCATATAGTTTCTTCAATTCTAGTGGGCTCCATACAACAACTTTTATACAAATATAATGAGGGATCTCTCTAGTATCCCTATTTCACTATTTTTCTTCTCTATTTCTCTAAACTTCCACACCTCTCTACAAAAAAATTTAATAATTTTCAAGGCATTATTGATCCGTAAAAAATTCCAAAATCTTGCCCCTTCAACTCTTCTTTAAGAAAGGTACCTAGTAGGCCCTAGTTTGGGCAAATAGACCTAATTAGCACCTATAACTTTCAAACTCACAAAAAAATCAAAGAACTCAAAAAATAGACTTGGAAATTCATTTACCTTATCAAATTCCTTCAAACTTCCAACTTTTTTTTGTCCTAGTCACTATGGAGATCACTTATCATTCAAACCCTTGCTTCCATGAAGTATCCACTGCCATTCATAGAAAATGTCACCAAGTATTCATTATCTCTCCTACCCAACTCTTCCAATGGGTTCTTAAATAATACATGAATGCATTTAAGGTTTTTTACACACATAGAACTTAAACCAACCTATGTCTCATTTTCTTGAATATAGGTTCACTATATTCTTCATTCAACAAGAAGTCAAACTTGGTAATGGAAAAAACTTGTGTGAAGTAACAAAAAAATAAAAAAATGTATATCTAATCCTACTCTAAACTCACACTCACAATATGTAGAGTCAAGGTCGACAGAAAATGAAAAAATGCATTGATTGGTTTACTATCTAATCATAGGCCAGTACCTATAACAATTCTACAATACCTTGATTAACATCAACCTACATGACCAAAAGGTATGTACACACTCTACTAAAATATTTACACCAATAACATTCACAACATCAAGACAAATGTACATATCTATAGTAAGGAAAATACTAATTTACACCATGCCCAAAATTGTCAACTTGCTAGTCAACTTCCATTCATGCACCACTCTAAGTCTTATCCTCTTCTCTCATTGTTCATTAATATAGATTGCATAAATATATGCAATGAGAATGACTTTATAACTTCCTAAGACTCACATCCAAGCATACAAGCTTGACAACCCTTCATTTCCAAAAATACCATTTTGCAAGAAAATGTTCTCAGGAATATTTTTGACAACATAGCAACATTTTGCAACCTTATACATTTTTGACACTTTATGCTACTTTATGCATACTTCATACCTTTAATAGGTTTAATGTCTTAAAATAAGAATATTAACATTACATTTTAATCCATCTATTTTCTTGCATGGAATTTTACACCTTTAGGGTCTTTGACCCACTTTTACCAACAATGACCATTGTCCAAATGACCTTGATTGAGCACAAAATTACATTAATTAAAATAACTATTTCCTTAATACTACCATGACTCAAAAAATACTAAATATGATCCAAAATTCATTTTCAATCATTAGGGTGCTCCTACACCATACTCCCTTTGTTGAGAAAACTCAAGTCCCTTGAGTTTGCTGTAGAGACTTTGTTTGATGTTGATGATGTTGCCTCCTAGTTCAACTAGTTCACAAGTTGTCAATCCAATGGATACTTGCTTTATTTTTATGCTTCATATTCTTACTATCCTAAATCATTCTAATCTCTACCATTCTAATGGGAGGCTAAACTATAATCCTTTCCAGATTTTTTCCCATAGTAGTCTATGCTTCAATTTTGTACAATATTTGGTGGCAACTCAGTCTCAAATACATTATATCCCTTTGAACCAGTTACCTTTATCAATAAAAAAAGTTTTACCTTCCTTGGGGACATGAACACAACGTATTGAACATTTATCAAGATAATTGCCAAAACTGGTGTCTTCATCAAATTTAACAACTTTAACCTTACTATTTTTACCTCATTGTTTACTATCCAAGAAGAACTTATTGTCTTTGTATTGAAAGGCTTCTTTTCTATATTGTCTAAGGTCATAAGCTGAGCTATCACCATCTTTTTGTCATCCTCAATCTTTCATTATGAGGTTAATATTGCAAATATAGTCCAATCTATCAGATTCTTTGTCTGATCAAAATTTTTTTTGGCCTTATCAATGGCTTTGTCTTTCACCTCTACTTGAACCCAGGTCTTGACCACCCCTTTTACTGGTCTTCATTATCAATGGCTTTTTCTTTAACCTCTACAACTTGATCTTAAGATGGACTTCGTCTAAAAGGTCAAAATAAGTGACCTGGTCCAAGACTATGAACGCAATAGACTCTAATCAAATTAGTCATGAGAAGATTAAATAAACATTCCAAAGCTTCTCTAGGCCAATGCTACATGCAACAACAAGGTGGGTCAAGAGATGGGAAAATGCTAAGATGCAACATTTTCTTTGGGTGTTTATGCAATTGACAAAGACAACCATACTAAAGCTTTTTTGGGAAATAGAACCATGAGATTCTCTAAATCAATAGATAATGAGCATAGAGATAATTCTTCTTGTGAAGGTACCTAGAAAAATGTTTTTCTATTACTCTCAAGTAAAGAGACCAACTGCCCCCATAAAAAAACTAATGTATAAGCTGAGTTAGATGGCATTGAACAAGATGTAGAATGAAGACCAAGTTCAAAAGTGTATTATCAACCAAGATAGCTAGATTCTACTTAACAAAGAACACAAAATTAATAGAGATCCTAACTTGAATGAATGGAGATATATATCAAGAATTTGAAGGTATTTTACACACCTTGCATTCAAATTTTGAGAGCATAGAGAGATTTGAGAACTTGTGAAGCAATTATAAGGTAGTTGAGAATAAATTTGAAGAGAAAATATGACTGAGTATTGATTTTAAGTTATGTCAAGATGTTCAAAAAGAAAATTTTCTAAAATATAACACAATAAAATGGCATCTTCATCATCCACAGTAAAAGAGATAAGTAATGTCTAGTTGGTGAAGAGTGACGCTTGTCCTTTACCTATGTTCATCTTATTCCTGAGATTGCCATGAAACAAGACTCAATGGGAGTTTTACCTTTGATACCACTTAAAGCTATTATGATTCATGACGTGAGGATTTGTTACATGTGCATTGGAAAATTTGGATATTATGAAATTTGTATGGCATATGAGAATTTGTGTGACAAAGGAATATTGAAGGATGAATTTAAAATTCTAGAAATAAAAGGGTTAACTTTTTCCCTATAAATTTTAAGAAATTTCAAAATCAAATGGATTAAAGCTATATTGAGCATAATTAATCATATGGAGTTGTGGTTAGAGAATAGACTAGTTAAGATCACAAATAAGGTGATACATGCTATTATTAGTTACCCTACATTTGATTAGAAGAAGATAATGCAATGCCAAAGAAAAGAAGTTGATGAAGCTAATACCAAAGCCAAGTGCAATGGACTAGGCATGTCGATTTCCAATATCACAAAATTTAATAATCATAATTGTTGTAAGAGTAATCTCTCATAAGTTTTATCAGTCAAGCTGAATGAATAGTATGTTAGGTATGATAGATGATCAGTTGTGGAAGATAGTAAAGAAGGATCATGAATATGATCTTGCCAAGATATTTTTAAAATGTAACTATTAGAGAACTTGACATCAATTAGGAAAGTGAAGAATTCAATGTGTAAGTTTTAATAATTGATTATGTGTATTTTCTTTTATATTAAGAACTATTTTATAGTTATTGGGAATGTTAGATGGGAACAAGAAAAACTTGTTACAGGAAAAATTGGTGAGCATAGAACATAGTTGGAAGAAACTTTTGAAAATATTCTAGATGGATATTTTGAAGAGTTCAAAAAAAAAAGAGAAATAGACTTAGAATTCTAGCATCCCTAGTAGAAAAGCATTATAATGATGTATGTTTCATAGTTGATGCACATAACATATTTGCTTTGGCAATTAAAACAATGATATCCTAGCTTAAACATTTTGGCTATGAAATTTGAATTGATGATATGAGTGTAAGTATTACTACACCAATAAAGAAATAAATAGATACAAAGGTTGATCCCTTTTAAAAATTTGAAGAAGGAAAAGCTAGAATTACAGTTGATATCAAGAGTGCCTCTACAAACAAGAAGAGAAATGAAATTATTGAAGATGTAGAAGAGAAACTAAGCACATAAGGAAAAGGGAAATAACCATTAATGGTTACACAAGGCCTTGAAGAAGATGGAAAAATGATTGTGATGTTCAGGAAGATGAAGAGAATATAGAGAAAAAGGGCAAAGTCCCTGCATTAGTCACCCCACCAGTAAAGAAGGATAAAACAATAAAAAATACTAAGCCTAATGAGAAAAATATTAAAAAGGAGATGGAATCAAATCTCCTCTATCCTCCTATACCACAAATTCCAAAGACTAGGGTTGCTGCACTAGGAAGTGTCGAGCCACCAATCATGATAGGAGTGGTTAAGATTACAAAACCTAGCGGCACAAGCAACCTAGAGGCACAAGTGTGGAAAAGAAAGAACTGTCAACCACTATGGGAAAGGGAAAAAGTAGAACAATAGTGAAGTTGAAAGATATTGAAGATGAATATGCAGAGAGAAGTGAGTCTAATGAACCTAGACATCACCAAGTCATTGTGCCTACCAAGCCTAGAAATATTGACAAGGTATGTGCCAACATAGAAAACTCTACACGCCTCTCAGGATTTAAATATATATTGATTAATGTTGATAAATCTAAGGTAAAGGAAGCTATGATAGAGATTATGGGTAAAAATAAACTAGTACCTATAGAAATGTAGAATAAGATTCCAAATTATTTTTATAGTAGACTTGATAGAAAATGGCAAGAGGCAATGGATAATGAGAAGGAAATTAGAAAAGACACATTGACCAAGATTATGCTTGAATTGACAAATAAATGGAAGGAAACTTTTTTGGAAAGTATAGAAACCAATTTGTTCCTAAATTTTGAATATTTATGATTTTACAAAATAAAATTGAGTTTTTTTCAGCAAAATGAATTGTTACAGAAGAACATTTATGGATTCAACACAAAAGGATAAAAATAAGAGAAAGAAATGGACATCGTAACCAAAGAGGATGATCAAAGTGATGAAGAAAGTTCAATTGTGCCGATTTCACAAGACAATGTTTCACTCTTTCATGATACTATACCTAGCACTCCTATATTACAAAAAAAGGGACTATCCCAAGGAAAGAGAAGTACAAGTATAGGTTGTTGATTTCAATGAACAAATAAAGAAGATGGAGCAACAGAAACAACATTCCTCACAAATAAAATTATCTAGTAATAGAGGTTGAGGAACCTATGAAGGAGGTAGAAGAAAAGGAATAAGATTATGAATTGAATATAGATCAATCTACTACAGCTCAATCCAAACCACATAAAAAAAAGAAGAAGAAATAGTACAACAGAATGTAGTGTCGAGTGCTACCATTTCTATTTCAAGCATTCAAGTAAAAGAAATACCGAGTGGGGACAACCCATCAGCTACTACAACTCAAGTAGTGCTGAGTAGGAGTGCTACAAAAGAAAGAAAAGAAAAGATGAAAAGAATAGCTCATCATATAATATTGTTAGTCTAGATGAAAATATTGAAATGCCAAAATTGGATCTAGCCAATCTCACTTTTGAGAAAAATGTTATGTTGCAAGACATCCTAGCAAGAATGAAAAAGAAAGAAGAGATGAGGAAAGAACAACAATAGAAATGTGTGTTGAATGACATCAAGGATATATTTGTTGAGGATTTTAATATTCAAAAGATTGATTAACATGCCCTCATTATCTATTAGTTAGTGAAAATTGTTGACACAATCAACACTAAAAATATTGAGGCAAATAGAAAACTAATTGCATGGTCTAAGAAGAAATTTTAAAAGAGACTCATACAGATAATTTCTAATGTCATTACAATTAGAAAAGTAGATTTGTAGGTACTTATAAAAAATGTAGAAGAACTTGTTAAAAATATACAAGATTTGTAAACCATACTTTGTGATGTGCCAAGGTTTGTAAATAAATTTATGCTAAATATTCAGAGGATTCAAGATGACATGAAGAAATCCGATCATCCTATCTCCTAGTCAAATCAATCAAGCTCAATACATTACAACAAATTATTATTTGTATAGGGAGGTTTCCTAGGCTACAAACAAGTTATAGAATACTGAGGGATAAATTAAACTCTATCTAGTCAACATTGATACCTCACTTGGAGTTTATGCAGCGAGAGATTATTTTAGATGAAATCTAGTGCAAAGATATCATAATCTTTTTATTGGTGAAAGCTTAATTGACTTGGTAGCCAATCTGGAGTTGAAGATTCATGTTTTGAAGTCAATGAGACCCAGATTAGATCATGCACTTTCCATGATCAATAAAATTCATAAATCATTCATTGAAAAATATCATTTGATTCCACCAATCATAGCCCCAACAACAAACACCCAAGTAGAAAACATAAGTTTCAATAACAAGGTCTAATGATTGATATATGAAGTGAAATGATCAAGGGGGAATGATGAGTTACAAGTGAGAATGGAAAGATATAGAAAGATATAGGTATTCAAAGCTTAGATAGGAAAACAAGTAAAAAGGTATGACAAAGCTACAATCAAACTGATTTGAGTCATGTAAAGTATGTATCTTATTGTAAGAGAATTTTTTTTGAAGTTCTGTAAGAACTAAGCCATAGGCTTGGGGGGCTACTCTTGTTCTTTTATTGTAAATATGTAATCATGACAAAGTATTTTTGCCACTAATATCAAAGGAAAAGATTATTGGCCTCTCTAAGCCTTATTGTCTATTAGTGTTAAATACTTAGTCATATGTAAGGCAGAGTCAGTTAGTCATCGCTACTACCAAGCTACACTATATAGGAAAAGTCATGTAAAAGACTTGTAAATAAGCATGTATATTCCAAGCTCCATTAGAGCCAAGAAAGTCTTTAGTCATCGAGTACATTCAGTATAAGTTGAGTATAATGAATACCAAGCAAAATGAGTACATTGATATAGGGTTATATAGAAGGAAGAGAGTATATTTGAGGTCGAGAAACAAATCAAAGAACAATTATGATTGAGCATAAGAAAAAGTGAGTGTCGAGTAATAGAAAGAGAACATAAAGGTTTGGAATGATACAAACTTTTAGGAAACTTTTTTGAGATGACATGGACATGACATTTAATGATCAAAGAGTTTGTTAGAGAGGTTGTTACACATTTATGACATAGATCATTGATCCCTATAAGGAAAGAACAACCAATTAGATGAAGATGTAAAACAGGAAGCATATAGAAGACTCTACAAATATCTTTAAATAGGAAGACTCAAACCCTATTTCACATATAGTTTGTTGATGATATACAAAGTAAGCTATCACTGAGGATAGTTTGATTTATGTGAAGGAAGTAAAGGAGTTAAGTGTTTGGATGTTGCATGCAAAAGTTGTGAAGAAAAGAGACAACAACCTAATAAAGTAGTGAAGGACTTGAAGTAAAGATATATCATATTAGAATTTGGAAGGAGGAGATATACAATTAGCAGTTGTAACTGTAGAGCAAAGGGTAAGGTACTAAATCAATTTTAATAGAATGAACCATGGAAAATCTCTTAATAGAGTGGTTTTAACAAGCCTTTGTAAATCTCCCAAAAGAGTCCTTACTTCATTGTAAGCGTAAAAATCTTTAATCAATGTAGGACCTAACAATGCTAAAATATTTATTAGAGTGAGCCCTTCATAGGATAAATCATTAGAAGTGTTCAAATTTAAACCCTAATAGGTTAACTTGGCTACTGCAAGAGTGAATATTTGTAGGTGTCATCCCCACCCCAATTTTACCTTCTCCTTGCCGGGTTTCTAGGTTACCAAATATTTTATGTCATGTGTTTACATTTCACGGATGTGAAGCATAGTTAGACCTATTTATTAAAACTTTTTTTTTTTAATGTTATGTTATGGATAAACTAGATATGAGATGATCAATATGGTGAATACAACAAAGTTTTTTTGAAGGATAAAAGTTTTAGGGATCGTGATTACCCCCTCTCAATATCTCAGTTTCCCAGTTAAACTTCCAACAATTATGTTAATCAAATATATATTTATCTCACACTAGTATAAAAGAGACTATCATTAGGAACATGTTACTAGCATTATTCTTATTAGTGTTATTAGTTCAACTATTATTAATGATATTATCTTAGGCAATTAAATGGATTTGATTAAAGATTAACGATAGAAAAATATTAATTATACAATTTTATTTTGTTTTCGTGTGATAACTGACATTGTAAAATTTAAATGATTCTACTCTCTGATAATATTATCATCGTTCAAAGTACATGAAATTCGTTACTAACTAACTTTAAAACAAAATTTAAATATGAATTTATTTTTTCAGCATTACAGACTGAGTTGCTTTGGGCAACTTTGGAAATCGAAAATGCTGATCCACAGTTTGATCAACAATTTTTAGAAATATCATCGTTTTGCTGGTTAGAGGAAAAGAGCTTTTTTTTTTGGGGGAAAGAATGTTATAATTTATTTCCTTGAAATGAAACAGTAGGCTGAAATGGAAAGGTACGAGCAATGATATGGGGGGAGTTTTGGAGAAGCAAAGGGTGTTGTTGTGGGAAAGGTTTTTGGGAAGAACTGTTGAAAAGACAACTGCAGAAAGAGACTTAAGAGAGGATACGTAACTAGTTATTGGGCATCAAGATGGTGCTCATTTTAGGCTAATGTGAGGCACACAGGTTGGGAAAATGTGCAGATTTGAAAGATGACAATAGGATAGTGCAGATTTGAAGAAGAATAATAAATTCTAGAGAATAGGTAGAAGTGCTTAAGGAGATATTTGGAAATATTCAGAGAAGGAATTAAGGTTCTCATACCAACAAATTTTAAAGAGGCGGACTAAGCTCATAGATAGAGTTTAGTGCGGGAAAGAGAGTTGTAAACTGAAGAAGGGAATTGGTTGATGAGCTAGGGAAAGTTTCAGCAGGTCCTCATAAATTTTGAAGTAAGTTTTCATTCGAGAGAGGAGGATACATTTTATAAATACAAATGGTTTACATCAGATTTTTTTTTTGTTTTAACATAAAGTTTAATGTTGAAGACTAGTAAGTTATTAACAGGGTAATATTGTTTAGAATAACAAGTATATCACTTTAATAGTGTGGAATGGAATGTGTATTTAATCCAGTAACTTTCATTTATATCATATTTTTTCATTATGTTCTATTGTAGTTGTACACTTATTTAATAATATTAAGATTTGAATAATTAAGTCTCCTAAGTATCATGATTTTGGTGACAAGAGTATATTCAAACTAGACATGTCTAAAAACTTGAGAGAAATTTTATATTGAATATATAATTTGTTTGATTATAAATTAAATAGTCTAATTGAAAAAACACATAATTTATTATACATGGCTTTAAAATTTGTTTAAATCCGTTTTTTATGCTTCACTCTTCCAAGTATCTATTTCTAGTACTTATGGTTCCTTGCATGCTCATTATAAGGAATTTTCTATGTTGCTTTAATCATTTATTACTAGAGGCAAGTGGGTTTTGATGTTCTATAATTAAGATGCTTTATTGTTTCATAGGATCCATGTCTTAGAAAATTTTATCGGAATCTTTGAGAGTTGGTCCTTTGGAATGCATCATAATTTTCACTTTTGGTTTAGTTTCTTGATGTTCCTTATTAGTCTCCTTTGGAACACTACCACATTTATAGTTTGGGGTACCTATTTTTGCACTATTCATTTTTTTCTATACTGCTTCTATTGTTGATAGTTTTTGGAGGAATTTCTAGGAATAAAAATGAAGGCTGGCTTGCATTGGGGGCAAGATCCCAAAGGGGATAGTCCTCTGTAACCCAATGTAAAAATTTGAACCAAGTGGAAACTTAATGTAAAACTAATTATGCTTGGTTATTAAATTAATTAAATAGTAAGATGGCTCTCCCATGCTTAGAGAATGCATGCTCCTTTCATGATGGTGGGTAGAGATGGCCTATCCATCCATGGGATGTTTATCTAGTAGTGTGACACCCTTTAGTTTGTAAACTAGGATCACATCAGTTTCTTTTTGGCCTTACTAGTAATATAGGATATTTTGTTACACTTCTTCTATCCTTGCTTTGAAATTAAATATTTCTCATGTGATTATTTATTTTGAACCCTATTGGATTTATGTGTTGATCTTCTTAATTTCTAGCATTTTTTAACTCTAGGGATTTGTTATTTTGGATCCCCTTATTTATTTGATATGTGTGGGTCTAAGGATTCATGTCCTAACTTAGGGGGTGGATTGTAAGGTCCACATGGTTGGGCGGTGAGAATTTTTACACTTGGGTTAGGAACATAGCTCATAGTTCCATGGAATTCTCATGACAAATTAGCTTCTTCATCTTCTTCGAAGCCCTTGGATTGGAGGAAAATGGTGTATATTGTAGCATATGATGTATTAAGTTGCTAAAATTGTAAATCCTAGTAATTGGAAAGTCACATAAGGACTATGTAATTCATGATCCATAGTAATGAGAGTGGGTTAAGACATATACATTTTAATATAGTCATTTGTATGGACTTGTCAGATAATATCTATGGTGTTTTTATTTCTAGAATATATGCATGTATTTTTCCATATCCATTAATGTTTTAATTTTTTGTTAATTTAGGGATATTCTATAGAAATATTTTAGTAAATATTGAGTACAAGGTTTCTATTCTACTCACCATCATTATATATCTATCTATCTATCTATATATATATATATATATATATATATATGTATGTATGTATGTATTTCGCTTCTTTATGTTTCATTACTATTTTTCCTATATTTTTGTTAGAAGAAGATGATGTGGTATAGGCTAAGGCTAAAGTTGAGGTAGAGGTTAATCACATCAATAGAAAAATTATGATTCACACAATCAAGGAAGAAGGGATGAATAGGATAGAATTAACAAGGTGAATTTGAGGGGGGCATGCTGCATTAGATGTTTTAGTCTAGATCTTGAATAGGCCAAATAAAAATCAAAATAGAGAGGATAGAGATCAGAATAATTAGTCCCATGTTTGGAGAGAGAGGTCTCACAATCCTCCACAAAGTAACATTGTTAGAGAGGAGGATGCCAAGATAGTAGGTCATATGAAAGATTTAGTAAGGACAAATCCACCATTATTCCATGGTGAGAGTGGCTGTACCACAACCAAGAATTGATTGATAGACATAGAAATATGGTTTCTCCTGCATGCTTATGAGAAACATACTAAATATTGATTTTATATTTTATAGTTATGAAGCTTTGCATCAAAGTGGTAGAAATATGAGAAGAAAATTTTTTATTTGGATATTTCTAGAATGTCATGGAAGTGGTTCTTTGAGAGATTTTGAGATTGATTCATATCTAATCACTAGAGGCAACAATGAATAGATCAATTAATTCCATGCCTTGGAGAAAAATAACCTATATGTAGATTAGTATAATCATTACTTCATGCAGTTGAAGCCATATTCAAGATTCCAACATGATGAGGCTATGTTGGTGTAACATTTTGTTAGAGGCCTCAATGTATAACTCACTCAATATATACAACTCCTTGACCTAAAGATAATTAGGGAGGCTATTTAGAATGCTTTAGTGACATTGGAGAGCCTAGCTCTAAAAAGTGTTGTGGCCATCCAAGTGGATGGTATGGGGGAAATTATCATTCAGGATCAACTTAGTGGGGTACTCAATTAGAAGGCACTGGTTATACTTGATTCCATCCTTCATCCTCTAAGTGAGGCAAAAGCATCAAGAAGAAAAAATTTAAGGATTATAAGAGAAATAGATCCTAGTTCAATTAAGGGGACAATACTAGAAAGGATAGGAATTAGTATCATAACAAGAGATCACACAATATCTAACCCACATTGCATTGTACTTCAAGTTTCTATGCAAGCAGTATTTAGTAAACTATTGCACCAACTTTAAGAAAAGATATTTACAAGTGAAAATCATACTTCTAATGTGGTCAGCCTAGATACATTGAGGTTAATTTTCCATATAGGTCAATTTAGGGACCCAATCAAATCTCAAGTAACTCATTAGCCTAGTGTAGGAGATGTGGAGAGCTCTCATCAAGTGTTTGCAACTATTGACCATCACAAAGTGGAGCATTAAAGTATTTTGGTTGAAAAATCAAGTCTCTATCTATGTGCGTGCATAGGTAGGTGTGTGTGTTTGTGTGTGTGTGTGTGCGCATGCGCGTGCATGTGCATGCACACGTACATGCATACACACATATGTGCATGCACACATACGTGCATGTGCATGCATGTGTGTTGATGTTCATATTTATTTCTTATTTGATTTAGGTTCTATAGATTCATTTTCTTCTCCATCATTAGTAGAACATTGTGGCAAGGTCATGGAAAAGAAAGCTAATAGGTGGAAAGTAGAGTTAGCCTCAACTTTACTATTATGGGGATGAATTAGCTTGATTTACATGCAGCCAAAATTTATCATCATCATGAGAGGTTTTAATGTGTAGATTATTTTGGGGCTGACTTGGAGATCATTAGTATTCAAAGGCCTAACTTTTAGTGTATGATCACATTAATGCAATTGAAGTGATGTATGCAACATGGATGCTAACTCTTTGTAGTAACTATTGATGATCTAGATGAGGGGTATAGTGGGGAGGCTACCCTAGATAGTCATCCTTTTCTCTAGGAATATGTTGATAGTTTTTCTATATATATTCTAGGTATTCCACTAAAACATGAGATTGACTTTCGTATAGAGATTATTCCTAGAGCAAAGCCCATCTTCAAGGAACCATATAGGATGACAACTAAGGAGTTGAGAGAGATGAAACTTCAATTAGAGGAATTCTTGCAAAATGGATTCATAGGATCTAATATTTCCCATTGAGGAGCTCCTATCAATTTTTTTAAGAACAAGGATTGTTCTCTTTGATTGTGCAATAATCATAGACACTTGAATAAGTTGACTATAAGGAACTAATATCCTCTTCCTAGAATTGATGACCTATTCAATCAACTGAAGGGAGCCAAGGTTTTCATCAAAATTGATCTTAAATCTAGATACCATCAACCATTGATTCATGAGGTATATATTCTTTGGACTTCTATTTGTACTAGGTATGAACATTATTATTTTATAGTGGTTCCATTTGGCCTTACCAATGCAACTTATATTTTTTATAAGCCTAATGAATGGAGTCTTTCAAACATACATGGATTAGGTTTTAATTATTTATCTTGATGTTATTTTGGTCTACTCAATGACTATTCAAGAGCATGTTGTGCATCTAAGGCAAGTTTTGCAGTGCTTATGAGATAATCAAATTTATGCCAATTTTTCAAATGACAAGTTCTTCCAAATTAAGATCAAGTACTTGGAACACGAGATTTTTAGTAAGGGTGTCTCAGTTAACCCTTCTAAGGTTCAGGAGATACTAGATACTTTACGACACCCACAAATGTTGAAGAAGTTCATAGTTTCATGGGCTTAGCATGGTATTATCATTGATTTCTACAATATTTCTCAGTGGTAGCTCATTCTATCACTTCCCTATAGAGGAAGCTAAATAAATTCATATGGTTAGAGAAGTGTGAGGATATATTCAAAACTCTAAAAGAGAGGTTCACTAGCGCTCTTATTTTGGTAGTAAATGATCTAGGAAGTGATTTTGTAGTATTTACAAATGCATCCTTTTAGGGTATTTATGAAATACTCATGGAACATGGTGTTGTGATTGCATATAAGTCCAAGAAACTCAGGAACCATGATTTCAATTACCCAACACATGAGTCGGAGCTTGTTGCAATTGTATATGCACTCCAAAGATGAAAACAATTTCTTTTTAGGCATTGATCTGACTATCATAGTGATCATAGTAACTTGTAGGATATCTTCACTCAAAAAAAATTGAATACTAGATAATGGAGATGGATGGAGTTCTTATGTGAGTATGAATTTGAAGTGAAGTACACAAAAGAGAAAGAAAATGTAGTTACAAATGCACTGAGTACGAGAAGACATACAATTTTACTTCCCAAACTTAGCATTGATTCGAGGAGGTGTATCATTAAGGCACTTCTTATAGATGGTACCAAGAAGTAAAGGTAGAGACTAATGTAAGGAGACCCTTAGAGGGAAGATATTCAAGTTTCACTTGAGAGGAGGATGCTCTATGACATCATTTAGGTAGTATTTATGCTCCTCCAATAGATGGGTTGCATACCTTGATCATGTTAGAGGCTAATTGAGCACCACATCCTACACATCCTAGATTGAAGAAGATATATGAAAATGTTTGACAACTCCAACATTGATATAGGATGAAGAGAGATATTGCAAACTTTGTTTCATATTATTTGGAGTGTTAGAGATTTAAAGTAGAGGATTAACATCCAACATGACTTCTACAACACAATTATATTTCTCAAAGGAAATGTGATATCATATCACTAGACCTCATTGTTTCTCCACCAATTTCTTCATGAAGAGATAAGGTTATTATTGTCACAATAGATCAAATGACTAAAGTGACACACTTCTCATCTTTGTGATCCTCCTACACAACTTCTAACATTTCTCAAATATTCACGAAGGATATAATAGGCCTGCATGGTATTCCTAGGAAGATCACCTTAGATAGAGATTTTATATTGACCTCACATTTTTTTATTTCTCTTCAATAAACATTAGGGACACAACTGAACTTCAATTCATCATACCATCATGAGATATACAGACAAAAAGAGAGGGTTAATCTGGTCTTAGAGGAAATGATGCATCTGTACCTTGTAGAGTTTTCTTATAATAATGGCTACAAAAATCTATAGGTACGACACCTTTCCATACCCTATACAATCATCCTTTTCATACATGCTTAAGTTGGGAGAGTCTAGAGGATTGTGTACTTTTGGGTTCTGATATGCTTCAAGACATGGAGCAATAGGTGATGGATTCTTGAGAATTTGGTTGTAACATATTATCAGTAGAAGAAGTATATTGATGCTCATCAATTTGATCAAAATCTTATAGTGGGAGATATAGTATTTTTAAGAGTATGCCATCTAAAGAGCCCAATCCACTTTGGAAAGAGTTCTAATTTTTTGCCTCTCTTTGTATGGCCTCTAATGTTCTTGAGCATATTTCTTGTGTTTCCCACCATCTTTCCTTGACACTTAGTTTGTCATTTATTCATGTTATTTTTAATGTGTCACTTCTTAGATGATATCACTCTAACATTACATATGTACTTCATTGGACTACTTTTCAAGTCAAGGATTGGCAATTGGCAGAAGACCCTATACGCATACTTTAATGAAAGGATTTGATCCTTAGGAGTCAAACCATCAACTAGATAATGGTCCAATGAGAACTCACCTACTTGAGATGAGGCTTCATAGACAAGAGAGTTATATCCATATCTATTTTATGTCTTCTAGGAGTAAGCCCACTCTTAGGGGGAAGGATGTAGTGTACCCTCTTTTTGACACAATTATTTAGATAGCTACTTAGGTGATGTAGACACTATATGATACTTATATTTATGACACTAGACATATTATTAATTTTTACATGATAAGGTTTGCTTATACTAGATGACTATTCTCTTTATGGTTAGATTACATTATGATAAGATTATATTATTTACTTATACTTTTATGGATGAGAATTAGTTGGATTTCCATGACTTTTTAAGGTTGGATGTTACGTGATAACCATAGAAATATTTCTATCACTATTATAATGGTTTCATAATGTAGATTCTAGATATGTAAGTAATTCTGAAGTTTGGCATAAATTGGAGTTAATTAGCTATTTATGCAATTGTAAATGGGAGTTGATGTTATGAATCTCTTGTTTTCTCAAGGACATTGTTGTGTTAAAATTAATAATCATATGTTTTGATATAGATGTTGATTTGTTTCTTTGAATATACAATTTTCTTATATATATCATGTATTGACAATAGTAAACACAAAGAAGATGACTATATGTTTATACTATCATTTGATTTAGATATTTTTATATTTTTATGTATTGTTTCAACTTGTGATGTAGTTGTAGCTAATAGACACACTTCCCTATATTGGTCGGATTCACAATGTCTTCCCTTGATCAAAACTTCGTGGTTGCCCTTGTTTTGATTTGGTATTATTTTTGGCTCTGTGTCTTTTACATTAATTAATGGTATTGTTGGTATTTTGAGGTTTCACTTGTCATTTTAGATTCTTGCTCCCTATCATAAGAAAATGAGTGAATTATGAGCGACCTATACAAGACAATGAAACAATGATATTAATAAGACAAATAATGAAGTACAAAAAACATTAAGAAAATCTCAAGGAAGTAGCAATTATACTAAATTTATCAATATATTTATCGAAATGAGCTTCCAACATCATCGCCTTAAGAATAATGTTAATAGGGATATTATGGCTTTTTACATATGTATCTTAAAGGGAAGAAATTATGTTGGTCGAATAGATATTTATCTCACCCTAGTATAAAGGAGAGTATCATTAAGACAAAGGAACACAATACTAGCATTATCATTATTAATGATATTAGTTAAATTATTATTAATGACATTATCCTACACAATTAAATAGATTTAATTAAAGATTAATGATTGCAATAACATTAATTATAGTATGATCAAACATGTATATTAAATTAGTCACAATAATGATAAACATATCATTTCAAAGTACAACATTTATAATAGAGTTAGTAGATATATTTAATACTAGTAATGAAAGATTATTGTTCTATCTATATCATTATGGCACAATATTTTTTTTGTTTTTATTTTTGATTGGTAAGAGGTTGAAGTCAAGATTCATTATTATGTGATGTGATTAATTATTATTATTTATTAAGCTTGTGTAGAGTTGAACACAAGACCTCTCAAAAAAGAGGCTCACAATTTACCATTGTATTGTAAGCTCTTGCCTATTATGGCACAATATTAAACATAATACTATTTGATTTAATTTTTGTGTGATAATTGAAATTTAAAATTGAATTGATTCTTCTCTCTGATATTATTATCATCATCCAATGTACATGAAAATAGTATGTAACTAACTTTAAAACAAAATTCAAATATGAATTTATTTTCAGCATTACGGGTTGAGTCGTTTTGGGCAACATTGGAAATATTGGAAATGCTTTTCCATAGTGATATATAATTCTTAGAAACTTCATTTTTTTTGTGGATCGAGGAAAAGTTGCTTTTTTTTTTTTTTGTCCCCTATTATTATTATTATTATAAGAAGGTTATTATTTGGAAAATAAACAATAGGCCGAAATGCAAAGGTACAAGCAATGATATAAGGGCTGTTTTGGGAAGGAAAGGATGTGGTTTTGGGAAAGGTTTCAGGGCCGATCTGTTGAAGAAAGGGGGAACTTTATTTGATATGGAAAAGAGAGCTGCAAGTCAAGATTAAGAGAGGATATGAAACTAGCTATTGGGCATCATGATGGTGTTCATTTTGAACTAATGTTGGGAAAATGTGCAGATTACATGCATGTATTGTTCCCGTTGAAAGAGGGCAATTGGATAGTACAGATTTGAAGAGGAGTAATAAGTTTTAGAGACAAGTTAGTGGCGCATAAGGAAAGATCTGGACGGATTAGGAGAAAGAATTAAGGCTCTCATACCAAACAAGTTTGAAGAGGCGGTTTAAGCGCATAGCGAGCGTTTAGTGTAGAAAAGAGAGTGCTAGATTGAAGACGGGAATTGGTTGTGAGTTTGGGAAAGTTTCAGTAGGTCCTCATACATTTTGGAGTAAGTTTTCTTTCCAGGCAAGAGGATACATTTATAAATGTAAATATTGTGTAGTTCAGATTTTTAGTTTCAAAATAAAGAATTATTATGTTAAAGTTAAGTTATTAAGAGGGTAATATTGTTTAGAATAACAAGTATATCACTTTAATAGTGTCAAATGTGTATTTAATCTAGTAAATTCCATTTAAATCATATTTTTTCATTATGTTCTATACTAGTTGTACACTTATTTAATAATATTAAGATTTGAATAATTAAGCTTCTCAAGTGTTTTGATTTTGGTAATAAGAGTGTATTCCAATTAGATATGTCTTAAAATGCTGGGGAAATTTTGTAGTGAATATATAATTAGCTTACCTTAAGACTATCTAGTAGATTGTGGTTAGGAAATTATGTGAATAAGGGATAATTTAATATTAAGAAAATAAAAATAAAATTGATGCAACTAAAATTAAAGAAAACTTAGACTAGTAACACCCATAATATTGTTGTATAGGGGGAATATTTTAATATAAATCATATAGTCTCATGGAACAAACACATACTCTATTGTGCATGGACTTGAGATCTATTTAAATCTTTATTTTATTTTTTATTCTTGATTCCCCATGTATCTATTTGTAGTACTTCTAATTCCTTGCATGCTCTTAATAAGGAGTTTTTTTAGGTTGACTTAATCCTTGGTTACCAGAGGTAAGTGGGTTTTAAGGTTCTATATTTAAGATTCTTTATTGTTTTGTCTGATCCCTATCTTAGAAAATTTTATGGGAATCTTTGAGACTTGGTCTTCTGCAATGCACCATAATGTTCACTTTGGTTTTAGTTTCTTGATGTTCCATATTATTCTCCTTTAGAACACTACCACATTTATAGTTTTGGGAGCCTATTTTGCCATGATTCTTTTGTAACTATACTACATCTATTGTTGATAGTTTTGGGATGGATTTCTTGGAACAATGTTGATGGTTGGGTTGTATTGGGGGCTGGAGCCCAAAGTGGTTAGTCCTAGGTAACCCAATGTTACAGTTTTAACCATGTTGAAACTTAATGTTAAATTAATTAGGTTGGGTTATTAAATTAATTAAAGACTAATACATCTCTCCAATGCCTAGAAAATGCATGTTCTTTTTATGAGAGTGGGTAGAGAAGGCATGTCCAACCAAGGGGAGTTGAGCTATTAGCCTGTCCATCCATGGGATATTGATCTAGTAGTGTGACACCCTTTAGTTTGTAACCTAGGATAACCTCAGTTTCATTTTATCCTTGCCAATGGTATAGGAGATTTTTTTACACATCTCATATATATCCTTCTCTTGATATTAAATATTTCTCATTCAATCATTTATTTTTAACCATATTGGATTTATGTGTTTATCTTCTTGATTTATAGCATTTGTGACCTCTAGAGTTGTTTTATTTTGGATCCCCCTTTTTATTTCATATGTGTGGGTCTATGGATTCATAGCCTTCCTTGGGGAGTGGATCACAAGGTCCACATGGTTGGGTTGTGAGCATTTTTCCATTGAGGCTAGGTACTTAGCTTATAGTTCCTTGGATTTCTCATGATAGTTTGCCTTCCTTGTCTTCCTAGAACCCCTTGGATTGGAGAACAAAGGTGTATATTGTACTATATGATGTATTAAAATATTGAAATTGTAAAAACTTGTAATCAAAATGCCACAAAAAGACTATGTAATTAATGATGCATAGTAATGAATGTAGGATAAAATATATACATTGCAATATAGTCCTTTTTATGGACTTGTTATATAATAACTATGGTGTTTTTACTCCTTAAATACTACGCAATTCATGATCCATTTTAATGAATGTGGGATAAAGCATATACATTGTAATGTAGTCCTTTGTATGAACTTGTCAGATAATAACTATGGTATTTTTGCTTCTAGACTTTTAATCGAATGGAAACTCAATTTAATTTATTAATTGGGCTAAGTTATCGAATTAATTAAAGAGTAGGATGTCTCTCCCATGCCTAGAGAATGCAAGCTCTTTTTATGAGGGTGGCTAGAGAAAGCATGTCCACCCAAGGGTCGTTGAACAATTTCCCTTTTCATCCATGGGATATTGATCTAGCAATGTGACACCCTTTAGTTTGTAACCTAGGATCACCTCAGTTTCTTTTTATCCTTGCCTGTCATATAGGATATTTTTTTATGCTTCTCATATTCTTTTCTTGATACTAAATATTTCTCATGACATCATTTTTTGGGAACCATATTGGATTTATGTGTTCTTCTTCTTCAATTATAGCATTTCTAACATCTAGAGGTGTTTTATTTTGGAGCCCTTTATTTATTTCATATGTGTGGGTCTAGGGATTCATCTCCTAGCTCATGGGATGGATTATAAGGTCCACATGGTTAGGTAGTCTACATTTTTCCACTAATTTTGGGTAATTACCTTGTAGTTCCTTGGACTTTTGATGATAGTTTATCTTCCTCATCTTCTTGGAACCCTTTTGATTGAACTATATTGGTGTATATTGTACCATATGATGTATTTAAATGTAAACACCTATAATTCAAAAGCCACATAAAGACTATGTAATCCATGATCTATAGTAATGAATGTGGGATAAAACATATATATTGTAATATAGTCCTTGGTATGAACTTGTTGGATAATATTAGTCATGTTTGTACTTCTAGCATATATGCATGCAGTTTTCCATATATATTAATGTTGTTATTTTATATTTTTTCCATCACATTATGAAGAAACATTTTAGTAATGATTACCTACAAAGTTGATGTTCTACTCACAATCCTTAGAGCTTCACTTCAAAAAATAAAATTATATGTATATATTTCTGTTTCATTTTTTTAAATTTTCTTACTAGTTTCCCCAGTGGGGATATATATATGTACATACATATATATATGTATCTATGTACATACATACATACATACATACATACATACATATATGTATGTATATATGTATGTATGTATGTATGTATGTATGTATGTATGTATGTATGTATGCACACATATTTATATGTGTGTGTGTGTGTGTGTTTGTGTGTGTGTGTGTGTGTGTGTGTGTGTGTGTGTGTGTGTGTAGAGTAAGCTAAGTTAGTATTCTTAATTATGGTTTTGTTATTTAAGGTCAGAAGGTGACCTTGAAAAAGTGGGGTCCAAACAGGGTAGAGAAAATACAACAATCCAATGTCTAAATTCCAGTATCATTCTGACCTTCCTTTCAACCATCCATCCTTCAAAACTAGGTGTAGAATTGAGAATCGATAGGCCTCATACTATTAACAATGAACTCATACCAATAATCTAGAATGAAACTTAGTACGTAATATGAATGAGACCTTTTGTTGGATCCCCCCATGGAATTGTAGGGCCTACTATCTCATTTGTGGACTATAGGCCCCAATGGTAGAGAGAGATAGAAGGATTGGTGATGTTAGTTAGGGCTCTTACTTACTAGGAAATATGGATGGACCCCCCAAGATCAGGGGGGAGGAGGTTGGGTAGTGGGATCAATCGATTGGGAGGGCCCCTATAAGTGATTCTCTCTGTGTGTGTGTGTGTGTGTGTGTGTGTGTGTGTGTGTGTGTGTGTGTGTGTGTGTGTGTGTGTGTGTGTGTGCGCATGTGTACGTGTGTGTGTGTGTGTGTGTACATACATACATACATACATACATATATGTATGTATGTATGTATGTATGTATGTATGTACATAGATACATACATACATATATGTATGTATGTATGTATGTATGTACACACACATAGATGTGCATTTGTGTGTGTGTGTGTGTGTGGAGTAGGCTATATTAGTTGTCTTAATTATGGTTTGTTATTTATAGTCAGAAGGTGACCCCAAAAAAGTGGGGTGCAAACAAAGTAGTGAAAATACCTTGATCTAATATCTGAATTCTAGTGTGGTTTTGACCTTCCCTTCAACCATCCATCCTTCAAGTCCAAGTGTAGAATTGAGAACTAATAGGCTTCAGACCATTGGCAATAAACTCACAAAAATTATCTAGAATGTAGCTTAGTATGTAATATGAATGAGACCCTATTTTTGGATCCCCCAATAGAGTTGTAGGGCCTACTATCTCATTTGTGGACTATAGGCCCCAACAGTAGAGAGAGATAGAAGGATTGGTGATGTTAGATAGGGCTCTTGCTTACTAGGAAATATGGATGGACCCACCAAGATCAAGGGGAAACCAGGTTCGGTAGTACACACACACACACACACACACACACACACACACACACACACACACACACACACACACACACACACACACACATAGTTAATGAGTTTGACTCAAAAATTTTGTGGTTAAAATCCTAATTACAATATCAAAAATCTTAAGTGGTTCAAGATTAGGAACTTGGCTATGGAAGAAGGAATAAATCCATGGATCCTACTCTTGAACAATTTTGATAGCTTCAAGTAGTATAGCCCTTCAAAATTTTCAAGGATTTGGCCTATGAGGCAATAAACATCTAGTACTTGGAAGTTCTTACATTTAGAAATACAACAGGGAAAGTTCCTAGTAAAAGATTATTGGAGAGAATCAAGGTTCTTACAGTAGGAATGTAGGTAATTTTCTTAGTGTTTATTTTTTCTTAGAAAGTGTTAGATTCACAAGCTTCCAATTGTAGTTGGTATTCAAATTCTAAAAATGCCCAACCAAATGGAAGTAATGCCTATTCTCATTGTAAATTCTCGGAGAATTAAATGATCCCAAAAAAATTCTAAAAACTATAATATGGATTTCAAATTCAAAAATAATAAACCCAAAACATTGAGAATAGGAGTGGTTATTGTGAATAGGAATGACTATTCCAATAAAAGCTTCTTTTTGGAATAGGCATAAACTCATTTTAGGGGCAAAATTGAAATATTTATTTGTATTCCCTATTTAAATTGGTGCACCAAACAAAAAATAGAAAACATATTCCTTATTTCCTATTCCTATGCCAACAACCAAATGTTCCCTAAGGGCCTGTTGGCTATGGGAATAAGAATAGGGGAATAGGAATAGCTATTTTGGAATACAAAATGGGGTTACATATTCCTATTCTCTATTTGGTTTAGCTAGAATTTGATGGGAAATTTGCAGACCCAAAAATTTATGATTTCTAAAATAAATAAAATTGGAATAGGATTGCATATTCCGATTCCACCTATTTAGGTGGAATTGCAAAACCTCATTTTTTGGGCCAAAATTGGAATGTGTATTCCTATTTTATTTCTTATTCCAATTCTAATTTGGTGCATCCAAATGAAGAATTCAAAATTTTAAGAATTTACATATGCCTATGCTGCTTGTATTCCTGTTGCCAAACAGGCCCTAAGTGTCTATTTGGTTCGTGGAATTGTAAAAATTGAGATCTCTACAAATCTAGATTTAGACAAATCAAGGTTTTGCAAATCTTCATTCTTATTTTTGGGATTTTAATTGAACAATTTGTTTCACTCGAATGATGATTGAGAAGATACATTTTTAAATGTAATCTTTTATTTGCAAGAAAACTCCAAGAATAGTCCAATCCATATTCGTTACACTCATCAGCGTAACAAGGTTTTGATTTTCAATTTCTAGTTGCTAGTAAGAAGTTTGATAACCTTGTTTTGAGACAAAATTATAAGCTTGGTATTATAATTCCATTTTGCAAATTTAGAAACAAAATTTTTCAAATCCATATTATTAAAATGCCATTACCGTCATCTTCCACGAACCAAACCAACTCTAAGTTCCAAGAAAATTTACAATAATAAAGTAGAGCTCTTCACAATGAAAAAGGGACTCTTCCAAGGTTACCCAACCAAAAAATCCGCTGCCGATTTCACACTGAAGTGGTTAGAACTAAGTGAAGAAGTCAAAAAAATCGACTGCTGATTTCACACTGAATTGGTTCGGTCCAAGTGAAGAAGTCTCATAATAATCTCCTTGGATATAGTGACTTACTCGGATAGGTGCAACGTATAAAATAAGTAAATAGCCATGGTTTAGTTAGTGTATAGAATAAGAATAATCAATTATCAAGAGATTATAATTTTATTGAATAATAATTAAACATGTGCTAAAAACTATATTCATAGAACGTGGATCTAGTTGATGACCGGTGGATCCAGTAGTGGCAAGGGATAGGGATATTTATATCTCATAGTACGGTACAGTCTGGCACGGAGCGTGATAGCATTTAGCACTCACTTTACACAATTACTAGCAACCCGGAGATTCGGAATCTTGGTAGTCACGGCAGGGTAAAATAAGAATTTAATGCAAGTGTATATGTTTACAACTTCGTGAGCCACCATGCTATGAGGCACCCAGACTCCGGCGGCTGCATAGACGACGCCGGCTGCACTTGCGACTAACCGTGCCGTGGGAAGAGGTAGCATTCAGTTATTGCTCACCTGCCTTATTCTGAACATTCACTGTGTATATAGCTCTGCATTACATGCTAAGTGTTCGTCAGCCTTGAAGTCCCTAGGAGAGCCTCTGTGCACTGTGTGGAACAGGAGAAGGTGGTTCTGATATGCATTTTACTTTATCTAGAATTAATGTGTTCGCTTCTTTCTACAGTCATTATCTAGTCCAGTTTTGTATTCTTATGATTTGCATGTAGCGCTCACTAACGATATTCTGTATACAGTTGTAAAGAGCCAAAGCGGGAAATATGGTTCATGTTATCACTGACAAAAAGCATGACAAAAAGCTTGAGAAGAGACATTGGCAGACGCTGACTGAGAATCAAAGGCAGTTGCTTACACTGATAAAGGAAATGCTTGCAAGATTCGATTGCCCTCCGTTTAGGAAAGAGGTTGACATCTTCTGCCTTTGTACGCCTGACGATAATACTGAGGAGGAATGTCCACAGGGTGAGATTTCTAAGGCTGTTGCAAAGGCGGTGATTAAGATGACTAAAAACCAAGATATACTTGAGAAAGCCCTTATGGCTTTAACATCATGTCTTTCTTCATGCACCTGTCAACCTTCTCCGTCTAATTGCCATCCACAACCTTGTCAGCCTTTTCAGCCATCTCCATCATATGCATGTTATCCAATGTATGGAAGCTCCTATAGGATGTGAACTACCATTATGTTAGCAGTGAAGACAAATCAAAATAACCTCCTCCCAGAGGAACATCTTTCCTCGCATTCCATTCTTTTCTAGTAACTCCTCCATCTAATAAGGCATCGACCACTAAGTAGGATAGTTAAACTCAAGTGTTTCTGTTCGTGTTCTTGTCTTTGTTTTCCTTCATGTGCAACGATTCCGAATAATATGAATTCACTGCTGAGAAAACTTTCCATCCTCATCTACATATGATAGAATTTAATGATCTTCATTTTAGTTTCTTATCAGGTCTTCAAATTAAATATTTCTTATTTGGCGATTTATTCTTTATAATGTCCCTAAAAATTCTTGATAATGGGTAAATTTGTGTCAGTTAAATTCAAATTTATATAAAGGAATGCATTGAGATGTATATCGTAGGTGTGCATTAATTTATCGAATATTGTTGTAGTTTTATATATAAATATTAAGATTGGTAAGTTTTCTATAAATTACTAAATATCAATGCAGATCATAATATAGGTAAATCATATAGACATTGGCATACAACAACAAGATTACAGTCAGCTCGTTGAAACTTCAACAAGAGTGAGCGTACCTACACATTTTACTACCATCACCATTTTATATACATGTTATAGTGCATCATAAAAAGAAATAAGACAATAAACATCAAAATAAACAAGACTATAAAGAATAAAATAAATACACAGCAAATATACGAGATGGTCAAGTAGATACTACATCTAAAAGTATGGCTATGATCTCCTCTTTGTATCATTCATATCATAAATGTCGTCTTTATCTCACACTTTACATTTAGTGATGTCAAAGTTCATTAATGGTAGATTGACATTAGAAAACCAATGTCTAAGTCATTAGGTCAAAATTATTTCTATTAATATCATCATTAATTTGTCCATGACACTCAAAAGTGTCATGCTTTAAAGGATGCTATTCAAGACCTGATTGATTCAAGTGCAATATCTTTTGATGTTAAGGTTAATATAAAAATAAATCTTTTGCACCTTTTACTAAGAATTATAGATGACTTCAATCTTTCCCACACCCAAACCTAAACCTTCACTTTATATTGCCTTTTAGTGATTCTTACATGATTAAAGAACTTGATGGTCTTATTTATATTGTTGCTAGAGTTTATGATGTAGTACAAGGCAGAAGAATTACCAGAGGAGATTTCTTAGCCCCAAGCAAATAACCACACAACAAAATATGAACATTAATGCAGAGATTTAGATCTAGAATAACACTAATTATAATAGAATCATAAGATTTTCATTCAAGATGTCCAACTACAAGACCTTCTAGGTTACGACCAAATACATAAGTAATTACAATAGCAATTCTACACTCACAAGATCCAATTACTAGCTAGTCAAGAACCACAGTCTGATAAAAACTCCAAGAAGAATCTAAACTTGTGCTCATAAGACACCAAGAAACCTTCTTAAACCCACACTTAGCTACTACCTCTGATATGTCTTACTCCTCTCAACTATTCCTTCTTCTCAATGTTGAATGAAAATTATTAAAAACTCCACAAGACCATCTACTTATAACTAACTAAGCAAAAAGTTGGCCTAGAAAGTTATAAATTAAATAAACCCTTATATTAAATACCTATTTAAGCCATAAGTTCACCTACAATAGATATTAAATACCAAATACCTTAGAAGGCTTACCGCACTCATTAGATATTCCTAGGACAAATAACCAAGACCAACATAGGTCAACATAAGCTCCCACAATCATTCCACATCATGATTGCATGTCACATGCATTAAATGCTCCAAGATGATGGATTAAATCTACAAGAACTTTGTTCAACAAGCCCAAACTGTTGAGCATCAGGAACCACAAGACAAGAACTATCAAGATCCTATAAGAATATCATTTGCAACATAGTATATGCTGAGAAATAGTATATGTTGAGCTCCTTTAGTGACCAATAACTTTAACCAACACTACACCCAAGAATTGTAGAATAATGATTGAGCATGAGTTCTTCTCTAACCTAGTTCTCTAACTTCAAGGTCAAACTACTCCACCATGCACGATTGCCAACTACCCTAGGATTATCCTACATTAGACACCCCAAGTGGAAAAATATGAACTCTTATTAGCTAGAAGGACATCTTCTAGGATTGAAGTAATAAATCCCAAATTGGTTCTTCACATATATGTCCTCCAATCCTTCAACTTGTACACTCTTTCTCTTGTTCCATTTCTACTTCTACACATTCATCATTAGCATGCCACTAATTTTCTCTCAACACTAATATCTAATCCTCTCAAAATCCTTCAACTCAACTTGGTTTCCAATACTTAGGTTCCTTCTGCAAAGTTCTTCATTCTCCAAAGGAATTAAGGAATGCTTCCTGCCACCTTTCTCAATAGTAATCTCGTTACTAACACAACCATGCATAACCCACCAATCATACCACCAAGCTCTACCAAGAAATTTGTAATAACTAATCATGTCTGCAATGTCACACAACACTTGATCCTTATCACTAGTAAATTTTAACCCATGTTAGTCAAAAGTGCATCCAAGTACTATGTCACAATTTTTCTCATCAAAATTTCAACCAAACCTCATGTTGGTTGAAACTTTGACCAACACTTTGGTTAGAAATATTATATTTCTTTTGAGCCTAGTTTTTCATTATTGGTCAAAATTTTGACCATATCTTAGTGGAAAACTTTCAAGAATTGGTCAAAATTTTGGCTAATTCTAGATACCATGTTCACAACCAAAGTGTTGGTCAAAATTTTGACCGAATATTGGTGGAAAATTTTCAATAATTGGTCAAAATTTTTACCAATGATGGCCCTTCCCATGACCAAGATGCCATGGTCACAACCAAAGGGTTGGTCAAAAATTTGAACAAATCTTGGTGGAAAGCTTTGAAAAATTGGTCAAAATTTTGACCAGTTCTGGCCCATCCCATGACTACGATGCTATGGTCACATCCAAAGGGTTGGTCAAAATTTTGACAAGCTATTGTTGGAAAATCTTGATGCATTGGTCAAAATTTTGACCAAACTAATTTGCTTTAAAAGAATATAGTCGGTTGTAGTGATATTGATTGCCATCAGTATGCTACATATCTACTATAGAAATTTTCTATGGCTTTGAATCCCCCAACAAATGCCTACTCATGGAATCTCTCTTAGATAATCTTCGTCGATCACTTGACCAGCAAAATTTTGGAAGAGATTCAACAATAATTATCATTCTATAGCACATATGTTTAGTGATTTTGAAGTTGATTTAATGATGATCCCTTGTCTAGCATTAGGTGGCAACTTGGCACTCTAGCAATTTGTTATTAACCTATCATGGCTAATCGGAGATTCACTAATGAAAGCTCCTAGTGACCCTCTAATAGAATCAGTGCTAGTGTTCAAGAAAGACATGTACTCCAGATTTTAAATATTGGTATTAGCATCCTTTCTGTTAGAGGGTCATGAAACATCCTAATTGGTAGGTGAGGGCTTCCCCAAATTTTCTCTATACAACTTCATTGGCACAATTTGTAGAATAGTTTGGTAGCAATTGTATTTGAACCAATGCATCATTTTGGTTTCCTGGAAAGAAATCTGAAGGGCAAGTTGTCATCTAGTAGTTGGGTGGCTTATCATGAGTGATGAGGGATCTTTTGTTATTGGAAGTTCCTTGTGTCCATCAAATTGAGCCATTTCTTGTTTGAGAAAAAGATGAATGTAGTACCAGATTCCAAATGAAATCAACAAAATCATATCTATAAGAGAGGAATAAAGTAGTTGTTAGTTTTTTGTGCACAACTTCCTACAAATAATTTTCTTTCTCACTCCATTGGCACAAATTTGAGAGTGTGGTTTAATAGTGGTTGTTGTTCTAGTGTGTAATTGTGGTAATCTAGAAAGTGATGCTAAGTGTGGAGCTTGCATATAGCACATGGGATGTTTCTGCAAGAGACTAGGGGAGGTTCTATGGTGGAAGCATAGCTAGACAGAGTAGAGCTATTAGCATCATTAGCAAGCACAAACAAATCATTAAGAGTAGAGTCTAAATCCACAAACAATTAGGGGCATTAAGTTTGATATTATTAGGGAGGCCCTTCAAAGAATCAACCACCATGAGGATGCACATGAAAATATTTCAAAATTCAAACTCTCATTGGATCACTAGATCCATAGGTTAGGTGTCCTCATTGGGCTAATGTATCTACAAGACATGTGTCTTCATGAGACTATTGTGCTCATAGGTTGTAGGCATTCAGTTGATTGCAATAAGAGTTCATCTTGTTGAGAAATGTGCACTACAATGGTAATAATTTATCATCCTAATATTTAAGAAGTTCATTAAAAGGATTTACAATAAAGTATTTCATTCCTATTAATAGATGCTTCTTAATTATTTTCCTAAGGCACTACAAATGGCCCTAAAAGAAACTTAACTCTTTCCTACTAGAAAAACATGGAAATAGTTGATATGGAATCAATCAAAAGAACTTGGAACAAGACTAAATGAAACTTTCTTAAAGTAGATATGCCCAACTATTATCAGGTGAATGCTATCAATGAAATCTGAAAAAATGTAGTAAAAAATTAATGATACTATCAAAAAATTTTATTTTCCCATACTGTCAAAATCCAGATGCTTTTTCATCAAGAAAAACTTCTTCAAAAGAATGAGTCCCAGCTAACATTAAAATACCCTCCTCACAAAATTATATAAAACCAATTCTGATCATATACTAGGAAGTTTATAAAGTGTTATCTAGAACAATGTGAACTAAATGCCATTATCTTTCTAGTAACCTAAAAAAATCAATTTCAGAATGATAAGGACCATAAGGAATAAAGATTAAGTACCCATCAATTAGAATGTTGTAAGTATAGTCAATTTTCCTTGATTCCCACCACATTTATTTCCTTTGTGACTACTAGAGCACTTTTCATCCTTCTTGCCTTGCACCATGCCTTAAGCAAGGTTCAATATGATATTTCATCAAGCTTCAAACCCTCACTCTTCATATTTGTAAAATACTCAAAATCTCTACCAACCTCACCAACAGATGCATGATCTTGCATTATAGGTGTGTATGTATGCTCATTTGGAGATAACCCTACCAATGATATGTCATCAAAAATCATGAGAGCATTGTCCATCTACTTTGAAATAGAATTTTAGTAATCTATAAAAGGCAATTCAATTACTTTCCTATTTAAGAAGATATTTTCTCAATACACCTAGGACAATATTAAGGATTCACAATATTTAAGCACATGCCTACAAACTCCAAAGTAGGAGCATAAATACCATGCAAATTAAGAAACCAAGTTTAAACTTACCATGAAGGGAAGAAGTCATGTTAGAATGATGCATCCAAGTGTTCACAGTAAACAATAATAAGTGAATCACAATATTAGCATAGAAATGAACTGTACTTGATTCCTAAAATTAGACAATACAAAATTCATTTGAACATAATCATTTAATAATATTGAATCAAAATTAATATATATCCTGAGATAGACCACATGGGATTCCACGTTTTTGGATGAATTGGACAATACACAATTACAATAAATAATAAAATCTACAAATAAATTAGTAACATTCTAAAAAGCATAAGAATAATAAAAGTTTGTAACAAATCAAATCATGCATAAAAAAATTATAAAAACTTACAATCACTCATAGGCATGCATATCCTCTTTTGAGTTGCAAAGATCCCATGGTGTAATCATGCTAAAAGGGAGGTGAATAGAAATGTTGTAATTAATGCATCAATTTATTCTGAATTATTGTAAATTCGAAAAACTTGAAAAAAGGAATAAACTATTACTAAATTACATTTGTTAACAACTAAATTTCATCCTATGCCAACAAAAGTCAAGAATTTCATTTAGGTTGGAATTAAAGTTGCTATTTACCACTGTATTGTTCCCCTTAGGTTATTGTTTATGTTTCCTATTTGTAAATTTGTTAATCATATTCACCTATGATATTTGTCATCAATACTATCATTTAATCATGTACTTGCAACATTTATAATGGGTAAAACTTCATTTAGCTAAAAACATTAGTAACTGTTATTGGATATCTATTTTGTTTCCCTTACCACCAAATTATATACCACACCCATTAGATCCAAATATTTTAAAGGTTGTAAATGGCAATATGACCAAACATCTTCATTGTTGGTTTATAATGGCCTTTGGAGGTTTTGTAGAAGAATCAATGTACTATAATTTGGTTAAGTGGTGAATTTTAATAATATACTCTAGGCAAGTTGGATGGTAACCTAACTAGGAGAAGTCATATAATAGAGAAGTAAAACTTGTAGAGGGTGCTTGAATGAGCCAAACCAATGGTTCAAGGATGTGTGTGAGTGTCCTAATAATAATTAATATGCTATTGAGACATGAAAATCTTGTAATATTTATCATAGAATGTTTCTTATACCTAGCTCATCATATCTACCTCCACAATTGATTGCATAGCCCACTTGATCACCTCCACAACTTTGGCCAGTTCCAAGACCCATGCCCAAACCATGGAAATTACATCCATATTTGACTTGTACCTATGCTCAGCATAAAAAGACTCCCCTCTAATAAATTGCATCACCACATCTATAAATTCTTTGTCCCTAAAATTAAACAACCACTTCAACTGTTGGACCAAAATTGGTATAGAAAAGGGAACTTGCTTCCTACAAGATAGAAATGTAAGTGTCACTTCCGTTGCCACCACTGTAACTGAAAAAGAAAAACACTATAGTAGGGAAACATGAAAACCTACCATTCTTATAGTGACCATATACATTAGAGCATATTTCCTTTGGAAACCATTGGTTCAAGCATATAAGAATTAGCCAAAGAGGGCATCACCATTGAAGCATATAAATATTGTCATATCAAAGACAACATGGTATAGGGAACCCTAACCATCTCTATGATATTTTGGGTCATGATTAGTAGGTTCTTATATCATGTTATTTTAGTAATTTAGTTATTTCATATCATGTTTAAATTAAGATCATGTTGACCAATTTCTTGTTTTAAGCATTATGGGTCTTAGTGAGTCAGAAGTAGGAAAATTCCATGCATGGGAAAGAATGGGGTATAATGTAGTATTAAAAGGTCCTAATAAGATTTTAAACCTATTTAGGGTTGCTAGGAAGCATGAGAAACATAAAATTCAAAATATACAAAAAATTTGTAAAATTGTCAAAAATTGCAATCGACAATTTGTGCAAAATGGTAAGTGTTAGCAAGTGAATAGTCATGTACTTGAATAACCTCTTAGAGGAGGTGAAAAGTATTTTTTTTTGTTATACAAATTTATATCTTCATGTATAAGATAGGGGGATAATGTGTGGAAAAGACGAACAAAGTGTTTTGTATATGTTTCTGAAATAGAAATCAACATTTTGGTATAATATTGTTGTTATACTGGCATTCAATTTATAGTCCTTCTATCTTCTCCTAGATTTCATGGTTATGTTGGTTTAAATATTCCCATTCATGGTGAAGAGCATAATACTTTTTTGGTTGATTGAAAATTTTTCTATTATCATTATATTATTACCAAGTATGCATTACTTGTTGTTTGGATGGTAAATTCCATATATTTTCAGAATATGCCGTGACAGTGAATGCATTTTTCTTTTCTTTTTTGCATGGAAGTAGAGAAGATGGTGAAATTTTTTTGTATTCTTAGGATGGGACTAGAAGGATTCTACACCATAACTTCATCCCCATAAAGTTATGAACCCGAAATCAACAAGTAAATGTTGTAAAAAAAGAAGCGAATCAACATTCTAATGAAATTGTGACAAATTTTTTATGAGAGCTGCGTAGTATTGGAAGGTTGATAAGAATCCATGGGATATTAAGAAACATTTTTTTGAAGTATGGATTAGCTGAGATATTGAAGTTTGGAGTCAGTAATTACACTCAAGAATGAAACCCTCACTAGGGATAGGTTTGAAAGTTTAATAATCTACTCAAAGACAAGGAGCCCGAGAATCAACAATATGAAGATTCTTAATAATGTAATGATAACTTCAAGTTCATTGATGGTGTTATTTTAGAGTTTAAATTTTTTTTAGATCATTAGTATGAGTTTTAAGCATATTAACTAGAATAGGGCCTTCAAGTTATATACCTTATTTGATAGTTGGAAATCTATAATTTTGCAATTAAGTCAGTTTCAGTAATGGGTATCTCAATCTACCTCTAGTTTTGGTAGTGTTTTATTTATTACCCTAATCCCAAGGTAGAGTTGTAAGGGAGAGTCCACATAGGAAGAGTTTTTGAGAATTGATGTTTTGAAGCCCACTAAGGTTTATAAAACTTTATGCGTGTTTGGAATCTCATTATTGGCAATGAATTTAAGCCTTTGGGAGTAGTTTGGGTTTTGGTGAAGGTATAGATAAAGGCATTTGGAGTAGCTGAGGTGGTATAAGGAATAAGCCAATCACCTAGTCTCTAATCTTGAAGAATCCCAAGGAATAACATATGATATGCTTTGGAAGAAGCCCAGCCTAGCAGCTAGAGAGTTTGGTAATAAGAAACAAGATCATCACTTCCTCCTTGCATCACAACTTTAGTACTATTTAATAACATAATAATATTTTGATATTAGACAATCTACCACAATATTTAGAGTATATTATTATTTCTATAATGATGTGCATATTATCAATTCTATATTAGACACAGAAAGTAGCACCCAATGCCTAGATCACTTTGAGTTATCTATTGATAGGCACATATTTTTTGATTTGATGATATACCTAATTCTTTAGAATGCCTTACTTTATATTTTGCATAAAGTCATATGCATACTATTATTTCAAATGTAAGAAAAAGGAGTAAAAGACAATTGCTTATCTATTGGGTAGGTTAGTGTGGATATGATGTTGAGAAGGTACTTTAATCAAATGATTTCACAAACTATGCTCAAATAATTTTTCCCTCATTTTTCAATCTAAAGTTGATAGAGAATGTTCTTGTTGGTGCCATGAACAACTAATATTAGTCCAAATCAATGTATCTTCAAACATTAACTATCATGGGACCAATAACACTTCAAAATTAAGTATCATTTGGTATAAGGCTCTAAATTATGGCACATATCTTGTAGAGCCCTTGAGTTGATTAGGCAATTTAACTTATAGAAGAAACATGAAATACAAATGAAACATGTGGACATGCTTCAAATGATTTGTTGGCGATGTAGACAAAATTTGATGAAAATTGATGCTTATGTGTTACTACTTAGATGAATTAGTTTTCTTGTTTGAGTTCTCACTCAATGATTGTGTTAAAAAAATTCCACTATGGAAAGCCAAAATAATTTTAAAACAACTAGAAATTGCAAAATTTCAGACAAATAAAAATACTCAATATTTTTTTTGATGAAATATAGTTTGTAGGCCTGGGATTCTTTTGCATCATATGAGGAGCTCTAGGATTATAAATGGAACATTATCCAATATAATTTTAAGTTAGAAGTTGAACCTAAACCATTCGAAAAATTTAGGCTGTAAAATCTATGATAGAACCCTTCATGCAAGAAAAGCTCTCTAAATGTATTATACAAGTGGATTTCATATTCCCAATCAAACATTCTCTAGGTAGCTAACCTAGATTGAGTTAGGAAGAAGAATTATGGCCAACCATTATTGGCTTCTAGGACCTTAGCAAAGAATAATTAAAAGATCATTACCCAATTCTGTCAATGGACAAAAAACTTCAAATAATAATTAGACTCGAAGATATTATCCATGCTTGGTGGATAATTTGCATTTAATCAAAGTTGTGTAAGAGGGATGATCAATATAAGATAATATGCACAAAAAAATAGAGTATATATGCCCTTTAGAGAGTGCCCTTTTTCCTACCTAATGCTAGTGCTACCTTTTGAGGGCCATGGACACTATTTCAAAGGCTAATAAATGAGAAAGTCATTGTGAGTTTGGATAATATGATTTTAGTTTCATAAATGCAAGATGACCACATTGTACATCCATGTTTTCAAACAGATGTAGAGTCAAGTGTAAGATAATATTCACTTCTCTAAATTCTAAGATACCTAATTTTGGTGTTCTTTATGTCAAATTGCTTGAACACATTTCTAGAGATAGTTTTGCTAGTAATATTGAATGACTTGATGCTACTCTATACCTGAATTTACCAAGTGGTGTGGCTTTGTTATTATTCTTCAAAAATGCTTTTTTCTATTTATTTCAAACAAGAATAACTTGATTTTGACATGAGTAGTCATTTGGAAGATGGTAAAAACCTACATGGTCTCTATTTTACTAAGAAAATAATATTAATGTTATAGATAGTTTAATACTATTCATCAATGGTTTCCTCTTCCAAACTATTTTTGATGGAGTTCTACTGAGATGTATTGAGCTGTGTAGACCCATTGACCTACTTGAAGATTTCATGTGAGGACTAGCAACTCTATTTTACTTACAGCTATAATTAATTTGCATATCAAAAGACCTAAAGATGAAAAAAATGAAACAACCTTGATACAACCAAGAATAAGTAGAAGCTAGAATTCATATACCTGAAGAGTGAACATTGTGGAAAGATCAAAATTTTGGTAAGTCATTTAGACCTACCTACCTATCATTGTCCTAAAGTATGTACACTAGATATAAATAATTTGTTCATTGATGTAAGAAATCCATATATATATTTTGAAGATTCAAGTAATAACATAATCAAAACACAAAAAATTGCATAGGTTTGATTAAAGGATAAACACTTAATGAAATAATTTCTTCATGTATAAATGATATCTAATATTATAGTGTATACACTAGTAAAAATATGCCCCAAGGTATGAATCCGCAACCTTTCACTTAGAAACATTTAATTATCATAGTTAGTCATGGGATTGTCATCATTCACCAAAAACTATCATATCAATATTAGGAAAGTACATGTTAAAAAATTACATTAAAAGTACAAAGTAGCCTTACCTTAGGTACTAAATACATATTTTTATTTCTATTAAAATATACTTGAAATTTGATTTGAAAAGTTTAGAAATATTGTCTCAAACTGTGATAGGTTATGACTTACTAGTTAGGATGTGGATCTAATTATTGGAGTACTTTTTAAAGGTTTTGTGATCTTAATAGTGCTTGTGGAGGAGTCATAATATTATTCCAAAGGATGGAAGGAAAATAATTTACCAAATTAGTGATGCTATGGTGATTGTCTAGAATTAGCTATAGTGACTATCATAGTTGGACACAAAGGAGGGATCACACTAAGAAAATATAAATGAGAGAATCCACATGAAAGAACATCAATACGTCAATTTTATCATTCCATTAGTACAAGAAACAAGAGCTATCCAAAGCCTATATCACTTGCATGGCTAGAAATTAATCTTTTTAAAAAATCCTTAAACAATCAACTGTTAAGTTTACATCACATTCAAAGCCCAACTTCCCAGATAGACAATTTGGGGAGTAACATTAATGTTTTAGCATCTATATATGCAAGCATAGTATAACACCATTCTAGGTAAAATTTCTTTGGAAACACACACCATCATTTAGACAAGCAAACTGCAATGGATGAGAACATGAGAACATAATTTACCATAATGCATTGTGAGGTAAATTTGGAATGACACGATGTCTCCAACTATTGAAGGAAATCCATAGTCATCAAACAAGCACATTAAATCAAAATATTGTCCATACAAATCCCCAAATATTTTTATTGGAGCCCTTAATTACAAAATTGTTTGCTCCTACATAGAAAAAATGTTGTACAATATAATAAAGTTTACCCACTTCATAGGAGTCCAAGAAAAATCACCTATCTGGAGGATGCCTCCAGTTACAAGGTTTAAGGAAAGAAGAAATCATCTAAACAGTAAGATAATCCCTAATTAGATCATTACCTTATTAAGATATTTGAAATTGTCAGTGTTTAGGTTCCCAATGATTAAGGAGATCTTTAAAGTGTTAAACCCTTCTACTGCTAAGAGTTTCCCTACTGACCACCATGACTATTTCCTACACTAAAATAGAATACTTATCCTTCTCTCCCAAATGGTGAAAGAAACCATTAAACATTCATGTAGCTCCTTCACTTAGCTTTACCACATCCATAAATTGTCGATTCGCTGTGTTATTCTTTGTAACAGTAGGAATTGCTGATTCATGGTATCTCCATTACAAGAAACCAAGATATTGTGTTTGAACTCATAAGAAGGAAATGAAAAAAACCAAAAAGAACCTTTTAATCTCCCCAACATTCTATAATAATAATATGCAGTTATCTATTCCAAAAACACATGCAACTTGATGCAATCTATGAATACAAATTACTTTTTCATAATAGTGATGTTAGTTTAATGTAAATATTGTCACACCTTCAATAAATTTCATATAGAAGTTTAATAATTATCAAAACTGTGAGATAGTAAGGAAAAACATATTGCTATAATCAAATACCCAAGCATGTAGATTTTACTATCTAAGAAATGAATACAATAAAGTATTCTCATAACCTGTTTTGGTAGGAAAACATACATCAATGATAAATATACTCATTTCAATGTCATATGTAAGGGAGCTTCAAAAAACATTACAACCATAGCTCCAAAGATAAGATGTGAAGGAGACATTCAAGCATCAATTGTAATCTAATAGATTGCAATGGTTGTTGGATATTCACTAAATGTATTTTCTAAAATAGGCTTACAAGATTTTATACAAACCTCCTCAACCTTTTCCAATATTCTCCCAACCCATACTCAAATTAGTTCTTTGGAATTGGTTACAATTATCCATCACAACATAGATAAGAGTGAAATTCATTTAGATATTCTAGTTGGAAGTGCACTAGTAAACATGTTGGTAAAATAGGGAAACATGTGCAAGGCATGTGAACTATTTGAAAGATGCCTCAATGATATGTAGTCTCATCAATTAAGCTAATAACAGGATATGTATAGAATGGATTTGTTCAAAAATTCTTAGAAACTTATAACCATATGCAACTGGTAGGGGGTAAAGCAGGACTCCATAACCTTTTCTAACCTCCTCCAAAAATAGGGCCTTTAGGAAACACATGAACTACCATAAAAAAAAATTCAAAAAAGCTTTTGGTTAGATGTCACAGTTACTAATGTTCTAATAGACATGTACATGTAAAATATGGAAGGACATAGAGCTCATCTAAATTGTTTGACAAAATAATTCAAAGGGACGTGATCTCATGGAATTCAATTGTTGTAGGATGTGCACAATATGGGCTTGTTAAAAAGGGTATGCAAAATTATAAAACTTTAATCAAAAGCTATTGGCATATTTAATGGGCCATATTTCACAACCTCTCTAGCATCCTAATAGTCTATGACAAAATGAATGCGTTAGGATTGGACATTAATTTCCATCAAAGTATAACCAAATGTGGATATTTCTTAGATTTTATAACTATAAAATACCTAATGGACTTGTATGGATATTGTAGAAACATGATCAAAGCATGAAGTGTTTGATAGTTAATAGAAAAAAAAAAAGAAAAAGAAAAAGAAAAAAAGTCATCTCATAGAATACCAGGGTTACAGGATATGCACAAAATGGATCTCTTGAAAAGGCATTGTATACCTTTAAACAAATGCTATTAGAAAAGGTTAAAGTCTGACTCTACAATCTTTTCTGACATCCTACTGATATTGTGGAAATTGTTGGATTTAATAACTATAAAATACCTAATTGACTTGTATGGAAATTGTGGAAACATGCTCAAATCATGAAGTGTTTGATAGACTACCAAATAAAGGTGCCATCTCATAGAATACTAGGGTTTCAGTATACACACAAAATGGATCTCTTGAAATGTTGTTATATATCTATAAGAAAATTCTATTGGCAAATGTAAAGTCTAACCCTATAACCTTTTTCAGCATCATACTAGCCTGTGAAAAAATAGAAGCTTTATAACTAAGTATATAAGTACATAAATCTATAAAGAGTGGATTTTCCTATGATGTTTTTGTTACCAATTCCTTATTTGACATGTGTGAAAAAATCAGATACATACACAAGGCATGTGAACTATTTGAAAAAATGCTTCAAAAATATATCAACAGATGGAATGCCATTGTTACAAGATATGCACATAATGGATTTTTATATGATGCTTTCAAACTTTATGAAAAATGAAACATTGAGGAACATACACTTACCACGCAAGCTTCACATGGGATTTTTTACATGTAGTCACATAGGTTTAGTGGATGAAGGCTTTAAATACTTCAATAGCATGAGTGACTCTTATTGCATTATGCCTAAAACCGAGCACTATGTATGTATGCTTGACCTCCTTACCCAAGATGGCTACTTCGAGGAAACTCTAAACTTTATCATCAAAATGCTAGTTGACAGGTTTCCTAAATGTGTAGATTACATAAGAATATATGGTTGATATTATTTACAAAAAGTATTCTTTTTGAGATGGATATGAGAATGTCATAACTTATGTTCTTCTATCAAACTTTAATGTAGAAATAGATAGGTTGAAATAAGCTCATAGAGGGAGGAGATTGGTGAATGATACAGAACTTAAAATATATCTAAATATTGAAGAATGTAAGGTATTTGAGTGAATAAGGAAAGCGTAGAATCATCTTGCAGAGATTATTATAAGGATAATTAAATTAGTAAATATAATAGAAATTTCTTGATAGGGAGGAATGATAGTGGCTAATGTTTCTGCATGCTAACTAATGTGATAAAATAAAGTTGGCATAGGCTCAAGTAGATATACCATTGTAGTAATTCAAGAAATTACATGAATTAATAGGGACCACAGGATTCGAATGACTATTGTAGGATATGCCAAACATCCTGCATAATAATTTGTTCCATTTACTATTGTAGTCATTAAGATGGACTCATTAAAGGTAACTTTTAAGTGAAGTAGACGATTGGATGCATGGGAAGGACATGTATTGGAGGATAATGGATCAGATACAAGATGAGGGAAGAAGAGAATAAAAACTAACAATAAGTATAAATGAGATGGAGATGTCCATTGGGAAGTATGCGGTTACTTTTTTATTCGGGTGAAAAATGCTCTTCTTAATGTTCATGCCTTTCTTTAAGATACACACAAAGTGAGTTTTTTGAAAAGGATTTACAAGGTTTTAATCAAATGCAACTAGTTGGAGCAAAGCCAAACTCCTCAACCAATGCAAGCGTTCTCTTAGCCTGTGTTCAAATCAAAGTTTCAAAAAATGATGCAGTCATCCATCAAAATATAATTAAATGTCTAATATATTTAGATATCATAGTGGAAAGTGAGCTTAAAATGTAGAATCATGCACAAAGTATATGGATTATTTGATGAACTTCTTCAATAAAATATACTATGGTGGACTTTGACGAATGTAAAATATGCACAAATTGCATTTTTCAAAATGCATTGGAAACTATGTTGGATTGGAAGCTCTAGAAAAAGAAATAAACCTCCTTCATGACATGTTTGTAAGAAGAATTTGGTAAGATGTCCCAATTTGAATCACCCTTATAGACATGTATACAAAATTTGGAATGATACACAAGTCATGTGAAATATTTGAAAAACATTTCTAGAGTGATGTGGTTTCATGGAATTCAATGATTTCAGGATATGTATAGAATGGACTCATTGAAAAAGATATAGTAACCTTTCATTAAATACTATTGGTGGATGTAATCCTATACTTTACAATCTTTGTGAGAATCCTAATAGCTTGTGTAAAATGAAAGTTTTAAAACTGGATATGAAACTCCGTCAAAGCACAATCAAAAGTGTATTTCTGCTAGATGTTGTAATTTTAAATTCCATGATAGACATGTCTACAAAAAGTGGAAGAAAAATCAAAGCACATGAAATGTTTAATAGGCTTCCTTAATGAGATGCCATCAAAGTCAAAGCAAGTGAAATGTTTGATAGACTTCCTTAAAGAGATGCCATCTCATGTAATGCCATTGTTGCAAGATATGCACAAAATCAATCTTAGAAAATACTATTTATAGATGTTAACACAAGCTTCAAGACCTTCATCAACATCTTACCAGTGAACTAAAAATAGGATGTTTCAACTATGGATGCAAATTGATTCATCAACAAAATGGATTTATTTTAAAATGTTGTAGTTACTAATGCCTTGATAGGTGTGATTGCAAAATGTGGTAACATATACATGGAATGTGAACTGTTTGACTAAAAATACCTCAAAAAGATGTCATATCATGGAATGCCATGGTTACAGGAAATGGACAAAATAGGTTTTGTAATAATTCTCCCAAACTCTTCAAAAAATGAGGCACTCTAGATAGTATCCTTAATATGTCGTCTTCACACCTATTTTGTTTGCATGTAGCCATCCAAGTCTAGTGGATGAGGTCTATACATACTTCAATATAATGAGTAACTCCTATTGCATTGTGTTGGAAACCAATCACTATGTGCTCTTTGTCAACATTCTCAGTGGAGCTCACAATCTTGATGAAACATTGAATTTTATCATCAATGTACCAATTAAACTTGTAGCCATTATGTGGGCATAATTCTTGAGTATTTTCAAATTACATATGAAACAAATAAGTAGTAAGAAATAAAATGACATTTAGAGAACATCTAGCATGGCTAAAGAAGCTAAATTTTTTAAGTATAGATGATTTTGTTTGAGTTGTGGGTTTTTCTTTCCATAGATTCTGAATTTAATCATTTTCTAGAGGGATTTCTTATGAGCTACATTAGTCTAAACCCCAACTTACCGATATTTGTGATCAAAAGAAAATAGGTTGAATCACTAGAGTAAACCACATATGCTCTACATATAGAAGAAAGAGAAACAAAACATCCACCACCACTGAAAAACAAACTCATGCTGAAAATTTAACTCAAACCTACAATGTAATTCACATTTGTAGTATCCTCCAATGAGAAATGTTTTACATAAATGTTTTATTCTAATGACTTAAAGGTACATGCTCCATATAGGTTGAATATTAATTCTTTGTTTTATAAGAACTACAATCTCCAAAATATGTTTGTTGGTTACATGGAGACAAATTTATTGTAACCAATTACATTGAATGACAACAATATATAATGTATAAAGGATTGAATTTGAATGATTTTTTATTTTTATTTTTTATTTTTCTAACCTTAGAGTTATGAGAGGTAAGATGTCATCCAAGTAGTGCTTTCCTCAAAAGTCCCATTTGCATAAGGGACAAAATTCAAAAATATATATTACTCTCTTACAACTCCTTTATGATAAAATAGAACTTATTAGAGAATTATTTTTAACTTTATTAACCAATTTTTCTTCTATGACTATAGTAATGCCACAATTTCTATTTATTTTCCAATTACCAATTAAATGTACAATGGCTATTATTAAAAAAATATCAGCTAGAACATGCACTACATAAATATTTCAATTTTTTTAGTATTATCATATATTAAAATTACATTAGATCTCAGCAAAATGCTTTTAAGTATAACTTGCACCATTTTTATAGTCTTGGTAGAGAATTGTTGTGTTACACCATAATGAAGAAAAACAATATGAAAAAAATAGGTAGCATCTTCAAACAGGATACAAACTTTATCTAAAGTGTATTAAAAATCTTCGTTTAAACTAATAAGATTATTAATTTTAGTTAATATTAAACACCCCTTACCATAGACACATAATATAGTTAACTTTATAGTACTACAAATTTAAAAGAGTTGTACATATTTAAAACCAATTGGACAAAATCCACTAGAAATATTTCTTTATATTTTTGTTAGCATGAATGGCTCAAGTGAATACTCAAGCATCTTGCTCTTCTACCAGAGCTTTACCTACTAGAAGTTTTTGTGTCAACTCAGGTACCAATTTTAGAGTACAAAAGAAATGTATCATCATTAATGGTAGAGGCATTACCATGTCTAGGATTTGGTCTTCCAAAGATCTATTAATTTTTTTGGCTCAAGTAATACACTGGTTTATGACTTGTTTAGATTGCCCCTTTTGAAGTTCTAATAAAGATTTTAACTTGGATAGAACACTCTAAGTTTTTTTTCATAACTCCATTACCATTCAAGCTCTCATTCTTGTTCCTCTTTGTTCAAAAGACTATTAAATATTACAACTTAGCTAGCACAAGTTAAACTTCAACTAAACTCTCTTTTATGATAATTTTTCACATTCACTCTCCTCTTTGTGTCATGCCCAAAACTACAGGCAGACACACACACAATTTATTTTAAAGGTAATAACTAAATTTACTAAGTTCAATAAGTTTAAATAAGTTTAAACACATGCACATAGCAAAAAAATCAATACAATTTCCCCTAATAGTGTCCTGAAAAACTCATAAAAGTTTTACAACCAATGGGTATGAATACATCATTAAAACCGAGCCTTCATCATTACTTTACTTTAAAACAAATATACAATTGTTATTTACCTTGCAATAACCCTTGCAAAATTAATCTAATAATTCATTCTAGGTTAATCCAATTATTTGGTTAACATTTAAAGTCTATACTAAACTTTTAAATTAAAACTAATTATTTCTCTAAAGGTAAATACTAACATATTTATTAAATCTAATATGAAAACATTTATTAAAATCCAGCCTAATATTATAAAATCAATATAGTTAATTAAATCAAAAAAAAATAATTCTACATTATTTTAAATCAATTCATCCTCTTTATACTTACCACATAATTAACATAATACCAAACAATAATCATATAAATCTTAAGTTAAACCAAATAAAACAACCAATAACAAAGCTAATTAATTTTAAAATGAAATCTAACACTATTATAAATCTAACATTAATTATCCAAATAACATTAATTATCCAAATAACATATACTGAATACCCTTTAACTAAACTAAAAATTAATATGAATAACAAGATATCCTAAAAAACATCTTAACAAGAAATAACTATCTCCAAGGACTTAATAGCTAATGTTTGAAAACAAATAAATACTAATTAATTAATATAAAAATAAAATAAATTACTAAAATATGAAACTAACTAAAAATTAAACTCACCTATACTAATTTCCTTCTTTTCTAAACATTCTAATCTATCCTTAACCTTAAACAACCCTTAACTCCCCCTTTTCACCTAAAGTGCTTAATTTAATTAAGCTTTGAATGTACTAAATATAATTTAGAACAAAAATATTATAAATGATAAAATATTTAAAACATATTAAACTAACTAACTTGCATTAAATTTTAAAGTATCTTAAAAACTAAACTAAACACTATAAACTAACAACTTAAAAATTTATCTAACTAACTAATATAAAAATCTTAATAAAAAAAATAAACTAACATAAATAAAACCTAAACTAAACCTAACACTAACCACCCCAATACCCTAACACAAATCTTCTTTCCCCCTCCATGTCACATCCCATTTCCCCCAATCTCCTATGCATTTCCAAGCACGTTGCCCCAGACTGCAACATGAGAGTCCTATCCTCCTTGGCATGCGTGAGTTGACCAAAAACAAGAGTTGGCGCTCAAGGCGAAAAATGCTAAGTTTTTTTTTTTTTAAACTAAACAACTTTTTTTAAACCATACCATCCATGCAAGTAGGTGAATGCTCAAGTTGAAGGGAAAAGGGGATGGATTGATGTCACCCCATCATGATAATGTTGACTTGCTTTTAAACTCCTTTCTTAGACATTTCTAAAAGCTGGCACCAACTAAGAGGGAGATAGTTAATGCAAAAAGTTTACTTGGTAGGAGCATGGATATTTGTTATGTTTTGTATAAGTTTATTTGTTTAATTTGTTTATTTTGGAAGGAGATTTATATAAATATATTGATAAAGGTAATAAAGATTCTCAAGATTCTCTATCACAACGGGAAAGATTTTAAATTGGTTCTCCATACAAAAACCAGAGAGTTTTTACTCTTTGGGGCAAACTTTTTTTTGAAAGTCTTAATTTATGTTAAGTATAGATTTTCAAGAAACTATTTTTTCTTTTGACAAAAAAGGTATTAATTTTTTTGCTTTCAACATATAAGAAAACTTGAAATTTTGCCTAATTGAACCATCATCATTTCATCTTATTTTTGATGTGCATCCATATAACTGAAAATTACAATTAAATCTCATGAGAAGCAATAATACTCACCCACTATTTTATTGGCAAACCTGCTCCGACATAATTGCCATTACAACAAAGTTTTGAAATACAATTTACATAGGATTCCAATCCCCAAATTACAACAATGCAATTAAATTTCCTTCATGACCCTTATCAAGGGATCCATATCATTTTTTGCAATACATTGCTAAGGTCATGGAGAGAAAAAATCTGATTGGGTGAAAAACAAGCATGACCAAGAGAAAAAATCAAACATGCATATTCATACTAGGTCTTCACAACAGGATTCACAATCAATCAAAACTAGGGAAAGGTGGATTTTTCCAATAGGAGATGTCAGACACAACACCAAAATAGATGCCCAATCAAGGCTATAATTCAAGAACTTCCATTCTTCCATTTTAACGTGCCAAAACTCATACGAGGTTTGTGTTGATAGGTAGGGGCCAATAACACCCTACCCTCTCTTCCTCTTCTCATCTTGAGAAGAGACTCTACACTATTGGAGTCCAACTAAAAAGACCTTTCCTAAAATTGGCCACTCCTACCCTATCCAAGGGTGAGTAATGTGAAAAAACCCATACAAGAAACTTCAAAAATTCAAACAAGAACATGAAAGAAAAGCATTCACGAAACATGGTTTCAATCCTTCCCAACATACCCAACATACATACAAGCATTCAAATACAAACACAATAGCATAAACATGAAACACGCATGAAAAATCTGAACAAGGAAGATGAAGAACCCCTACCTTCAGAAAGAGGTTATAGTAAATGATCAATTTGAGAAGACCTTTTCCTTCCTTGTCTTCAATCTTCCAAGACTCTTCTCTAGAAGTAGAGATTGGGTAACAACCAAAACTACTCCAAGAAGGGCCTCTAAATAAGATCCAAATTCAACCACCAAAAAGGGCAATAACTTCACCCACTCACCTACAAATCTAGAAGTTTCTAACTCAAAAAATCCTAAGATTAACCACTAAGTGGAGTTGAGGTCATGCAACTCATGGTAACCACTTTCAATTTTCGCACAAAGGCAAAAACAGACCTTTTGAGTGACCTCAAAACTCAATAAAAGGGGCTTAGGGGGTGGAAAATGCCCCCAACCCATACCCATACCCCTTGGGTGTAAATATTTCATGTTTTATGGCCTTAGGAAATTATTTGGAACCAAACAAAAGCTAGGAAATATTTAGGACCACCTAAAAACTCTAAAAATGCAAATTAAGCACTAATCTAGTTTAGGGGTGATTAAATTCGATTAAGAAAAAATTAGCAAATAAGACACTAACTAAATCCGACTTAGGTCCAAAGGTTACATAGATAACCTTAACTAGCTTGCTGGAATGCATATGCAAATTCACGAGTGTCAAGTGACACTATAAGAACATATTTACGAACATTAACATTTATTGATCACAGAAAGATACATTTATACATCTCACAATAAAATTAATTTACAAACAACAAGGTTTCCATAGATGGCACATAGGGATCAGTTCCATTCCTCCATCAGATTTCTTGGCTAAAATATCCTACATACTCATTGCACACATCAGTAGTCCCATAAAATCACATGCACATATGTATATACGTATCAGAGAATCACATAAATTAAAACATACATCCATAAATCAATCAGGGTTTCTCTCATCCTACTCATATTGTTAATTATTAAATTTTTTTAATCAAATTGTTAATCCTACGTTTACTTATTTCATCAACATACATATTCATAAAACATTACATGACAAGCTCAATATGTGAAAGTAAACATCACACAACATGAAATAATATAATATGTTCAAGTACCTGATAGTGTCTCGACATCTCGAGTCGTGAGTATCAAAATAATAATGTATTACCTATGGCTACAAAGGGTCGGGGTGAGGCCTCACATCCTCCCCAGTAGGCATGAACTTCCTCCTAAAGTTCATCAGAAGATAAGGGTACTGAGATCACATCCATGTTACATCCTCCCATAAAGCCATAACCTCGTCATAGCAATCCTATTGGACCCTAACCTGGTCCAACTCTCGACTTCGAAGTGCCAGGGTCCATCGAGCAATAATACAGGTAGGCTCCAGTGCTAACTGGCCGACCAACTCCACCTATAGCCTCAATAACTATAGCCTAATGCTCAGTCTAGTGGTTGTCAATCATTGCAAAAACTCTATGGGACCTACCAATGTCTCCAACTGTCAGCTCTGAAAAAGCCCCTCTCTAACCACTAGATGACTATCCCTATGGACACTCTCTAGCTAAGTGACCCATGCCACCACAAGTGTAGCATGGTCCTCGAGTATAAGATCATGCATCCTATGATCCAGACTATTGTGGGCCCCCTAACTTGCTAGACCCACTGTATCCACCCCTAGAAGACTGCTGAGTCAGCACTGACTGTGGCTATGGGGTATGTTCTTTTTTATCCTACTGTAACTGCAACTGCTTGGTCTTGGAACCCTGGTAACCTTGTGAGGGTTCCTACTGTTATTGTTAGGACTGTTGGTCCTTAGAGGACCCTGTTGTATAGTTCTGATTCCCTTTCAAAGGGGGTTTCTACCGAGTAGAGTTATAGTTCTGAGACCGATCTCATGATTCATGTCTACCTCGAGTATCCTCTGCAACTAGTGCTATCTCCACCACCTATCTGAAGGTGGTAGGGAAGGCCATCCGAACTGGACCATGAAGTGAGAAATTCAAACCCATGATAAAGCGATGCACTCACAGTTTCTTGTCCTTCATGTATTCCACATAAGGAAGGAGCTCGAGGAACTTTCTCTCATACTAAGCTACTGTAAGACCTCTCTGATATAGAGAATGAAACTCCTCTATCTGCTTATGTCTAAAATGCTTTGACAAGTACCTCTCTCAGAATCTCTCTAAGAATGATTCCCATGTGAGGGTATCCATCCTCACTCCTCCTATAGTCTCCTCCTAATGCCACCAGTTGGAGGCATCTCCTCTCAACTGATGGACTGCTAGACATGCCTTTAGATTACTCCCATAAGGATGTAATCCAAAGCACTGATGTAGGCTCTACAAACATGCCTTTGATACTATCCCCTCAATGGAATCAATAAATAATGGTGGCTCGAGTCGAATCAATTCCCTGATATCATCTCCTATATGCCTAGGAAGTCTGTCAAGTGGGGGTCCTCTCTGGTGTATTGAGTCACCCTCGTGCTCACCCTACCCCTCTAACTGTCTCAGTAGGGGACTCCTTGTCCTCTCTCTAACTCTGGGTCCACCTCCTCTGGGTCCCTCTGCTTTCACTACTGGAATCTGTTGACTGGCTAAACTACAAGTACTACCCTCTGTTGAACTACACTGATCAATGTCTAAAGTGCATCAATAATGTCCTGATTTAGGTTAGGTGGTGGTGGAGGTGGTGGAGGTGGTGATGGTGGAGGTGGTCAATCCTCCTGTCCTACTCTACCACCTCTCACCCTACAACCTCTATCTCGATAGTTACTTCGAGTAACAGGAGGCATCCTACACAATTTAATGTTTAGTTTTAAGTTTCAGAAGCATAATTGTTTTAGATTCCTAGTGTTGAAACACAGGCTTTGATACCAAAATGTCATGCCAAAAAATACAGGTAGAAACACACACAATTTTTTTAAAAACTAATAACTGAATTTACTAAGTTCGATAAGTTTAAATTAGTTTAAACAAATATACATAGCAAAAAAATCAATACAATTTCCCCTAACAGTGTCCTGATAGTCTCATAAAAATTTTACAACCAATGGGTATGAATAGTTCATTAAAACTAAGCATTCATCATTACTTTACTTTAAAACGAATATACAATTGTCATTTACCTTGCAATAACCCTTGCAAAATTAAACTAATAATTCATTTTAGGTTAATCTAATTATTTTCTTAACATTTAAAGTCTATAGTAAACTTTTAAATTAAAACTAATTATTTCTCTAAAGGTAAATACTAACATATTTATTAAATCTAATATAAAAACATTTATTAAAATCCAAGCTAATATTATAAAATCAATATACTTAATTAAATCATAAACAATAATTCTACATTATTTTAAATCAATTCATCCTCTTTATACTTATCCCATAATTAACATTATACCAAACAATAATCATATAAATCTTAAGTTAAACCAAATAAAACAACCAATAACAAAGCTAATTAATTTTCAAATGAAATCTAACACTATTATAAATCTAACATTAATTATCCAAATAACATATACTAAATACCCTTTAACTAAACTAAAAATTAATATGAATAACAAAATATCCTAACAAACATCTTAACTAGAAATAACTATCTCCAAGGACTTAATAGCTAATGTTTAAAAACAAATAAATACTAATTAATTAATATAAAAATAAAATAAATTACTAAAATATGAAACTAACTAAAAATTAAACTCACCTATACTAATTTCCTTCTTTCCTAAACATTCTAATCTATCCTTAACCTTAAACAACCCTTAACTCCCCCTTTTCACCTAAAGTGCTTAATTTAATTAAGCTTTGAATGTACTAACTATAATTTAAAACAAAACTATTATAAATGATAAAATATTTAAAACATATTAAACTAACTAACTTACACTAAATTTTAAACTATCTTAAAAACTAAACTAAACACTATAAACTAACAACTTAAAACTTTATCTAACTAACTAATATAAAAATCTTAATAAAACAAATAAACTAACATAAATAAAACCTAAACTAAACCTAACACTAACCACCCCCATACCCTAACACAAATCTTCTTTCCCCGTCCATATCACATCCCATTTCCTCCAATCTCTTGCACATTTCCAAGGGCACTACCCCAGACTGCAACATGACAATCCTACCCTCGTTGGCATGCGTGAGTTGACCAAAAACAAGAGCTGGCGCTCAAGGGTAAAAATGCTTAGTGTTTTTTTTTTTTTAAAACTAAACAACTTTTTTTAAAACCATCCCATCCATGCAAGGAGGTGAGTGCTCAAGTTGAAGGGAAAAGGGGATGGAGTGATGTCACCCCATCATGATAATGTTGACTTGGTTTTAAACTCCTTTCTTAGAAATTTCTAAAAGCTAGCGCCAACTAAGAGGGATATAGTTAATGCAAAAAGTTTATTTGGTAGGAGTACGGATATTTGTTATGTTTTGTATAAATTTATTTGTTTAATTTGTTTATTTTGGAAGGAGGTTTATATAAATATATTTATAAGGGTAATAAATATTCTCAAGATTCTCTATCACAAGGGGGGAGATTTTTAATTGGTTCCCCATACAAAAACTAGAGAGCTTTTACTCTTTGGGGCAATTTTTTTTTTGAAAGTCTTAATTTATGCTAAGTATAGATTTTCAAGCAACTAGTTTTTCTTTTGACAAAAAAGGTATTAATTTTTTTGCTTTCAACATATAAGAAAACTTGAAATTTTGCATAATTGAACCATCATCATTTCATCTTATTTTTGATGTGCATCCATATAACTGAAAATTACAATTAAATCTCACGAGAAGCAATAATACTCAACCATTATTTTATTGGCAAACCTGATCTCACGTCATTTTCATTACAACAAAGTTTTGAAATACAATTTACATAGGATTCAAATCTCGAAATTACAACAATCCAATTAAATTTCCTACATGACCCTTATCAAGGGATCCATATCATTTTCTGTAATACATTGCTAAGGTTGTGGAGAGAACAAAATCTGATCGAGTGACAAACAAGCATGACCAAGAGATAAAATCAAACATGCATATTCATACTAGGTCTTCACAAGAGGATTCACAATGAATCAAAACTAGGGAAAGGTGGATTTTTCCAACAAGAGATGTCAGACACAACACAAAAATAGATGCCCAATTGAGGCTATAATTCAAAGACTTATGTTCTTCCTTTTTAACATGCCAAAAGTCATACGAGGTTTTTGCTGATGGGTAGGGGCCAATAACACCCTACCCTCTCTTCCTCTTCTCGTCTTGAGAAGAGACTCTACACTTTTGGAGTCCAACTAAAAGAATCTTCCCAAAATTGGCCACTTCTTCCCTATCCAAGGGTGAGTCATGCCAAAACACCCATACAAGAAACTTCAAAAATTCAAACAAAAACATGAAAGAAAATCACTCAAGAAACATGGTTTCAATCCTTCCCAACATACCCAACATACATACAAGCATCCAAATACAAACACAATACCATAAACATGAAACAAGCATGAAAAATTTGAACAAGGGAGATGAAGAAATCCTACCTTCACAAAGAGGTTATGGTAAATGATCCATTTGAGAAGAGCTTTTCCTTCCTTACCTTCAATCTTCCAAGGCTCCTCTCTAAAAGTAGAGATTGGGTAACAACCAAAACTACTCCAAGAAGGGCCTCTAAATAAGATACAAATTCAACCACCAAGAAGGGCAATAACTTCACCCACTCAACTACAAATCTAGAAGTTTCTAACTCGACCAATCCTAAGGTTAACCACTAAGTGGAGTTGAGGTCATGCAACTCATGGTAACCCCTTTCAATTTTTGCACAAAGGCAAAAATAGACTTTTTGAGTGACCTCAAAAGTCAATAAAAGAGGCTTCAGGCATGGAAAATTCCCCCAACCCATACCCATACCCCTTGGGTATAAATTTTTTATGTTTTAAGGCCTTAGGAATTGATTTGGAACCAAACAAAAGCTAGGAAATATTTAGGACCATCTAACAACTCTAAAAATGCAGATTAAGCACTAATCTAGATTAGGGGTGACTAAACTAAATTAAGAACAAATTAACAAATAAGACAATAACATAATCTAACTTAGGTCCAAATGTTACACAGATAACCCTAACTAGCTTGCTGGAATGCATATGCAAATTTATTAGTGTCAAGTGACACTATAAGAAAATAATTACAAACATTAACATTTACTGATCACAGAAAGATACATTTATACATCTCACAATAAAATTAAGTTAAGAACATTAAGGTTTCCACAAATTGCACATAGGGATTAGTTCTATTCCTCCATCGGGTTTCTCAGCTAAAATATCCTGCACACTCATTACACACATCAATAGTCCCATAAAATCACATAAATTAAAACATACATCTATAAATCAATCAGGATTTCTCTCATCCTACTCATATTCATAATTATTAAAATCTCTTAATCAAAGTGTTAATTCTACATTTACTTATTTCATCAACATACATATTCATAAAACATTACATGAAAAACTCAATATCTAAAAGTAAACATCACAAAACATGAAAGAATATAATATGTTCAAGTACGCAATAATGTCTCGACATCTTGAGTCATGAGTATCAAAAGAATAATGTATTAACTATGGCTAGGAAGGGTCGGGCCGAGGCCTCACACTTTGTCAAAAATAGATTTTGAGTATTCAATATAAATTGGAAGCATTCAAATATGCAAACCAATCCATAGAGTCCATTTTTTCCTTCTTAATATTGTCTCCCCTTCCTAATAAATCAATGGCAAAAATATATGTAAAATACAGTTGGAAAAGTTATAGAGGTTACAGTTTTTAGAATCAGGGTTCATTACAAAATTCATCATTTTCCATTTCTGGCAATTCCAATGGAAGTACCTTTTAGTAAAATCATTTAGTATGTTTCATAAATTATTGTTCATCATTTTCTTTGATATTTAGGAATAGAGTGGTCCATCTTTAACAAACTATACTAGAAAGGATGGTAGGGTATTACATAAAAAATAGAATGGTAGCAATAGTCAACGCTTGAGAAGAAACTCTTATACGTATACATTGGAACAAAATAAGGATAGGCCAACTAGAGAGGAAACATCAAAGCCTACAACCCTGGGAGGTCATTGATTAATAAATTAATGTTTCACTCAACAATATAAATCATGAGTATATATTGATGAATGCTCAGGCCATTAAAATTTAGGAAATTAGGGAAAGTGATAGGTGCATTAAATAAACCTTTCATTTATATCTATTCCTAAATAGAATATGCTCAACAAGATGGACCAAAATCTTTAGTTGATAATCCCCTATTGAATCAGCTTCCCCTGGCCCTTCTTATTTATAGGTTCATTCCATAACTCCCAACTCCTTGCTATTGTATACTGAGGAGGGAGCCAAAGTATAGAATATATTAATCAACGGAGGAGGGTTCTCCACTATTCTTTTGACCCTATTCATAGACTTCTAGTATTCCAATTTTGTATAATCTATATCCTATATTGCATGAGTATGTCAACGCAAGAATGCATAATGAATCCATCTAGAATGAGGAGAGGTATGGGGTTTTATATACATCTAAAATCATTTCATGAAGTTAAATTTGATTGGGTTGACCATGATAACCAATATCCTTACCAAATCTTGGCATGTACATTTGGGTTAAATTTGGGTCTCATTCTCCTAGTACAATCAACAATGGTGACATGTCTCTAGAAGAATGGGAGTAGATTTGATTTGGGCACCAAGGAGATATATTAAGAGTGGGAATTTTGATGAAAACTCATTTCAAGGTCATAGTAGATCATAAAGGCTAAAAATAAGCGGGTAGGTTCTAGGTGAGGCAATGAATTAATACAATGAAAAAAAAAGAAAACATGACTAGAAGTAAAAGGGAAATAATCAAGTTAAAGAAAATTTAGAAGGAATTAATGACTACATTTGAATCTATAACACCAATAAATACAACTATTCTCACAAACTCAAACAATAAATTGTTAGTTTCATCACTAAATTTGTAACCATAGCATGGTTCTACATAACAATCCAATTAATCCAAATTAATCAGTTATCCTCAAAAAATCTTCCTATAAATAGTTTATTTCATCACTAAATTTACAAACTTAGCATGGTTCTATTCCAACTTAATCCAAATCTTATGCAACCCCAACTTATGGCTAGCAGCAATTTTAGGTGGTGGAACTTAATATTGAAGTGGATATATAGTAAGTTTGATGTCAAGGATCCAGTTGAATAAATCAAATAGAAAAAAATATAATTCGCATTAAACCATGTAAGAAAATAGAGAGTAAAGAATTTTTTTGAAGAAAGATATATCTATGATTTTACCTTCCCCATCAAACTAATGGGAAGGGGAAAATCATCAATTGTATATTACATAAATTGCATTTGAATTGGTGCATGTGTGTGAGTTCTGGCCAAAGTACCAGTTGCTTAGGGTTTTGTATTTTTTTTTTATGATTCAAACAACAATAGAAATATTATTCTTATATATCTTTGTACATAAATCTTTTAATTTGATATTAATTTTTAAATTAAAGTATATATTTTATTTCTCTCCAATATATTTAACCATGTGGTGGACTTTAACTAGAGAATGAAAATCATAAAAACTATCAATGGTTATCAATGTTGAATAGATTGCAAAAAGGTTGTTGGTGTTTTTATCTTATGACACCAAAAAACATGTTTCAAATTTGCATAAGTTGTGGGTGAAATGGCTTCTCTAGATCATCCTACAATAATATGGTCTACATTAAATTTTAGTCCTCAATTATATTATGATTGATAAAATAAAGAAGGATACGATGAGCTAAGGCTTCTTCAAATCCTTATAAGCTACAAGTGTAGTTTAGTTTTGAAGCAATTGGAATACATATCCAACACACGATGATATGCCTTGAACTCTAATAGTGTTGTTATTAACAATTACTAGGAAAAGTGAGCTAGAGATTGAAAGAATCACAAGGCATAACCTACAAGTTGCTCAATTTTGAAGGTATTTCTAGCTATTATGGATGAGGCTATATATTATCTCTAATATTGTATGGTGAGCTCTATCTATGCAATGCAAAATAGCACTATTGATAGTAATCAAAATCATTAGATAAAGTTTTAGAATATTTTAAAATCACAAATTTATAATTATTATTTACCCATCTAGTGCAAATGTGATGTACGTTGAGTTCTAGTGTGTTGCTTTTAAAGTATTGAATATGATACATAAGTCCGTGGACTAGGACAAGTTATAAAATAAAGATGCATATGATGACAAGCCAATCTTGTCTTCAAAAGAAACACAGATGGTAGTAGGTCTGACATTTATTCATCTAGCTATGACCTGAGTGTAATTTTTTTTTTCAAGCAAGGGTTTGTTATAGACTTGGGAGAGGCATCTCGATTCTAGGTATTGTGTCATTTGTGGTGAGCTCTATAAATACAAGTCAATTCATAAGAAGTGATACAGTCAATCTATTCAAATGAGAAAATAGGAAGAATTGTGTAGAATATTTTAACAAATTCAAATGTGGAAATGCTAAGTTTAAGAGTTATAGATATAAAAAAGAAATTCAAACAAGAAATGTGGATGGGTTATCTTGAACTAACCTTTCAATGGCTCCCATGCTGCTACAGACTAGCACTAGAAACACACAATGCCCAAATAACAAAATAAACAAAACACATAACACCCAAATTATATCTTTTTTTTATTATGGGCTTGATTTGGTAAAAATTTTGAGCAAATTGGGAAACCCTAAGTTGGTCAAAATTTAAACAAACTCAAAAATAATTATTTTTCTTCTAAGTATTGAAGTGGCCCACTTAGGGCTTGGTATAAAATCTCAGTCAAAATTTGATTGCAAATGTACTATTGTATGCTTCCAAATCTAGAAATTAAGAAGACATTGATCACTCACTTCCAAAGAATATTCATATTGTAACAAACCAATCCTAAAAGGATGACTATTTCTCATTCTCTTTAAACCAAGCTTGTAGACCATCTCCTCAACAAAATGGTTATTCATACTAACACCATCCACATTCACATTGAAGATTTTAAATCTAGAGTTTAAACAATTCCTGAACAAATTAATCATTTAACAAGGTTCTATTGCCTTCTTACCAAACAATATTTTCCAACAAATTCTCCCCTTTCTAAGGTTCATTGACATAGTCTTCAACTTCATTCACCATGGTAGTTCTCCTATCACAAGCCTTCTTTGAACATTCACAACTTCCATATCCATTGTCACCATTGCTTGGTAAATTTATTGAGTAGGAAACTAAGGTTTGTGCATAGGGATTATACATCCCACATAACATCAAAAACTATTCATTAGACCCATTTACTTAATTGACTTGAGATGTAAACTTGAAATGATTGCCACAAAGTATATGTCATGTCCCCTTTTCAAATAATTAAAAAAGAAAATCTTTGTTAAGGCAGGCAGGCCCAAGAAAGTGAAGTTTCGGAAAAAGGGGGGTTAATCTTTGGAAACCGTTGGACTAATAAATGAAAATTATTATTAAAATAATTTTCATTAACCTCTCTTGGACATGAGTTACAGTTATGCCCTCTTTTAAGGGGTTTGGAGGCATTTCGGGCTCATTCGGAGAACTTGATTTTTGCTGATTCTTTGTTATTCTTTAGAGGCTGCCAAACCTGTGGAGAAGGAGACCCAAGAACGGGAGTTTGCAGGTTTCCAGGGAGACCCAAGAATGGGAGTTTGTAGGTTTCCAGGAAGGCTAAGGACAGGAGTTTGAAGCCATTCCATGTGCATGCTCATATAGAGTTTGCCTTTGTGCTAAACAGTGTAGATTTGTGGGTTTTTGGGTGTGTTTTTTGCATGAGTTTGGTGTTTTCAGTTGAGCATTTCATATCAGTTTTGGTTGCTGCTGTATTTCAGACTTTAAGCTATTAAAATAGAGCTGAATATATGTATTGGGACGTGATTAAACTTCTGAGATAGTTTATTAGTGTTGTGTGGTGTTTCTGGGCATTTTTTTGTTAATTTCGGGAGCCCGATGAGCATAGTTTTTGTCCTACATTTGAGAACTGTTGTGTAAAGGTTATACGGATCTGGAAATTTCATTTTTTAGGCTTTTATGCTGCTGAAATTTCTGTAAAAATGTCCACTTTCAGATTTATCAATAATTGGTGAAGCTGTGAAGCTTTTGGCACAATTTTTGGCATACCCGATTTGGGGTTTCTTGAGAAATTTGGAGGATCTTTGTGATATTAGTTGTTTGATCTTTAAGATCTGATTAAAGGTTGGAAATATCATGTAAAATAAGAAAAGGGACATTTTAGTGGTATCAGAGCCATGATCTTGCCAGCCTGATGGTTTGTAGAAGTTGCAGAAGTTTGCATGTCAGTTTTGACAACTACCCAGATCTTGCATGTCATAATTTGGTGGTTGCATGTTGCTTCTAATCAGTTGCATGTCCAAATCTATGGTTGCATGCTACTTCTAATCATTTGCATGTTAGTTCTTGGTGCTTGAAGAAGTTATATCCTATTGGGGTTACACTCTACTTTATCCAGAATGGACAGGTATAGTACAGAGTCTCAGAGGGAACGATCTTGGACAATTGATAGCCAGAGTCAAAATAGTAGAAAGGATGGTTATTTAGACATTCGAGATAAACTTATGAAAATAAGCCATGACATGTCTAAATAGTTGGTTGAGCACCACCGTATAAATGACATGTTATCTGACCCAGCTAAGGTGGATAAGTTGACTGGATTTCTATTTGGCAGATTTTCTCACAGGACATATGACACAATTCCCAAGAACTTGCATGAGGAGTTTGAGAAACTAGCTGATAGCCAGGTAGAGGTCTCAGATTCTACTCTGCCACAGGAGGTGGTGGGAAAGGATATCACACAGATTGATAGTAACAGTCAACTTGATACTCAAATTGAGACAATTGTTTACAGGTCGTCAAAGGGTGATGCCACATGTATTCAAGATGGTATAGTTACAACAAGCAGTGACTACAGTGTAGTGGGTTCAGATGATGATTATGAGGATGTTGTTGTGCAGGATGGTGAGATACCTGGTAGAGATGAGCAGACATTGATCATTCATGACTTTTCTGAGAAAGAGTACCAGGCACAATTAGATGCTTCATCACATGAGGTTGAGGCTGGTAGTACCTCACATGATTTGTCCAGCCAGCTGAAGGTGAACCAAGATAGTATTGTGACTTCATTATCTCATCATGACAGGTATGTGGAGTTAGTTGGTATTGGTCATATTACTCAGGTGAGGAGTTTTCTTGAGTTACCAGTTGATTCTAGTTTACGGATATGGACTCGAGATTGTTATATTGGCATTTGGGATTCAGTTGACTGGAGATCTTTAACACTTTTTGGTAGTAGTGTTTGTTTGGGTGCTATCATGGATTTGATTAGCAGATTACATGGTGTTGTCTTTTCTTGTGCCAGTATCTTGTTTGATGTTGGTATTAGTTTTTATACACCAATGTTGGGCTTTGTTCATATATCCATTCGACCATACCTGCTGGAATGTGTTGATGATATTTCATATTTGGCAGTTTGTATAGATGAGTCCCAAGATCATATTGGCATTGATGAAATCTAGGAGGATGCAGTGGGTAGTTTTGAAGACTTAGTTTCCTTGGGTACAGAGGAGTTGGACAGAAATGCTAATGTTTTTGATATTTCGTATGTTGATATGAGCTTTAGATTTGATTCACAGGATATGGATGGTAATACTCTAGAGACTAGTAACTTTGAGGACACTCCTTTAGACAGTGCATCAGAGGAGGTTTGTAGGAGACAGTCAAGCCAGTGCCATCATGTGTCTAATCAGTTGAGAGTTAGTGACCAAGACATTGCTATCACTTGCCAACATTTCGATGCTGCTCGTCAGTTGTTAGCAGTTTATGGATGGGGTTCTCCTACTAGTGATGAGCAGGGAGGAAGTTATCTTTCCTTGACAGAGATCCACTCTTTATGGGAGGCTATTTGGATTTTGAGACAAAATTATATGCAGTTGGTAGCCGATAGAGATTATCTTATGGAGTGGGGCAGTACAACATATGATGCATTGTTGGCCAAGGAAGAAGAGGTGAGTGAGCTTACTGAGCAGCTTAAGGTGAGTTATGAGATTCTTGAGAGTACACAGTTGGCTCTCAAAGAGTCACAGTTTCATTTGGATAAGGTGACCATGGAGTTAGAGCGACTACAGTCTTTACCTAATTCTATACAGTCACAAGATGTGGTGTTTGGTGATCCGAGGATGTCCATGGCCGAGATTGTTAGAGACAGTGGAGATGGGGATGCATCCATCCTTGATACTAACATTGGCATATCAGGTTCATTCCCACTAGGGTCAGGTTCAATTGAGTTGGTTGCTGTAGCAGACTTTTGTGGTGTGCCTGACATGGTGGTGACCTCTAGTACTAATGGCACGAAGACTATAGATGTTGTATCAAAGACCATGTGTGATGTTGATGAGCTGATAGTTGGCATGGTTCCTACTAGTAATACTACTCCCTTCGCAATGTCTTCAGAGGAAGTAGTTAGTTCCAACTTGGTTAATGATCAATTGCAGTTAGTTACATCTGGATTGCAGTCTGAGCCACTGACTGAGATTGGTGCATTCTATCGGCATTACACTGTGAGGTTGATAATACATGACTTAGAGCAGGAGTTTTGGAGTGATGCTTTAGTAGGTGGTGTTATTGATTCTACTCCTTTGGCTATGACATCTCTTGACTTAGCTGGTGATCAGTCACAATGGGTTGTATCACTTCTTCATAGTGAGCTGTTGACTGAGGTTGGTTTTTTTTATCAACATTATATTGCAGGGTATGTACATCAGTTAGCATTTGATCCTTGTGCTGAGGAGTTGATGGCAGACAAATTTGGTTTGGATTCCATTTCTTACTCTTTATCTTGTAATGTCTTTTCACCATCAGCAGTGTATGGGAGTTATGGTTATGAGATAGTGGCCGATGATTTGCAGAGTTGTGTTGACTGCAGGAGTTGTACAGTGTGTGGATTCTCCATACTTGGTACAATTTCATTCAAGAGGGTTCACCATTGTTGCAGAGTTGGATTGTACATTCCATATAGGCCAGTGGGATGCGTTGATGGTATTTACTGTGTTGGTAGTTTGATTTGTCCACTTTACTTGGGTTCTGATGTTCTAAGAGTTTGTGCCTCATGGGTTTTTGATTGTGGTAGTGGTGATTTTGGAGTTTGGTTGAGCTATAATTGTCAATTTGATTATGGATTCCTCTTGGTCATATTGCAAAGGATATTGCAGGAGCCTGTGTTAATTGGTAGTAGTATAGTTCATGACTACATTTGGGATCCAGGTGGATTGATTGGTTTATTGTTTAGCCATTGCTTGAGGACAAGCAATGATTGGGAGGGGAGGACTTTTCATGTCCCCTTTTCAAATAATTAAAAAAGAAAACCTTTGCTAAGGCAGGCAGGCCCAAGAAAGTGAAGTTTCGGAAAAAGGGGGGTTAATCTTTGGAAACCGTTGGACTAATAAATGAAAATTATTATTAAAATAAGTTTCATTAACCTCTCTTGGACGTGAGTTACAGTTATGCCCTCTTTTAAGGGGTTTGGAGGCATTTTGGGCTCATTCCAGAACTTGATTTTTGCTCATTCTTTGTTATTCTTCAGAGGCTGCCAAACCTGTGGAGAAGGAGACCCAAGAATGGGAGTTTGCAAGTTTCTAGGGAGACCCAAGAATGGAATTTTGCAGGTTTCCAGGAAGGCTAAGGATGGGAGTTTGAAGCCATTCCATGTGCATGCTCATACAGAGTTTGCCTTTGTGCTGAACAGTGTAGATTTGTGGGTTTTTGGGTGTGGTTTTTTGCATGAGTTTGGTGTTTTTAGTTGAGCATTTCATATCAGTTTTGGTTGCTGCTATATTTCAGACTTTAAGCTATTAAAATAGAGCTGAATATATGTATTGGGATGTGATTAAACTTCTGAGATAGTTTATTAGTGTTTTTGTGGTGTTTCCGGGCATTTTTGTGTTAATTTCGGGAGCCCAATGAGCATAGTTTTTGTCCTACATTTGTGAGCTGTTTTGTAAAGGCTATATAGATCTGGAAATGAAATTTTATAGGCTGTTATGCTACTCAAATTTCTGTAAAAATGTCTACTTTCAGATTTATTAATAACAGGTGAAGCTGTGAAGCTTTTTGGCACTATTTTCGACATACCCGATTTGGGGTTTCTTAAGAAATTTGGTGGATCTTTGTGATATTAGTTGTTTGATCTTAAAGATCTGATTAAAGGTTGGAAATATCATACAAAATAAGAAAAGGGACATTTCAGTATATCATTTAAACCTCTTTAATTGTCATTTCTATGCTATGGAACTAAGAGTGGAAATACTTAATCTATATGCATGTAAATGAAACTTTTAACTAAATAACAGAAATGACATACAAACATGATTCTAGACTATTTTCCTTTGCTAGAGGAGCAACTATTGTTTCTGTTACCAATGGCTATAGGAACAATAAAGTTATTACTTAATCTTATCATTAGAAAAACTAATTCTACCAACTAGGTTCACTCACCAAGTGGACCTTCTTAATTGATTGAACAACTATAGACACAAACTTTAAATACTAGAATGCAAAAATAACAACTTTTATTGATGTCAACTCATAGAATAATACAACTAGAAATGATAGTTAATGTATGAGAAATGCTATTCCAATTGCAAACTCCACAAACTATATTTAGGGTTTGATCTAATAGCTTATTTAGAGAAAATATAAAAACCAACTTCCTAAGATCTAGCTTCAACAAAAAGAACTTAGAAATGCAATGAATTGACATATCATGGTGCATGTCTTACTTTCTCAAATTAATTGTTTGATGATGTTCTTGATTCATTTGTTATAGGCATTGCTAAAACATGGTATGCAAAAATAGCTGACTCCCTCCCATCTTGATTTCAAATGGCCTCATTCTCCTCTAAATGGAACCCCAACTCCCTCCCCCGTCCCCCACCAACCATGCTTCTAACAACCAAAACAACCTCTTACACTATCTCTTGTGCATTTGAAGTCTTATCCTCACATAATCACTTGCAAAGAAAAATAGTTCACTTGTGCATGTAGTCCCTATTTGAATTCAGTTGTGCATGGTTATGTCTACATTTAGACCTATCCTTAATGAGTATTTTCCTAAGCACAAATGGTAAATGTTGATAAAATAATGGTAGTCTATAAAATGCTGAATTAGTTCCTACAAACATAGTAGCGTTGGCCTCTTTTTTCAATAGTGATTCTACATTAAGTTGGCATTCACCAATTTTATTTGACCTACCACTAGTTAGCATGATGCCCTGAACAATCATTGGCCTAGTGGATTCAATACTAACTGTATAGATTCACATAAAGTCAAAATGTGGGGAATTGATTCTTTACTCAAATTTCCACCATCATATATTTATTCATTCAAATTATCATAGAGTGATTTTGGTTGTCATATGGTAGTTAGGCAATTAGTTTCACATGTAAAGAAATGAAAGTGGAATTGTAATTTAAGTATAATGCATGTAATGAATGATGTCATGCATAGTTTTAGTATAGTTCTTTAGAGAGTTAATAGTTATTAAAATATAGGCATTTATTTTTTATGTTATGAATTTAATTGAGAAGTTTTAATTGGATTTTGCATGATTAGGAGACTCATTTTGAAAACATTAGATGTAAGAAAAGAATTGGCTATTTTTAGGAGATATCATACCTATATAGTGATCTTAATTTATTGAGTTTATCAAGTTGCACAATAGAAAGTGTGTCATAGGACCCACTATGGAAAGACCCCATATTGGACGCAATGTATTGAAAGAGAGATCAATATACCTTGATTTGTGTGTGTGTTAAATATTGTGTAATTTTGAATCATCTATTTTCTTTATTTTTTTTTGTGTTTATTATATTCTACGGTTGGTAGTTGGTATCAGAGCTATAAGAAAAGATCATGGACATGATAGAGAAAAATATTCAGCATGTGTGAGAATGTGAGCAAAGGAATGAAGGGAGAGAAAATCTAGAAGATTGTGCAAAGAGCTTGTTGCAATTAAAGAATGAATAGCTATAGGTTATAGTTGGAAGAATATTGTAGAAGGAAAATATATGTGTTCAAATGGATTTAAGAAAGGTTGAAATTTTAGAGAGATTAAAGAAGAGTTATTACTTGTAGTCCAAAATATTGCTCACTGGCAGAGGTAATTTATTTGTGTAAAATTTTATTTAAATGGGGAAGACAAGAAAAATGGGTAAAAGAGAGAACATAAGTTTAATTTGTGAAAAGATTGTTTGAAAGATTGTAATGTCCCTTTCTACAAAGACTTGAGAACATACGATGATTTCCATTTAAACTAATGATATTAGAGTTCCTTCCTTGATTTTCTTTTTTTAGTGTTCCAATGAGTCACAATTTGATTCAGCAATTTGATATCTATCTAATGATCTAAGATGTAGTATGATGTTATTTTTTTGATGGATAATTATGTGTCTAGTTGGTGTTGAGATCCAATGAGTTGATAAGTCTATTTTCCTAATTTTATTTTAAGAATGAATAAGCATGACTTCTTTAATTGATAAATTTCTAAGTTTGTAGCCGGTTTGTTAAGAAGATATAGTTTCCTCAATTATTACCTTTGAATGTGTATCTTTTAATGCTAAGACAATTACAACTCTATTAGAGTGCTTGGAGTATAGGTGAGAAGTTAAAATAAGAAGTACTTGTTGTATGAATACTTCAATCAATGATATCTAAAAACTTAGGTAGGAAAAATAACTACATTGATATGAATAGTTATCTCTGATCTACTCTCCAACTTTATGTAGGTGTAATGTCCTCACAGACTCTGCCTCAATTTCTTGCTCAGCAGTGTATGTGAATGTTGCAAATAAATTTGTGTCTTGTCTTAAACAAACATATGGTTGCAGCATTCAAATCAAATAGTAATGGAAATTCTAACTTAATTAATAATTTGATATGAAGGTTGATTTATATTTAGATATTAGTCATCACTCTGTAATGATCAATCTTCATGCATATGTGATATTCTTGAGATATTGATGTCTGAAGAATTCTCTGTGCTCATGCAATCTTGTGTTGTATTCAATATAAAAATACTAGAAATGCTTGATCTCCTTACTATCAAATAGTTCTTTGGTGACTTCTCCCTAGATTAGTTGGGTATCTCATCATTGTTTGTTATGTGTCCCTCTATCTTTGATAAGTCTTCACAGTTATATGCTATAAAGAGATATGCTTTACCCAAAACCTGATCAGTCAGGATTTGAATGGGGCCATTTAATAATATGAGGTTGATTATATTTTTTGTGTAGAGGTAATCAGTATCAACTTAATTTTATAAAATCTAATGTTATATATATTTAATAATATATGTTTGTATATATATATATATATATATATATATATATATATTTACCATTATTTTATTTTATATATACAACTATATTATAATTACAATGATCATAAATTATTATTATCATTAGTTATTTTAATTTATATATACAATTATATTGATTCTTAATAGGTTCATTATTTCTTAGTGTAAATTATTTATCTATTCAAACATATTATTCTTCTAATTGTTATTTAAATATTATATATAATAAAAAATAATAATATATTATTATTTATTCTATTACTAATTTACTTTAATTTTATTATTAAATCTCACACACACACACACACACACACATATATACACACACACATATATACATATATATATGTACACACATATATATGTATATACATATATACATATATATATATATATATATATATATATATATATATATATATATATATATATATACATACATATATATGTATGTATATATACATATATACATACATATATATATATGTATATATACATACATATATATATATGTATATATACATACATATATATGTATATATCTACATATATATATATGTATATATATACATATATATGTATATATACATACGTATATATGTATGTATATATATACATATATATGTATGTATATATATCTATATATACATATATATGTATATATATATACATGTATATACATATGTATATGTATATATACATACATATACATACATACATACATACATACATACATAGACACACACACACACACAATTATATTGTAATTACAAAGATCATTCATTTATTCTTATCATTATTTTAATTTATATATACAATTATATTGATTCTTAATAGGTTCATTATTTCTTAGTGTAAATTATTTATGCATTCAAATATATTATTCTACTAATTGTTATTTAAATATTATATTTATAATAGAAAATAATAATATATTATTATTTATTCTATTATTAATTTAATTTAATTTTATTATTAAATCTTATAAATGTGGGTACATGACAAAGATGAATTGGGAAAATTAGAGAAGTTTAATTTAGAGTTGGTAGAGAATTTGAAAGAAAATGGAAATAAATGGTATGGTTATTTATTAGAGCTACTAGATTTCCACAATCCACCAGTATTACTATTCAATTTTTGGTTATTTATGCTGAGTTGAGAATCTTGAGGAAGAATTGAGAAAGATTAAAATGGAAATTATTGAATTAAAGGTCTGTTTAAAGTTGTTTGATAAATTCAGGAAGGAGAATGGTGATTTGGGTAAGAAGTTAAAGATTTTGGAAAAACTATATTGAGATCTTGAAATTAAAGCCATTGATTTGTGAGGTTTCTTGTAGCATAGTTTTTTTTTGTGAGGTTTCTTGTAGCATAGAAGATTTTGTTTTTTTATCTTGTTCCATTAGGTAAAGATGAAGGTAAGAAACCATTTGAAGGTATGGATGAAGTTTTTCATGATTCAAAGGAAGTGGATTAGGAAAGCTTGGGAAAGGCATGAAGGAGCTCATCGAACCTATTTGGAGGCCAAAATATGAAAGTCTAAAATTTGGTAAGAGGGGTAGATTTGATGTTATTAGTGTTGCATGTTTGAATAAATGAGTTCAGAGTAAAGTATACATTTCATGCTCTCCTTGTAAAAGGGAAGGAGATAAAGATGACAAATGTTGGGATCTTCACCCCTCTAGAATTTGTGGGATGAAGAGTCACAATGAGACATTATGTAGAAATAAAGATTACATTGGGGAATTTATGAAAGGTTGTATGCATGTTGAAATTTGATGGATCAATGGATCTTGTTGGTAGAGGGTGATAAAGATTTTGAAAAGGTTTTACAAACCTGAAAGCTTTTATGTCTAAAGTGATGGTGGTGGACCAAGCTTCAGATATGTAAGTGAATTTTTTGATGACTTATTGTTCTGATTGGCACATGTATGTGTCATGAGTCTTCACCATATTAGAGAAAGTAGGATAAGAATGAACCTTGTGATCTCTCATGAAAGAGAGAAATTACTAAAGCAATATTTGACTTTATTAAAAATGTTATGTGAGTTTCTAAGGCTCTAGTAGTGAAGAGTTCCACTATGCATTGCATGGATTCAGTTGAGCCTTGTTAGATCAAACTATGAATCTCTACATAAAGGGGGAGAATGTAGGGAACCAATGTTGCATTCATAGTTCTGGCATCATATATTTGTTCATTCAAATTATCATGTAGTGATTTTCTTTGTCATATGGAAATTAGACAATTAGTTTCACATGTGAAGTAGTGAAAGCTGAATCTGAATTAGAATTTAATGCATCCAATGATCACTATTTACTAAGTTTATTAGCCTGCACAAAAAAAAGTGTGTCATAGCATCCATTATGTAAAGACCTCATATTAGAGGTAGTATGTATTAAAAGGGAGATCAATAAAACTTGATTTGTGCATTTAAAATATTGTGTGATTTTGAGTTCTCTATTTTTCTATGTGTTTTAGATTCTACACCAAATGACCCATAATTTTTTGGGTTGGTCAACTTATTCATCGAAAATTTTTAGTCCTTGACCCTACAATTGTTGCCAAGATTTCAAGGAATTCAAACACCAAAGTTATTATTCAATAGTCTAAGTTATTCAAGATTAGGGGGCTTGGCTATAGAAGAGGCAATAACTCCATGGAGCTTGTTCTTGAAAAAATTCAACATCTTCAAGTAGTGAAGCCTTTAAAAAATTTCATGGATTTTGCCTATGGGGTCATAACCATCTAGTACTTGCAAGTCCTTAATTTTTGGAATAAAGGAGGGAAAGTTCCCATTAAAATATTATTGGAGAGAATCAAGGTTCTCAAGGTAGAAATGTGAGTGATTTTGTTACTGGTTAAATTATTCTTAGAAAGTGTCATTCACAAACATCCAATTTTGGTTGGTATTCCAATTACAAAAATGTCCAACTAAACAAAAGAAATGTCTATTCTCATTGTGAATTATCTATAAACCAAATAGTCCCTAACAAATTTCAAAAACCATAATTTTGATTTCAAAATTTAGAATAATAAATCATAAATATCACTTCTAATTCTCAAGTCTAATTCCAATGATAAAACCACTATAATAAGGACTCATTTGGTTGTAGGAATTGGGCTGTAATAAGAAAACCTAAATACTTGCATTCACCAATTTGATGTTTGTTTGCAAATTACAAATTTGGAATTAGAATTCACATATCCTAATTTGACCCCAAAATAAGCGTAGTGGAATTCCTAAAAAATGATGGAATACGAATAGCTTATTCTTATTCTAGATTTTAATAAACCCAATTTGATGTGTTGTTGGGTCTATGACTTTGCCGTTTGATTGTATTTTGTTGCTTAAATGCATTTTTGGACTTTTTTCTTTGTTCATCATAAGATATAGACTAGGTCAACATTATTTAACATTTAATGTATTTTTTTTAAATGATAAAAAAATACTAATATTAGATTTTGTATCTTTTCTAAACTTTCATAAAATTATCTTTACAAATAAATATTGTGTCTAGTCTTATAATTAAAACTATATTGACAAATCACTTAAATATCATATTAATGATTTTGACTTATTTGTATTTATTTTTTCTTAATATATTTAAAAATAAAATGATTTTAGATTTGATCTTATACTCATTAAAATAATTTGATCTAATTTAGAATTAAATTTATAATATGCAATATAATATGTCCTTTGAATTTTGATGAATTTGAAAGGTTGCAATATATCTTTCATTTAAAAAATAAATAAAGACTAATAATTAATTTTTTATGCTTTTTTAAAAAATAATAAAAAATCTATTTTTATAAATAAAAAATCTTGTTTCTTTAAAATATTTTCAATTCCGATTTCAATTGTTAAAACCAAACATAGAATATGCATCTTTCGACTCCTCTTCTATGTCAACCAAATAGGTTGACATGATATTATAGAACTTATTTTTTGAATGCACAAATATAGAAAGTAGCATATTCCAGCATAGATGAATGCCACATTCGACAATTCTTGCAGTCAAATGGTTAAGTTCCAAAAGAAGTTATAATGGGAAGGTAGAGCTCTTCACAAAGGAAAAAGGACACTTCTAAGGTTTGACAACAAAAAAATCCACCACTAATTTTACATTGAAGTGGTTAGAAGAGTGAAGAAGTTTCAAAAGAATCTCCTTGGATTTAGTGGCTTATTGCGATAGATAGAATATATAAAATAAATAAATAACAAAGTTCCATAACAAAAAAAGCTGCTGCTGATTTCACACTGTAAGCAGTTTGGAGCAGTGAAGAAGTTTCAAAAGAATCTCCTTGAACTGAGTGACTTATTGGGATAGGTAGAATGTATAAAATAAAGTAAATAGCCATGGTTTAGATAGCGTATAGAATAAGATTAATTAATTATCATGAGATTATATTTCTATTGAAAAATAATTAAACATGTGCTCAAAACTATCTTCATAGAACGGGAATCCAGTGGATGGCCAGCAGATCCGGTAGTGGCAAGGGAGAGGGATCTCATAGTACGGTACAGTCTGGCAGGGACGGTGATAGCATTTAGCACTCACTTACACAATTACTAGCAACGCGGAGATTCGGAATCTTGGTAGTCACGGAGGGTTCATCCTTAAAAACACGCCATCTTTTATAAATAAGAATTATATGCAAGTGTATATATTGACAACTTCGTGAGCCACCATGGCCATGGGCCACAAAGAGTGCGCCGGCTGCACTTGCGACTAAACGTGCCGTGGGAAGAGGCAGCATTCACTTATTGCCGACCTTCCTTACTCTGAACATTCACTGTCTATATAGCTCTGCATTACATGCTAAGTGTTCATCAGCCTTGAAGTCGCTAGGAGAGCCTCTGTGCGCTGTGTGAAACAGGAGAAGGTGGTTCTGAGATGCATTTTACTTTCTCTAGAGTTAATGTCTTCGCTTCTTTCTACAGTCATTATCTAGTCCAGTTTTGTTTTATTATGATTTGCATGTAGCGCTCACTAACGATATTCTGTGTACAGTTGTAAAGAGCCAAAGCCAAGAAAACAATAACCCCATCCTGAAGGAACACATTCCCCTTATAAGGCTTCGACTGCAATCTAGGATGGTTTAGATCAAGTGATTTATTTCGTGTTCTCGTGTCTGGTTTCCTACTTGTGTAAGATTTCAAAATAACACGGAAGCCATTGTTCGAAATGGTTTCCGTCTTTGACTACAAAGCAAATAAATATGGCAAAATACTCAAAATTAATGATTTTATTTCCAGTTTATTAAAAAATCATCGAACTTTATAATTCTTATTGATGAGCTTTTCCAATTCATTTATTGCCTGCTTGCTATGTTGGGTAAATTCTAGGTTACGGGAAAATGATCTTCAAATTTTATGCAGATGTACATTACAAAGATGTTCTAAATTAAACAATATTAGTAATACTTGTCCTTACATGATTTTGATTTGACTAATGGTACACAATCAAATTTAAGTTGTTTGTTATTATATTTTTATTTATGTATATATTTTTATTTTTAAATAGTTGAAAGTAATTATCAAATAGAATTTGGGGATCTTATACATTCATTGGATAGAAAATTGTCACTATCTTACTCTTCCTACTACTATATTGTCATTTATTCATTCACTTCTTAATTATACACATAATCTTAACCTCTTTAGTTTCAATCTAAGAAACTTTCATTAAAACTCTATGCAAAATGAAAAGGTATGTCTACAGTTAATTTCGGCATTGTTTTCTCCAAATCTTTGCTTTTAGACTAGATAAAAAATCATCAACTTGTTTTCCTTGAGCATATTTTCACTTAACACCCAGTGGAAGTATGAATCTCTATTTTATCAAGTTCAACATTCTACCTTGTTCTATTTTCTTACCTTTTTCCTTTGTCCTTTCACTACTATGCATGATGTATCCACCAAACATGTGCAAAAACTATGCTTAACTTGCACATGGTGTAGTGTATGTCATGTAGTAATGCTCTCAGCTAGCATACTCAAGGATCCACATGACCAAAACATTCCAGAGTGATGTAAGAATCTATGTAACTGAAATATTGTAGAGTGATTGAAGCATCCACGTGACCAAAATGTTCGAGATTGAAGCATTCACATGACCAATACATTCCAGAGTGACTGAAGCATCCATGTGATTGAAATGACCACATCATCGAAGGCACCCGTTATGACTGACAAATGGTGAAAAAATTGTAACGTAATTGTGTCTTAACTAAATTCTGTAATGAATTTGCAGGATGTATTAACGGCTGCAAGATTCATAAAGAAGATAGATGTTGGAAATAAGGTTGATTGTAAAGGCAATCTAAGCCTATGAAAATCTAGAGTTGTTGTACATAAATTGTTTCCTATAATATAAAAGTTCTCTTGAGGTTTTGAGTGGTGTGTTTTTCCCAAAAGGGTTTCCCATGTTAAATTTGGTATTTTGTTGTGTCTCATGTCCTATATTTTAGTTACATGCACATCTCTACAATTTTGTTCTTGCATATTTTTGTGTGAATTTGACATTTAGAAAGTGTTTCTGCACAGTTGCTTTCATAACAAGTGGTATCAAACCCTGGCCAATTGTGTTAAGTTGTTTTCAATGTGAGTTTACAAGATTTTGTTTCTAAATTGAGATGACAAGCACATCAGGATGAGTGGATGTTGAAAAGCTCAATGGCACTAGCTTTGATCTGTGGAAACTTAAAGTAGAAGCTTTTCTGTTCATCAAGATTTGTCAACTGTCATGTCTAGCATTAAGCATTCACACATGAAATAGGAAGATTGGGAATGAATGGATTGGAAGGCTAGAGGATTTATAAGACAAAGTCTTGTACACTTAGTTTTATTGAATGTCTATGAAGGGAAAACCATGTGTTCCTTGTGGAAGAAATTGGGAGACATTTATCAAAGAAAATCATGGGTAAACAAAATTTTCCTAAGCAAGAAATTTTACTCATTGTAGATGCATGAAGAAATAACTGTCAAAGATCACTTAAACTCATTTAATATGGTGATTACATAATTAACATCTGATGGTGTGTCTATTGCTAAAGAAGATTGATGCATGCTATTGTTATGCTCATGTCCTAATTCATTGGATCTATCAAAAGTACAAGTACCAATTTTAAAATGGAAAAAGTGGTTGTTGCACTTCTATTAGAGGAGATGCAAAAGAAGTCCCCTGAGCGAACCAAAGAAGCTCTAAGTGTAAGAGGTAGATCTAAGGAAAAAAGTAAGAAGGACACAAAGTCAAATTCTTAGCAGTGATCTCCCACTCCTAGAAAGAAATCAAAGGTGAAGTGTTGGAATTGTGGGCAAAAAGGTCATATCTAAAGGGATTGCAAGGAGGAGAAAAAGAAAAATAATAAATATACTTCTAATATTGAGTCTTCTCAAAGTGACGTTGATGCCTTCATAGTAGCCTTTGTAGTGCCTATGTTTGACAACCTATCATTGGTGGATTCAAGAGAATCATTCCACATGGCATCTCATAAAGAGTGGTTCTCAAAATATGAAACATAAAATCCTGGAAATGTATTCTTAGCAAGTCATTCCATGCTAGAAATTGTTCACAGAAGAAGAATCATAATTCAATATCCTAGTGGTGAAGTAAAGAGAATTGATGGAGTACTTCACATACCTAGTTTGGCTCAAAGTCTACTTTCTTTTAGTAAGTTGAATGATGTCCGCGTGAAGCTAAAATTCTTCCATTGTGGTTGCAAGCTAACTAGGGGATCTATTATTTTAACTAAGGGTGAACACATTGGACCATTATATAAGTTAGTTGCCAAACCTATATGTTGTAATAGTGTATCTATCAAGTCTAATAAAATCAATGTGGAAACAAATGGTATAAATACAATGGAAGTTAAACATCCTATTTAGAAAAATGCTCTTTCATTATAGGATTGTCCATATTGGCGAGGTAGGTTTAAAAACCTTGAAGAATAAAAACTTGGTTGAGGGATTGTTTTATCGTAGCCTCAAATTTTATTTCTATGAACATTGCATCCATGGAGAGAAAAATTGCATTTAGTTTTATTCCTATTCTCAAAAATCTTCTCGTTTGTTGGATCATATTCACTCTAATGTATTTGGTCCTATGGATGTTCCTTCTCTATCTAATTTAAGATGTTATCTATCATTTATTAATGATTATTCAAGAACATTCATATTTTTTTGAAGAATAAATTAGAAGTGTTTAGTCAGTTTAAGGAATTTAAAAGCCTTGTTGAAAATTAGACTAGGAGAAAGATTAAATGCTTAAAGATAGATAATAAGGGTGAATTTTGCAATGCAAATTTTGGAAAATTCTGTGTAGGTCATGACATCAAGAGGCATAAGACAATGCCTTATACTCTACAATTGAATGGAGTAGTGGAAATGATGAACTGGTCATTAATGGAGAGAGAAAGAAGCATGTTGGGAGGTGCTTGTTTGGAATAGAAGTTTTGGGCCAAAGCACTGGCAACAACATGTTATTTGTTGAAGTATTCTCTTATGACAATGTTAGTTGACAAGAAGCCTATGGAACCATGGTTTGGGAAGAAGCCCTCCTTAATACTTTTATGTGCCTTTAGTTACGAAGTGTACGCTCATGTACATGAAGTGAGTAAGTCGAAATTGGATAACAAAGTAGTGAAGTGTATCTTCATTGGTATAGTATTGGTGTGAAGGGATACAAATTGTGGAACCCTCTCATTGAAAAGGTGTTGTATAGTAGGAATGTTATCTTTTTTGATATGAAACTTCTCTCACTAGAGCAACTAGGGAAGATTGAGAAAAGAAAGGAAGGAGTTCAAATCCCTTTAGCTTCTAAACTAGAGGTACTTTAGACTCCAAATGAAATTGAGAATGTGAATCAAGAATTACCTAAGATTAAGGATGAGGGGAGCTGAAGAAATCATACAACTGAAGAAGAACATGATTTTGAACCTCATTTTGAAACTCAAGAAGTTTCACGATAGGAAGTAAGGAGATCTACTCAAAAGAGGTGACAACCTAATAGGTACAATTATTTATTAGAGAGGTTGACTTATTCTATGTTGAATGTTAATTGTGCCTATCATTTTTCTTCTAGATGTTGATGAGCCTAGGAATGCCAAAGAAGAAATTGATATGTCCAATTTAGATTCTTGGTTGTTCACCATGAAGGATGAAATCAAATCTTCAGAGAAGAATGAAACCTAGGATCCAATAGCATTTCCTAACAATAGGAAGCCGATGGGATGTAAATAGGTGTTTAAGAAGAAGTATGGTTTGGATTGTAGAATTGACAAGTAAAAGAAAAGATTGGTTGCAAATGAGTATTTTTAGAAGGATGGGATTGATTATGGAGAAATATTTTCTCCTATATCTAAGCTAACATCTATTAGATTTTTGTTTTCACTTGTAGCAATGCATGACTTTGAAATTGAGTAGATGGATGCGAGGACAACATTTCTTCATGGTGATCTTGAAGAAGAGATATACATGTCCTAACTGGAGTACTTTGCAAAAAAAGATAAAGAGTATGTAATATGTAAACTAAAAATTTCTCTATATAGTTTGAAACAGTTACCCAAAATGTGGTACCAAAAGTATGATACAAATGGTTTATCTTTGGGTTTTATGAGATCTAAATTAGATCACTAGGTGTATTATAAATCTGAAGGTGATTGAATACTTATTATTTCTCTATATGTAGACAATATGTTATTTATAGGAAATAATTATGAAATGATTTTAGAATTAAAGTCTCAATCATCCCTAAAGTTTGAGATAAAAAAAATAGCGTTGGCAAGATTTATTTTGGGGATGGAGATTAAAAGAAATAGGGTTGGCAAAAAGATTTAGCTTAGCCAAAGAAAATATATTACCAATATTTTGGAGCAGTTTAACATGATTGACTACAAGAAGTAACTAGTTGCAATATTACACAAAACAAAGTTGTTGATCAATAATAGTGTAAAATTTCCAAATAAGATTGAAGACATGAAGCAGGTACCTTATGTAAGTGCTATTTGAAGCCTCATATATGCAATGGTCAGTGGGAGACAAAACATTGCATCAATAGTGGGAGTATTGAGTCAATTTATGGCGAATCTAGGCAAGTCATATTGGGATGTTGTGGAAAGAGTTCTATGATATTTTAAGGTTGCATAAAAATATGCATTATGTTATCAAGGTAACTAAATGGGATCTAATAGATCAGTTATCTTTCAAGGTTATGTTGACATGGATTGGGATGTAGATATTGCTAGCAGAATATACACTAGTGGATATGTATTCATGGTGAATGGTGGGGTTATTAGTTGGATGAGAAAATGATAAAGTGTAATTGCATTGTTGACAACTGAGGCTGAGTATATGAAATCTATTCATGCATCTCAAAATTTAGTGTTTCTTAAGTGCTTATATTCTAATGTTGGCTATGATGCGAGTAGAATTATAATGTTTTGTGATAGTTGGAGTGCAATATTTTTGGTGAAGAATCCTACTTTTCATGCCAAATTTTTTTTTTGATGTACAATATCATTTCATTCATGACATGGTTGAAGATGCATAAACAAAGCTAGTGAATACAACCAAGTTCAAATGGTGCATAATCTCTGTGGGGCTTGAAGCCCCTCACTCTTGTTAGTCATCTCATGTGATTTCATACTTCATGAAGTGGGAGATTTTTGGACTGGTGAAGTCTATAATATGATTAAATTTGATATCATGTAGTGATGCTCTCAGCCATCATACCAAAGCATCTGCATGAATGAAATGTTCTAGAGTGACGTAAGCATTCGAGTGACCAAAACATTCTAGAGTGAATAAAGAATTCATGTGATGAAATGTTTTAGATTGACTGAAGCATCTGCATGATTGAAATGTTTTAGAGTGACTAAAGTGGTTGTGTGACCAAACTGGTTGTGTCACCAAAGGCTCCCATTTGACTAACAGATGGTAGATGGTTCTATAACATAACCGTTTCTTTACCAAATTCTATAACAAATTGCAAAATGTATTAATGGCTACAAGATTCATAAAGAAGATAGAAATTTGAGATTAAGTTGATTGTAAAGGCAATCTAAGCCTATGAAAATCAAGAGTTGTTGTATGTAATTTTTTTAGTATAACTCAAAAAAATTCTCAAGGTTTTGTGTTTTTGGTTTTTTTTCAAAAGGGTTTCCCATTAGATCTAGTGTTTTCTCTGTGTTTACCTACACATCTCTACAATTTTATTCTTGCATAATTCTCTGTTAATTTGGCATTTAGAAAGTGTTTTTGCACCATTTCTTTCCTAAAAGTTATGATAGCAAAATGTAGTCAAAAGGGATTCAGGGATTTCTTGTGGAAGAAAACAGAGGGAACTAGAGGGAGAACAAAGCTAAGAGGTGGTTGGCAAGGGAATGGTAAGGGCTTCTACTACTCATTTTATTAGTTTAATGGGAAAAATAGCAAGTCCATCTCTCTTAGTTGAAAGGACTCAGATTTAATATTTTCATGTGGATAAAAGTTTCTCTACTTAATGTCAAGAAATTTTTAACTCTTCGATGTTGAACTTGTAGTGGTAAAGAAAAATGGTGATCTCTAATATAATTTTACATTTTCTTTTAGCATCAATCTCTTTATTTTCTAGTTTGTAGAAACCCTCTTCTATATACTGATGAGTTAAAACATGTAGTGGTATGATGTGATAAAAGTGTTTCTCCTCTTTGATAAGTCTTTGTTATGTTCATTGCAATGCCCATAGACAACGTGGCCAACTGTGCTTGTATGTTGATGTATATGTTTACCATTATTTGGACAAGCTTGGTCTAAGAATTCTAGTAAATTTTTTTGTACAATTCCTCTTTCCTGAATTTGATAATACTCTTTATGCAAATTTTCATTGCATTTCTTGTATTTCCTAGAATCTTATAGGATATTCTTCTTTATAATGATAAAGACCACCTCTATAATATATTTGTGACTATCTTTGACTTGTTGGAGACTGTAAAAATAACTCGTTGTAGGTATGTAACAAAATCTTTTTAAACATATAATTCAACCTTATATTTATTAACTATTTTAGCAGTACATCTTCCTCACTATTTGGAATTCCATTTGCATATGCGAGACACCATTTGTATTTACAAAATTATTCATTCACTTTGTCTAGAATTGAATATAAATTGGCATCTTCTTTACACCTCTGATGTGAAGCTACTGGTAAATACTATTATTGAAACTGAATGCAAGGATAGTGATAATTATAAAAGCTCTAATGCCTTTTTACCATCTTATTAATTTGTGCAGCTCCCTTGTTTCCATGAGAAATAATAAATTTCAATGACCAACAACCCTAAAAATTGCTTGCAACAACTATTACCAAGTGATATTATTTGCTCGGTAGCCAAACAAACCAACTGGAAAGAGAGTTTACTAAGTGATCTCGATAAATGAAAGAAAGAAAACTCAGAAATAATGGATGTCGAGTGAGCTCAGTAAAGGAAGAGAAACTCGGTAGACACTAGATATTGAGTGAGCTCGGTAGTGTGGATGTGGAGTAAACTCGACAACCACAAGAGGGTGGAGCTCACTAGAAGAAGCTACCAAGTGAACTTGATAGCCACTAAAAAATAAAACTTCAAAAAGACTTCACTGAGTGAAGTCTTAACATGAATATCTTTCATCATTAAAAACCAGAGAGCCAGAACATGAAGCTTCCAAATAAACTTTTCAAATGCAACGAACAAGGAAAGAGCAATAGATTCAAGTATGCTTGATTGCTTTCTATTCAACTTAGATTAAATCATTACAAAATATGGGAGCATTCAGCTTCAACCAGAAAACCCTAAAAAAACCCTAAAAATTTGAACTCGAAAACTTCAAACTTCAAACTTCAAACTTACAGCTCTAATGGCTGAATACTACAATGCTTGGAGTAATCACTACTTCAACAAATCAAATAAAACAATAAACTATGAACTTACATGATGACACAAAGAAGCACATGCAACTGTAGTCATAAAATAAACTTCCTCTATCCCTACAACAAACTGGATCTGCTGATCACTTTCTTGGCCACTTCTGAGCTCTTCCAACTTCAACTGCTTCTCTCTCTCTCTCTCTCTCTCTCTCTCTCTCTCTCTCTCTCTCTCTCTCTCTCTCTCTCTCTCTCTCTCTCTCTCTCTCTCTCTCTCTCTCTAGGTCGAATGGAATAGAACATTCCTTTTTGTTATAATTGCAAAATGTTTTCCCCCTCATTTCTAAATTTAAAAACTCACCTACCTGTAATAAATTTTTTGAACGTTCAGGGGTGCTAGGTGGGCACTTGGCTCCAAGGACAAATGGCCAAGAGCATTAAATATTCCAATAGTTTTTGCTTTGTAATCTTTAAGAAATTGACACGAACGTATCCTTCTCTCACTATTTTATTTTTTTGTTATTCATGTTCAAAAAGATAAAATGATGAAACTATCCTAAGGATTCTCCCAACTACGTAAGATGAGCCAATGGAAAATTTGTATCCAATTAAAAGACCAACTATAAAAATCATAGTTGGAATCTTTTGTTATTATTTTGGTGTGCTATTTATTGCTGCTCATGAACTCTTATCTCAATTGCTATATTTCAATTGGGGATGATATTCTTCACCTCATTTTCAAGATAAATGACATTGGTCAGTCCCTGAGCCTCTATAAGTGTGTATGAAACCAATGCATGCACAACATAACTAAATCAATGATGGCAGTAGCAATACCAACCATTCAAATTGGCAAGGGAAACCTGACTAATTGTATCATCCCTTCTAAATAGAAATTTTCTCCTCCTGAGCAGAGCATACAATTCATGCGACAAACATTCTGACCAAATAAGGATTCTATGGTTCATATCTAGATAGTTATTTAATTAATACTAGTCTTAATAACTCTTAATTGTTTCTTCAAACTTGACAACAAATAACTTGGAAGTTCAAAGTCATAAGCGGTTATCAATTGAAATGAATGTGTAAGCAATCATTGAACAAACTAATGATACATGTCTAGACCTTTTTTTATGAGATTAGAGCATTTCTTATGAAATTTGAAAATATGCCAATGAAATGGTGTGTGTCTGATTTAAAGTGCTTATCAATTCGCAAACTTTCTTGAATCAACAAGTTTGTTAATTATTTGCCTAAACATAGAAAGGGCACCATAATCAAATCTGGGTTTAATATGTCACATGTATTGAAATCTATAGTTCAAATAAATCAAAACAACAAGCACTAAAGCTAAATTTGTGAAAATAAATCACAACCCTAAAAAATTTGCTTAGCACATAAGGTACCAAGTGGCAGTTTTTCTTGGCACAAGAGGGTGCTATGTGATAGATAGTACATGAAGGAGCTAAGTGAACTCAATAGAAAAGGGGAAAATCAATGCAAGAGGATGCATAGTGAACTCGATAGTATAAATGTTGAGCGAGCTCAGTGAACAAGGGAGGAACTTGATCCCTAAAGGAAATGCTAAGAATATCAAGTGAGTAGAGAATAAGCTTAGTTAATAGGTGAATCAAGTAAGTAAAAACTAGATTTACACACTGAGGATAACCACAAAGCCTACATGTAAGGGCTTCTCAAATGAAAAACATGCAATAGTGAAGAGAAGAGATACAAAAAAGTATGTTTGCTTTCTATTCAAATAGATTAAACTATTACAAAATTTGGGTGTATTTAGCTTCCACTAGAAAACACAAGAAACTTCAAATTGATAAAACTAAACTCAAACTGAAACTTACAACACTAAAGGTTGTATACAATGAGCTTAGAGCAATCACTGCTTCACAGGACAAAATAATACAAACTCATAGAGAACAAGGAGATTGTGTTATTGCAAGTACTGTCTTCTTTCTGAACCTTGTCTCTATTTTCTATCGTTTGATTCAATCTATTGATCATATTCCTTCTTTTCTCTATAATTTGCACTTCTCTCTGCTCTAACTCTCCAACTAATCAAATGAATGAGATTCATTCCTTTACTCTGGCTTCCAAAATGGTTCCCTCTTTTTTTAAGATTTGAACTCACCTACCCACATTCAATGTTTCTAATTATTACTCTTGTAGGTCGTCAAGGTGGTAGGTGGGCATTTGGCTCAAGGAGCAAGCACTCATGCATGATATATCTCAACACTCTCCCTTTGTTCTAAGCCAAAAAAATAAAGACCACTCCATATCCAAGTCAACTACACCAAGATTCTTTCTTAGGTGCACAAAAGTTTGAATGCCTAAAGGTTTTGTGAATATGTCTTCTAGCTTCTGACTAGACTTGCAAAATTCCAATTTCATATCTCCATTTTCCACCAACTCTCTGATGAAGTGATATCTAATCTCTAGGTACTTTCTTATCCCATGGAAGACTAGATTCCTAGATAGTACACTTGAGGAGATGTTGTGACAAAATATTATGGTTCCATCCTCTTACTTTTCATTCAAATCTATCCATATTCTCCTTAACCTAATAGCTTGACATGCTACTGCATTCATTACTATGTATTCATTCTCTACTATAGATTGAGAAACAATAGGTTACTTCTTGGATACCCATGAAATTGCACCTGATCCAATATGAAACATGTATTTAGAAGTACTCTTCCTATCATGTAGACTTCTAACCAAATCACTAATAATGTAACCAACCAACTTGAAATCATTATCTATAGTATAGACAATCCCATCGCTTGGTACCATTTACATACATTAGGATCCTCTTTCTTGCTTGCTAGTTATAATCCTTTGGTGTTTCCATATGTTTGGAAATCAAACTCACTGCAAACATCATGTTAGGGAAAGTTATAGTCAAATACATCAGACTTCCAAATAAAATCTTGTATAGTGTTGGATTCATACTTTTGTTGTGATATTTCTCGCTCAACTTCAAACCTACTCCTATTGGTTTTGGGCCTACCTTGTTGTTTTGCATTTAAATCTCTCCAAGATCTTCCTTGCATAATTTTCTTGAGAGATGAAGATGAGGTGATATCTAATTTCAATATGCTTGCTTCTCCCGTGGAAGAGTGGATTCTTGTACAATGCAATAGATGAGATTTTGTCACAATAAATTGTGGTTCCATCCTCTTGCCTTTCATTCAAATCTGTCAAGATCCTCCTTAACCAAATTGCCTTACATGCTGCTGCATTTGCTGCTATGTATTCAACCTCTACTATAGATTGAGCAACAATAGGTTGCTTCTTGGATGCCTATGAAATTGCACCTGATACCATATAAAATAAATATTCAAAAGTGTTCTTCCTATCATCTATACTTCCAGCCCAATCACTATCCTTATAACCTACCAACTTGAATTCATTTGATGTAGTATACAAAATTCCAAATCCCTTGGTACCTTTCACATAAGTTAGGATCCTCTTTCCTGCTTGTCAATGGGAATCCTTTGGTGTTTCCATAAATCTAGAAATCAAACTTACTGCATGCATTAGGTCTGGCTGAGTTGTAGTCAAATACATTAAACTTCCAACCATACTCTTGTATAGTGTTGGATCCACTCTCTTGCTAGAGTCTTCCTTGCTCAACTTTAGAGCTACTACTGTTGGTGTGGGGGCCGCCTTACTGTTCTACATTTTAAATCTCTCCAAAATCTTCCTTTCATATTTTTCTTGAGAGATGAAGATGCCATCATGCATTTGTTTTACTTCTATGCCTAGAAAGTATTTCAAGAGACCTAGGTTTGTCATTTCAAATTCACTTTTCATGACCTCTTTGAACTCACCAATTAGAGCCATGTCATTTCTAGCAAAAATCGAATCATCTACATACAAGATAACAATCAACATATTACTATTTTTTGCCTTGATGTAGAGAGTAGGCTCACCATTGCTTTTGCTAGAGCCATTGCTCATCAAATATGAGTCAATCCTACTATATCATGCCTGTGGAACTTGCTTGAGCCCATAAAGAGCTCTCTTCAGTCTATATACTTTGTGTTTTTCATCTGCAACTTCATAACTAGGTGGCTTCTCCACATATACTTCTTCTTTCAATACACCATTTAGGAAGGTAGACTTCACATCTGTTTGAAATACCTTCCATTTGTGCTGGGCTGTAATTGCTATGACAACACACATGGTTTCCATTCTTGCAACCAAGGAATATCTCTTATTATAATCTCTACCATACTTCTATTTTAAGCCTTTGACTACTAGCCTTTCCTTATGCCTATCAATCTTGCCTTCAACATTGCATTCGGTCTTGTAGACCCATTTTACTCCAATCACATGCTTCTTGGGAGGCAATTCAGTTAGCTCCCAAGTCTCATTCCTTTCTATAGCATCTATTTCCTCATCCATGGACTTACACCATTTCATCTCCTTAATAGCTTCTTCAAAATATATTGCATCACTATGAGAAAATAATGCAAAATTAACACTCTCATCATAATCTTCATACCTTTCATTTTGGGATATCTCCCTAAGAATTTTAGTCTTTCTTGGTAACAAGGAGGAGAGTGTGGGATCAGAATCTTCACTACTACTACTTGGCACTGACACTCGGTCATGCCTAGAGGAGCTCGGTAATGACTGAGGCTACTTGCCTTTTCTTCTATCTTCTCCTTCTTCTTGTTGTTTGTCAACATCTTCTTAACTCATAAATGTCACCTTACTTGATGTGCTCGGTCACTCATTAATTGAACCATACCAAAACTGATTTTCAAGAAATTTTACATCTCTTGAAAGAGTCATCTTGTTGTTGAATGGATCATACAATCTATATGCCTTTGATTCTGAGTTGTACCCTGTAAAGATGTGCTTCACTCCTTTATCATCTAATTTCTACCTTTTCTCTTTAGGAACATGTACATATGCAACACATCCGAACACCCTTAGGTGTTCAACTATCCATCTTCCTCATGACCATGCTTCCATTGGAATTCTATCATGGACTACCTTTGTAGGACATCTATTAATTAGGTAAACTACTATTGCCACAACCTCTCCCCAAAATTTAGTTGGGAGACCTTCCTCTTTCATCATGCTCCTTGCCATTTCAACAATGGTCATGTTCTTTCTTTCAGCCACTCCATTCTGTTGTGGTGTATAGCTGGCTATGAGCTCTTTCTTTATGCCATATTTCCTTCAAAAAATTACATAAGAATTTGAGGTATACTCCCTCCTTTGTTCGATCTTAGGAACTTGATATAATGTCCACATTCTCTTTCAGCCTGGGCTTTAAATTCTACAAATTTATAAAATGCTTCAAATTTATTCTTTAAGAAATGCATCCATGTCCTATGACTGAAATCATCAATGAATGTCATGAAATAAGTACTCCCCCCAATGGAAGTAACTTTCATAGGACCGACTAGGTTAGGTATGCACTAACTCTAATGGATATCTAACCCTCCTAGAATTTCCAAAATTAAAGGGAAGCCTATGTTTCTTACCAAAAATACAAGCCTCACACTTGTCACATGAATTTTCTAAATGCGGCAAACCTTCTACCATTCTTTTATTTGACAATAAATTTAAACTAACATAGCCAAGATGACCATACCTAAGGTGTCATAGCTGTGAGGGGTCTTCAATCACACTCCTTAGAGCTGATTGTGTGTGAGGTGCAGCACAAACTTGAGATGAGAAAAATGTCTCTATCCTCAAGGGAAACATGTTGTTCTTTGACATTTGAATTTCTTCAACTAGGTTCTTGCTCCCATCTTTTTCTTGAATGACACACATGTCATTCTCCATCAGCACTTTGTATGCATTTTGAATGAGCTGAGCAATGCTCATCAAATTGTGCTTCATACTAGGGGAAAAATATACATTTTGTATTTCCTTCTTCTCACCTTTCTTGGTGCGAACCATAATAGATCCTTTGCCCACAATTGGTAGGGTTCCATTGTTACCCATCTTAATTTCAGATTTGAAACTCTTTTCAATGAATGAAAACAAAGTTTCATTACCACTTGTGTGGTTGCTACATCCACTGTCGAGGTACCAAACCTTAGGGCTTCCTTCTTCACCAACATTACACATGATGAAGGCAATGGCATTGTTTCCACTTCCCATGTTCACATCAGCTACATTTTCTTGTCCTGACTGATTATTTTTCTTCTTCCAGCATTCACTTGTATAATGCCCATATTTATGATAGTAGTAGCATTCTACATTACTCCTATTTGAGTTGTAATTTTTCTTATCTCCTCTTGAAGTAATTTGTGAGCTACTTGCTCCATTTTCTCTTCCTGAGCTTTTTGCTACAACATTTCTTTGTCCTCCATTTCCTTAGCCTCTGCCTCTAGAGTTCCTGCCTAAGCCATTTCTTCCTCTCCCACTTCCTTTTGGATTTGATTGAGCCTTGAATGCTTTCTCATGGGAAGAAGAAGATGTAGATTTGTTGATCCTATGCTCATGGGTTTGAAGAGTACCCATCAACTCATCCATTGTCAAAATAGTGAGGTCTTTTGCCTCTTTTATGGTCATGACCAAATTGTCATATTTATGAGGTAAACTCCTCAATATCTTCTCCACTATCCTTTTCTCTTGATAGTCTTCTCCATTTGACTTTAGTTGGTTAATCACATTGGAGGTCCTTGAACTAAAGTCTGCAACTAATTCATTTTCCTTCATCAGAAGGTTCTCAAAGTCCCTCATATTCTGTAGCTTTACCTTACAAATTTTATCTATCCCATTGAAGCTCGTCTCAAGGATATCCCAAGTTTCTTTTGCATAATTTTCTGATGCAATCTTTGGGAATACTGTCTCTATCATTGCTACTTCAATCAAACTTAATGCCTCAGCATCCTTCCTCCTTGACTCTTTCAACTGAGGCTTTTGATTATTGCTAAGAGCAGCATACTGAGTTGGGTCTATCACATCATTGAAACCATTAACTACAAATTCCCACAAATCATTTGCAACCATTATGGTGTTCATTTTCTTTGACCATGTATCATAATTTTTTCCACTGCAGGGTGGTGGCTGCTGCCATATCTTTCTTGCATCTCCTACCATGTCAAATATCCCAGAAAATAAATGTCTTAACTCATTATGGATGTGGGGCCCCAAAGCTCTGATACCATGAGAGAAATAAATAATTTCAATCACCAACAACCCTAAAAATTGCTCGCACAACCCTAAAATCAATTTTACCACCCTAAAAAGTTGTTCGGCAACAACTATTACCAAGTGATAGTATTTTCTCGGTAGCCAAAGAAACCAAGTGGCAGGAGAGTTTACCGAGTGATCTAGGTAAATGAAAGAAAAAACAACTTGGCAATAATGGATGCCGAGTGAGCTCAGTAAAGGAAGAGAAAGTTGGTAGACACTAGATATCGAGTGAGCTTGGTAGTGTGGATGTCAAGTAAAATCAGTAGCCATAGGAGAGTGGAGCTCAATAGAAGAAGGTACCGAGTGAACTTGGTAGCCACTAAAAAATAAAACTTTAAAAATAATTTACTGAGTGAAGTTTTATAACATGAATATCTTTCACCATTAAAAATCAAAGAGCTAGAACATGAAGCTTCCAAATAAACTTTTCAAATGCAATGAACAAGGAAAGAGAAATAGATTCAAGTATGCCTACTTGCTTTCTATTAAACTTAGATTAAATCATTACAAAGTCTGGGAGTATTCGGCTTCAACCAAAAAAACCTAAAGTAACCCTAAAACTTCAAATTGGAAAGCTTCAAACTTACAGCTCTAATGGCTGCATACTACATTGCCTGGAGCAATCATAGCTTCAATAGGTCGAATCAAACAACAAACTATGAATATACCGAATGACACAAAGAAGCACGTGCAACTTTAGTCACGAAATAAACTTCCTCTGTCCCTACAAAAAATTGGATCTACTAATAACTTTCTTTGCCACTTTTAAGCTCTTCAAACTTCAACTACCTCTCTCTCTCTCTCTCTCTCTCTCTACAGGTCGAATGGTATAGAACATTCTTTTTTGTTATAATTGCAAATGTTTTTCCCCTCATTTCTAAATTTGAAAACTCACCTACCCATAATAAATTTTCTGAATGTTCAAGGGTGGTAGGTGGGCATTTGGCTCCAGGGGCAAATGGCCAAGAGCATTAAATATTCCCATAGTTTTCGCTATGTAATCTTTAGGAAATTGACATGAACGTATCCTTCTCTCACTATGTCATTTTTATGTTATTCATGCTCAAAAAGATCAAATGATGAAACTATCCTAAGAACTCTCCCAAATACAAAGATCAGCCAATGGAAAAGTTGTATCGAATTAAAAGAGCCACTGTAACAATGACAGTTTGAATCTTCTTTTGTTATTGTTTTCACTTAGGTCTGCACCCTTGTCCAAGGCCTATGCGCGAGGACAACCTAGTGAAACATGGAAACAACCTCCAAGCTGTGGGACTTGAACTGCGAGGTTGAGTCTTCGAAAAAGGCCGGCTTCCTCTTACTGTCAGGGTGCACCTATCTATTCTCAGAAGGGAAAGGGAGAAAGAGAGCATTAAAAAAAATCTACCTAGTCTAATCTAAGGTGGTGATGCACCAAAACAGAGTGTTTAGACTCATTTCTGCCCATATATGCACTACGGAACTAGGGTAACATTCAAGGTCATACATTCATTCAGACTTATATTGACCAACAGTCACATATAGATCAGGAGACCAATTGAATAACACCAGGAACAGAAGATTTCACTTGTATATTATTCAATAGGACAAAGATAGATATAGTATGCAGACCACTGATCTCAACAATACATCAATGAGAGGCAAAACGCTACACATACATGTTGATGGCTGAAAGAGATGATACAGGATGTTTTATCTAGCTCAGAGACAAAGGGATTTTACACTGCAAGTCTGCAAGCAGCAGCCGAGAAAATCAGGAAGAGTCGACCCTTGCAAAATGTACAAAATCTGCCTTTATAGTTCAAGCATAACTGAGATCTTTTACTGCTGAAATGACCCTGCAACTACCTGCCATTAAGTCCGATGGAAGACAATCATGGAAAAAATCTCAAGAAAATTTGATCTCTTTCACCAATAATGTCCTCAGAAGACTAAAAACGGTGCCATAATTGCGCTCTAACCTGGTAGATGGATCAACAGATGGATGGAGTATCATTCTATGTTTTACATTTACTCTGGTAGGTCAAGATTGATCATGGAGATCAGATTGCACGACAAAATCGATTATCTTCGCTTCCTGGTTCATGAATCTGTCGAAGTCAAAAGGTCAACCAGACTCCTTATGCGTCAACTAGGCTGCGTGGGCCAATTGCATTTCTTTATTTTTTCACCTGGAGGTCCTCCCGCAGTTGACCACCCTTCATTGGACTAACCGTGCCACCTTGAATACTATCATGACTGTGACGGTTACACTAACTGCCAACCGCCATCCTCGACTGTGCTGACAGGACAAGTGTCGACAAGGCGCTGTGTCACCAACATAACCCTCGCACATCTTCGCCATAGCGCAATGGCGCCTACCGTCGATTGGCCTCGATCCAATGATCATGGAGACTCATCATTCTACAAGCCCCTTCCCTTGTAAATCATTGGGCCCGCGGTACATGTGGCACTTCCCTATTGGTCTGACGATCGCTTAATCCTTACTGCACCAGCTGCATGAAACATGGTTCCACCGGGACACATGGTGCCTGGGCGCTATGTCGCCAACATAACCCTCACACATCTTTGCCATAGCGCAATGGTGCCTACCATCGATCGGCCTCGATCCAACGATCATGGAGATTCATCATTCTGCAACCCCCTTCCCTTGTAAATCACTGGGCCTGCGACACATGTGGCACTTCCCTATTGGTCCGACGATCGCTTAATCCTTATTGCGCCAGCTGCATGAAACATGGTTCCACCAGGTCACGTGGCACCTAGGCGCTGTGTTGCCAACATAACCCTCACACATCTTTGCCATAGTGCGATGGCACCTACCGTCGATCGGCCTCGATCCAATGATCATGGAGACTCGTCATTCTGCAACCCCCTTCCCTTATAAATCATTGGGCCCGTGGCACATGTGGCACTTCCCTATTGGTCTGATGATCGTGAAGACTCACCATTTCATTGTGTTGGTTGAACTGAGATCTGATGCCACCTCATGTCTGCATTTTGATCCAGCACACATGGCTATTCCTGATTCACCATAAAACTAATCGCCGTTTGTACACCTTTTCGACGACGCAGTCTGCCCGTCGTGAGACTTTCGACCTGCCGCAAACTTTTCAATCTGCGATTGGGCCCATCCTTTTTGGCGCTACCTTGGCAACTGCACCGCACTCTGGATGACACCTGGCAATCCTTGGTGAGACTTGGTCCAATCAATCCACGTGGCGAATGGTTGCTATGTCACCATGTAAAATCCGTGCATCTCTGCCATAGCGAGATGGTGCCATCCGTTGATGCGACCCAATCCGACGATCGTGCAGACTCATCGTACCTCGTGCTTCTACCCTCCATGTCAATACACCTGGCATTGCCTTGAGACATGGCCCCACCTGACACGCGTCACCAGGGCACGATGTCGCTGTCATAACCCTCGCGCAACTCCTCCATAGCGCGATGGCGCTTACCATTGATCCAAGCTGATCCGACGATGGTGAACATAAGCCCCGACTGTGTTAGCCGTGCCAACAGGAACTCTGACCTGGCACACGTGGTTCCTTCTGATTTGTCGCCACAACACCCAATTCTACCGGTCATAGAAACTTGCCACCGTGAGTATTTCTGTCGGGTGCTATGTCGCTATGGAGATTTTTCGACCGATATGCGATAGCGACATAGCGCCAAGAGTGTCAAGGACCTTTTTCAACCCGCAGAATGCTAGACCTACCCCTGCAATGTGTCGTCAGGGCGTCATCACACTATAATAAATATCGTACATTTCCTCTATAGCGCGATGGCGCCAACCGTCGGTACCACTTAGATTTGATTCCCAGAAACTTGCAGGTTGTAACATTAAAATACTTATTCAAGACTAACCGCTGCACGAGCCACACTTTCAAATTTAAATTCTTGGCGATAAAACCAGAGGTTACACTTCTAGCGACTCATAGGGGGCATGAGCTTGCTCAATGCATGACCAGTGTCTGAGAATGATCCATTGGGCCATAGAGTCGAAAAAGAGGGTCTGGAAGGTACGAAACTGAGAGTTGCAAGAAACCCTAACCCTTAATGAGGAAATCAAAACATTAAAAACCCTTGAACTCTGGCTCTGTCTTTGTGACTTGGAAACAAAAACAGGACCTCCTCAACAACTTGAGACTTGTCAAAACTTTGAGAACTAGCAACTCAAGAAGTGAGCCATATGCACACACACACTTATTGCAAAACAGGAACAAACAAGAAGCAACTAAACTAACTATGTACATGGATTCACAACTTTTTCAAAAACAGGGCTTCAGATGGATCCCATTGACTGGAATGGGAAGAATTTCACCATTTGGCCTGCTTAGCTGGAACGCATTGGCCTGTTTGCAATTGGAGATCAGATAAGGGCCACTCCATAGTGGATCAAATTTGGAATGCCTTCTTGGTTTTTCTCTGTTTGAGTCCCACTTGAGAACTAAATCTCCCTCTCTAAAGATTCTGGCCCTTGCCTTCTTATCAAAACTCTTCTTCATCTGCTGCTAGTGTATCTCTAGGGTTTGCATAGCTTTGTTTCTCTTTTCTTCCAGTTCAATCAACTCTGCCATTCTTACTGACATGGAACCATTTTCAACCAATTCCAACTGATGAGCCAACTCCAAGGATGGGAATTCCAATGAGATTGGAAGTTTGGCCTCCCTACCATATACCAGCACAAAAGGTGAATTCCCAATAGATCTCTTGGGTGTTATCCTATCAGCCCACGGAGCAGTCCTTAATTTTTTATGCCAGACCCTCTAATTGTCTTCTATCGTTCTCCTTATGATTTTGATCAGATTTTTGTTGGAAGATTCAGCTAAACCATTAGCCTGGGGGTAGTAATTTGATGATGTGCTCAGATAGATATTGTGATTCATTGCCCATGCACAAATCTGGGTTCGAACAAAAGATTTGGCATTATCTGAGATGATAGTAGAAGGAGCTCCAAACCTAGATACAATTCCATCAAGGAATTCAACAACTGATGGCTCTGTAGCATCCTTCAAGGCAACTGCCTCTGTCCACCTAGTGAAATAATCGGTAGCAGCCAAGATCCATTTATGACCTGCACTAGATGGAGGATTAATGGGGCCTATAAAATCCAACCCCCACTGGGTGAAGGGCTGATCCACTTGAATGGGGTGAAGAGGAAGAGCTGCAAGTCTCTATTTGCCTAAGAAAAAGGCACATTTCTCACATTTTCTCACATACCTATAACAATCATGGAACAAAGATGGCCAGTAATATGAAGCCCTCATGATATTCATGGTGGTTGTTCTTGCAGAGAAGTAGCCACCATCAGGGCCATCATGAAGTTCTTTAATCATCCTCTCAACCTGATCTTCTTCAATGCATCTCAATAGGGTCCCATTAAAATCCCTCCTGAATAGGATATCATCAATCACAACATAGGGAATGGACTATAGTCTATATTGTCTTCTTTTAGCTCTATCCAATCCCTGAGGGTGTCCATTCCCTGATAAAACATTTCTCATGTCATCCATCCATCTCCTTGGGGCATTAACATTTCTTTCCTCCTGCTGCTCTGCAATTACCATAGTAGTCCCTTCATCTGAATCCTGACCTGATAGCATTTCTTTGCATAATCCTCTCCCTTTTACCAATTGGTAATCTGAATATCAACATCATATTCCATTACCCTAGTGATCCATCCAGCTCTCTTTTCATTGATGTCCTTGCTTAACAGGAAGTCTTTTACACTCACATGGGGCACCAACAAAAGGATCCTATTGTGGGATAAGAGGTGTCTAAATTTCCTCAAGGCTCTAATGACTACAAGGGCTTGCTTCTCAACAAAGCTATACTTATCTTCATATTCCTTGAGTCCTTCACTAAAGAAGGCTATGGGCTGCTCCTCATTCTTGTCATTTGTCTGAGTCAAGATAGCAGAAACACTTGACTCACCACCTAAAGTGTGGAGGATGAAATCCTTCTCAAAATTTGGGTTCATGAGAGTGGGGGCTGAGGCTATGGCTGCCTTGATTTCTTCAAAACTCTCCTTCCCCTCCTTGGTCCATGAGAAGACCATATCTTTCTTAAGCATGGCTGTGAGGGGTGTCACCATGATGGCAAGATTAGGAATAAACCTTCTTACAAAATTTATCCTACCAAGGAAACTTTGCAGCCCTTTCTTGTGTTTAGGGAGAGGAAGGGCAAGTATTGCTTTTGTTCTTTCTGGATCAATGGTCAACCCATCCTTAGATACAATGTGTCCCAGTAATTTTCCTTGGCTTGTAGCAAAGACACACTTGGCTGGGTTGAGGGAAACCCCAAACTCTCTACATCTTAGAAATACCTGTCTCAAATGATCAAGATGATCTTTTACATTCTTGGAATATACAGTTATATCATCAAGGTATACTAAGACAAACTTGTCAATCAATCTTTTGAAAGCCACCTCCATTGCCTTTTGGAACGTGGAACCTGCATTTGTTAGTCCAAATGGCATCTTGCAATAAGCATAGGTGCCCCATTTAGTAGTAAATGTTGTCTTATATCTGTCAGATTCTTTAACCAACACTTGGTTATAACCAAAAAAATCCATCAAGAAAAGAGAACCTCCTTGACCCACTGACCTTGGACAGAATTTGCTCCATAGAAGGGAGAGGATGGTGATCCTTAAGGGAAGCTTGATTAAGATCCCTAAAGTCCACACACAATCTGATTTCTCCATTCTTCTTCCTTACAGGGACAAGGTTAGCCACCCATGATGAGTGTTTGATAGGAGAAATTATGTTAGCTTCAATCAACTTGGATAGTTCCTTCCTCATTAAGGGTTCAATCTTGGGATTCACTGGCCTCTATTTTTGCCTTACTGGTTTGACCCCATCAACTAAATCTATGGTATGCTGAAACAAACTAGGGTCAAACCCCTTTAAGTCATCATATGTCCAAGCAAACACATCATTAAATTATTGACATAGATGAATGAAATTTTCTTGCTCCACTTCAGAACATACCTTCCCCATGTTAAGAGATTTTCCATCCGCAATAGTAACTGGAGCATGATTATCCTTTTCTGTAGCTAGATTTATTCCTTTTCCTCTTGTCTGATCATCAGGATTAAAGACACTCTCCAAGGTAATGAGACCCTTGGGCAACTTGTTGGAACTGAGGTGAATGATCTAATCACCATACTGATCTTGTAGTCTTGACTGATTTCTTTCTGAAAATTCTGCTTCATTATGCAAGAAACTCACAATCTGCTCATCAAACTCAAACACCTGCCAATGAGTATTATTATCAGGAATAGCAGGCCTTACTACCACCCTTATTTGTTGCTTCTTCTCTTCCTCAAGATTCCCTGGCACATCATAAGATGCACCCACTCCTGCAAGTCTATCAGCATATTTTTTTTCTTTCCTAGGAATGCTCTGGATATTAATTGCTTGGAAACCCTCAAGCAAATCCCAGACTTTGTGTTTGTAAGACTTGAGCAAGCCATTTTTGGTGATATTCTGATTTCTCACTTGGTTCACTACCAACTCACTATCTCCATATACTTTCAAGGCTTGAATTCCCCTCTTTTGGGCAAGTAGGAGATCTTGGATCAAAGATTCATACTCGGCCACATTATTGGTACAACTGAATTGGAGGCTAAAAGAGAAGTAGTATCTTATTTGTGTAGGAGAGATCAACATAACACCAGCCCCTACTCCATTTCTATTCCTTGAGCCATCAAAGTACATACTCCATATTCCACTTATGTCATCATTATCTCCAACAAGATCAGGAACTTGAGCCTCCTTCTCTATTATGCAATATGTACTAAGGCCTATCTCAAGAGTTTCCGACATAGGCTCAAACTAACATGTATTTGCCCACTCATCTAAGAAGAAATCAGGAATCTCTACTATGGAGGTGACAGGCTCATTTACTATGTCATTTTCATCCATCTCCAAAATAGGGCAATTCATATTAATGAAGTTGGGAGTGGAGGGTTCAGTGTGATGAAGGGCTTGAGGTTCTGCTCTAATTGAAGCGTTGGCCCCATATCTGGTCTTAAATGACATATAGGACCAATCAACAGATATGAATCCACCTATTTGGGCAGTGAAGTCTCTTGAAAGACAAATGGCAAAATAGGGCTTGACTTCAGCAACAGATATGTCTTGAATCACAGTACAACCAGGGCATGCATGTAGGGCCATTTCCACATTCCTAAGGATGCCTACGGTTTTGACAGTACTCCCATCTAGTTGTAACACATCCCTAATAATGGGCTCATATTTCATTCCTAAAGCATCAACAACACACCTAGGCATTACTGAGCTACTAGCCCCCGAATCTATCATGCAATTATGGACTAACTTGCCCCCTATAATTAGAGAAACATAGAATGGAGGAGGTCTAACCTTTTTATTTGTCTCCACATCACCTGATGGTTGTACTAAACTAGTGTCACTCTCCATGGTAGATGACTGATCTTTGGGCTCAATCTTTTCCAATTCTTGCTGTAGCATCCTTTTTTGCATTGGTATGGTGGCAACTACATCCCACATGGAAATGCTTACATTGGTTTTCTTCATTTGCTCTACCACACTCAAGGGTGCATTAGGAATTTTGGCGAAATCTTTGGGAGCTATACCCATGAGAGGCTAAGATGGAGTGACATAGGGATCACTTGCATCCTCCTTTATTGGACCTTACCTTTGCTGTTGTGAAGTGTTTGTCTGCTCATTTTCTTTTTGTGTATGAGGTATAACACTCGAAGTTGAGGCCTGCTCAGGAGAAAGGGGGGCAGTACGTTCCATAGCTCTCTTCTTGCTTCTTGTGTTATGAGCAACGGAATCCTGGTTTACATTACAATGCTCCTCCATCTGGTGATTCATAAAAGAGCAATCACCTTGCCTCTAAACATATGAGGCCTCCTTGGGATGATCTTCCTTGTATAAGCCTTACTGCGGACTCTTGGATAGTTAGGGCCAAATAAGATTCTGCCTTCTGACATAGGCAGTAGGCATAAGAATAGTTACATGAAGCACATAAGTCTTGATCTTGGGCTAAGTTATTTTGAGGAACTAAAGCTCTATTCTGATTTGAGCTTGAAGCAGCAACATGACTATTTTTCCTATTCTGATCAAAAGAGCTATTCCAATGATTAGGAGGCCTACCACCACTTGGGGCCTAATGTTGTAATTGGGGGGGCTTACCACTTTTGGCTTGCTGCCTTTCTAAGGCCACCACCTTGTTACTCATTTTTTGTATTAGAGAAAAACTATCCTCTAATCTCTTCCCTTGGTCCTTCAACTCCTTCCCCTGCTCTTGCAATTTTTTATCCAGAGTCCTCTCTCTTTTATCTGTATTCAGCACTAGACCTTGGAGCATTTCCTTGAGTTCATCTATTCCATTTGAGGATGTGGAAGCTTGGGGAACTGGAGTAAGGGCTTGTGACGTAGAATTTGTAGGAAGGGGGGCTATTGCTGGTTGGTGGTTGGGAACATAAGGATGTTCTCAGCTTTTATAGCTGTCTCATAAGCATTCGGTAATGTATCTCCTCCCATAGTTTGGATTGTAGTGGCAATGTCACTGTTGAAACCTCTAAGGTAATGCAAGAAGGCATTACCAGGTGTAGGTTTCAATATAGTAGGTATTCTGTCCCATGTCTTTTGGAATCTGTAATTAAAATCAGTCATACATTCATGGGGGGCTCTTTTTATTGTAGTCAGCTGCTCTAGTAGTGACAAATGGTCACTCTTATCCTCAAAATGTTTGCATAATCCTGCTCCTAGTCCATCCCAATCAGTTATGGAACCATGAGCTAAGCCTCTATACCACTGTAATTCTTTTCCTTTTAAGGATGAGGCTAGAAGTCTGACGGCAACATTGTCTTCTGTGATACCATGAATATTGCAGACATTCGCTACCTCTTGGATATGCTCTAAAGGGGAAATAGAAGTTTCACCAGTGGAATTAGGTATACTCTTTAGTATAGATACTGGTATATCATGTCTTTGGGCTAACAACAGAGGACTTCCACCATTAAAGGTGGCAAAAGCATGAACTCTTGGCTGTACCATATAAACAAGTGTTCTATTGATGAGTGTTGATGGCAATCTAGGCTGAGTTCGAATAGTAGGGGGAGTAGAGACAGATCTTACAGGTATATCAACTATTATCCTACCCCTAACTGGTGATAATGAAGTTCTAGTCCTTCTTCTCCTAGGATTTGAAAGAGAAAGCTCTTGATATTGAAATTTACCTCTAGAAGATTCCCTTGTTTCAGTCCTGGGCATGAATTACTGCAAACTTGGTCTAGAACTAGACTTTTTTGATGTTCAGAGTCACCAAGTACTTGAAGAATCAGCCTCTTAAAGGCTCAAAAACTGAAGCTAGCACTACTTCGTTAGCATTTATCTCTAGAATTCTTTCTTCTTGACACTAGTAGACCTAAAAATCTTCTGATATGAGTCCCACCCGGCATGCCAAAAACTGTTGTCACTTAGGTCTGCACCCTTGTCCAAGGCCTATGTGCGAGGACAACCTAGTGAAACATGGAAACAACCTCCAAGCTGTGAGACTTGAACTGCGAGGTTGAGTCTCTGGAGAAGGCCGGCTTCCTCTTACTGTCAGGGCGCACCTATCTATTCTCAGAAGGGAAAGGGAGAAAGAGAGCATTAAAGAAAATCTACCTAGTCTAATCTAAGGCAGTGATGCACCAAAAAAGAGTGTTCAGACTCATTTATGCCCATATATGCACTACGAAACTAGGGTAACATTCAAGGTCATACATTCATTCAGACTTATATCGACCAACAGCCACATACAGATAAGGAGACCAATTGAATAACACCAGGAATAGAAGATTTCACTTGTATATTATTCAATAGGCCAAAGATAGATATAGTATGCAGACCACTGATCTCAACAATACATCAATGAGAGGCAAAATGCTACACATACATGTTGATGGCTGAAAGAGATGATACAAGATGTTTTATCTAGCTCAGAGACAAAGGGATTTTACACTGCAAGTATGCAAGCAGCAGCCGAGAAAATCAGGAAGAGTCAACCCTTACAAAATGTACAAAATCTTCCTTTATAGTTCAGGCATAACTGAGATCTTTTACTGCTGAAATGACCCTGCAACTACCTGCCATTAAGTCTTGTGGAAGACAATCATGGAAAAAATCTCAAGAAAATTTGATCTCTTTCGCCAATAATGTCCTGAGAAGACTGAAAATGGCACCATAACTACGCTCTGACCTGGTAGATGGATAAACAGATGGATGGAGTGTCATTCTGTGTTTTACATTTACTCTGGTAGGTTGAGATTGATCATGGAGATTAGATCACATGAAAAAATTGATTATCTTCGCTTCCTGGTTCATGAATCCATCGAAGTCAAAAGGTCAACCAGGCTCCTTATGCATCAACTAGGCACTAGGCCACGCGGGCCAATTGCATTTCTTTATTTTGCCACCTGGAGGTCCTCCCACGGTTGACCACCCTTCATTGGACTAACTGCGACACCTTGAATACTATCATGACTGTGACAATTACACTAACCACCAACCGCCATCCTCGACTGCGCCGACAAGACACGTGTCGACAAGGCGCTGTGTCACCAACATAACCCTCGCACATCTTTGCCATAGTGCGATGGCGCCTACCTTCAATTGGCCTTGATCCAACGATCATGGAGACTCGTCATTCTGCAACCCCCTTGCCTTGTAAATCATTGGGCCTGTGGAACATGTGGCACTTCCCTATTGGTCTGACGATTGCTTAATCCTTACTACGCCAGCTGCATGAAACATGGTTCCACCAGGACACGTGGCGCCTGGGTGCTATGTCGCCAACATAACCCTCGCACATCTTTGCCATAGCACAATGGTGGCTACCATCAATCGGCCTCTATCCAACGATCATGGAGACTCATCATTCTGCAACCCCCTTCCCTTGTAAATCATTGGGCCCACGGCATATGTGGCACTTCCCTATTGGTTTGACAATCACTTAATCCTTACTGCACCAACTGCATGAAACATGGTTCCACCAAGACACGTGGTGCCTAGGCGCTATGTCACCAATGTAATTTCTTGAGCGGTTCTCAATGGCGATATAGCGCCAGCCGTAGATCCCTACGGATCCGACGATCGTGAAGACTCGCCATTTGACTGTGTTGGTCGAACTGAGATCTGGTGCCACCTCATGTCTGCATTCTGATTTAGCACACGTGGCTATTCCTAATTCACCATAAAACTAACCGCCATCGGTACACCTTTTCGATGATGCAGTCTTCTCATCGTGAGACTTTTGACCTATCACGAACTTTTTAATCTATGGCTGGGCCCATCCTTTTTGGCGCTACCTTGGAAACTGCACTACACTTTGGATGACACCTGGCAATCCTTTGTGAGACTTGGTCCTATCGATCCACGTGGTGGATGGTCGCTATGTTGCCATGATAAAATCCATGCATCTCTGCCATAGCGAGATGGCACCATCCGTTGATGCAACCCAATCCGACGATCGTGCGGACTCATCGTACCATGTGCTTCTTCCCTCCATGTCGATACACTTGGCATCACCTTGAGACATGGCCCCACCTGACACGCGTCACCAGGGAGCGATGTCGCTGTCATAACCCTCGTGCAACTCCTCCATAGCACGATGGCGCTTACCATTGATCCAAGCTGATCTGATGGTGGTGAACGTAAGCCCAGACTATGTTAGCTGTGTCGAGAGGAACTTTGACCTGGCACACGTGGTTCCTTTTGATATGTCGCCACAACACCCGATTCTACCGGTCGTTGAAAATTGCCGCCATGAATATTTCTGCTGAGCGATATGTCGCTATGGAGATTTTTCGATCGATATGCGATAGCGACATAGCGCCAAGAGCGTCAAGGACCTTTTTCAACCCGTGGAATGCCGAACCTACCCCTGCAACATGTCGTTAGAGCGTCATCACGTTATAATAAATATCATGCATTTCCTCTATAGCGCGATGGTGCCAACCATCGGTACCGCTTAGATCTGACGGCTAGAAACTTGCAGGTTGTAACATTAAAATACTTATTCGAGACTAACCACTGCACGAGCCACACTTTCAAATTTAAATTCTTGGCAGTAAAACCAGAGGTAATAGTTATTTTGGTGTGCTATTTATTGCCACTCATAAACTCTTATCTCAATCGCTATATTTCAATTGGGGACGATATTCTTCACCTCATTTTCAAGGTAAATAATGTTGGTCATTCCCTGAGCCTCTGTAAGTGTGTATGGAACCAATGCGTGCACAACATAACTAAATCAATGATGGAAATAGAAATACTAACCATTTGAATTGGCAAAGGAAACCTAACTAATTCTATCATCCCTTCTAAATAGAAATTTTCTCCTCCTGAATAGAGCATACAATTCATGTGACAAACATTCTGACCAAATAAGGATTCTCTAGTTCATATTCGGATAGTTATTTAATTAATACTAGTCTCAACATCTCTTAATTGTTTCTTCAAACTTGACAGCAAATAAATTGGAAGTTCAAAATTGTAAATAGTTATCAATTGAAATGAATGTGTAAGCAATCATTGAAAAAACTAATGATACGTGTCTAGACCTTTTTTTATGAGATTAGAGCATTTCTTATGAAATTTGGAAATATGCCAATGAAATGGTGTGTGTCTAGTTTAACGTGCTTATCAATCAGCAAAATTTCTTGAATCATCAAGTTTGTTAATTATTCGCCTAAACATAGAAAGGGCACCATAATCAAATATGTGTTTAATAAGTCACATGTATTGAAATCTACAATTCAAAGAAATCCAAACAACAAGCACTAAAGCTAAATTTGTGAAAATAAATCACAACCGTAAACAAATTTCTTAGCACAAGAAGGTAACAAGTGGCAGTTTTGCTTGGGAAAAGAGGGTGCTATGTGATAGACAGTACATGAAGGAGCCAAGTGAACTCGATAGCAAAGGGGAAACTCAGTGCAAGGGGATGCAGAGTGAACTCGACAGTATAAATGTTGAGCAAGCTCAGTCAACAAGGGAGGAACTCGATCCCTAAAGGAAATGCTAAGGATGTCAAGTGAGTAGAGAATAAGCTTAGTTAACATGTGAATCAAATAAGTAAAAACTAGACTTACACACTAAGGATAACCATAAAGCCTGCATGTAGGGGCTTCTAAAATGAAAAACATGCAATGGTGAATAAAAGAGATACAAAAGAGTATGTTTTCTTTCTTGTTTTCTTTCTATTCAAATAGATTAAACTATTACAAAATTTGGGAGTATTATGCTTCCACTAGAAAACACAAGAAACTTCAATCTGATAAAACTAAACTCAAACTTAAACTTACAACAAAAGGTTACACACAATGAGCCTAGAGCAATCATTGGTTCACATGACAAAGTAATACAAACTCATGGAGAATAAGGAGATCAAGTTTGTGTTGTTGCAAATACTGTCTTCTTTCTGAACCTTCTCTCTATTTTCTATCCTCTGATTCAATCTATTGATCATATTCCTTCTTTCCTCTATAATTTGCACTTCTCTCTGCTCTAACTCTCCAACTGATCGAATGAATGAGATTAATTCCTTTAGTCTGGCTTCCAAAATGGTTCCCTCTTTTTTTAAGATTTGAACTCACCTACCCACATTCAATGTTTCTGATTATTGCTCTTGTAGGTCATCAAGGTGGTAGGTGGGCATTTGGCTCAAGAGGCAAGTGCTCATGCATGAGATATTTCAACACTCTCCCATTGTCCTAAGCCAAAAAAATAAGGACCACTCCTGATCCAAATCAACTACACCAAGATTCTTTCTTAGGTGCACTAAAGTTTGAATGCCTAAAGTTTTTGTGAATATGTCTACTAGCTTCCGATTAGACTTGCAAAATTCCAATTTCATATCTCCATTTTCCACCAACTCTCTGATGAAGTGATATCTAATCTCTAGGTACTTGTTTCTCGCATGGAAGACTAGATTCTTAGATAGTACACATGGGGAGATGTTGGGACAAAATATTATGGTTCCATCCTCTTAATTTTCATTCAAATCTATCCATAGTCTCCTTAACCTAACAGCTTGACATGCCACTGCATTCATTACTATGTATTCATTCTCTACTATAGATTGAGAAACAATAGGTTACTTCTTGGATACCCATGACATTGCACTTGATCCCATATAAAACATGTATCTAGAAGTACTCTTCCTATCATGTAGACTTCTAGACAAATCGCTAATAATGTAACCAACCAACTTTAAATCATTATCTATAGTATACACAATCCCAAATCCCTTGGTACCATTTACATACCTTAGGATCCTCTTTCTTTCTTGCTAGTTGGAATCCTTTAGTGTTTCCATAAGTTTGGAAATCAAACTTACTGCAAACATCATGTTAGGGAAAGTTATAGTCAAATTCATTAAACTTCCAAACAAACTCTTGTATAGTGTTGGATTCATACTTTTGTTGTGATATTTCTCGCTCAACTTCAAACCTACTCCTGTTTGTGTTGGGGCTACCTTGTTGTTTTGCATTTAAATCTCTCCAATATCTTCCTTGCATTTAAATCAATATTGCACTTGGTCTTGTAAACATATTTTACTCCAATTACTTGCTTCTTGAAAGGCAAAGTAGTTAACTCCCATGTCTCATTTTTTTGAATAGCATTTATTTCTTCATCCATGGCATTACATCATTTCTCTTCATTCACAATTTCCTCAAAATAAATTGGATCACTATGGGAAATAATGAAAAATTAACACTCTCATCATAATCTTCATTATACCTTTCTTCATGGTATATCTCCCTTAGACTCTTAGTCCTTCTTGGCAATGGGGAGGCAAGAGTGAGATCCAAATTTTCAATATTGCTACTACTACTATTTTGCATACTAGCTCGGCATTGACTTGAAGTACTTGGAGCTGTTGCTCGACATTTTAAGGGTTGCTTGCCTTTTTACCTTTGTCTGCGATCTATGTTTGCTACTCCATCATCTTTCCAATCACCAATGTCATCTTCTTCCTAATCAATAGTGGGAACTTTTCTTGAAGTTCTCAAAGATTGATCAACTAAGCCATACCATGACTAATTTTCAAAAGAATCCACATCTCTTGAAATGATGATCTTCTTGTCCATTGGATCATACAACTTATAAGCCTTTTATTATGAGATATACCATGTGAAGATATACTTCACACCTTTGTAATCTTTTTTTTTCCTTTATCACTTAGGCACATGTGCCTATGCTACACATCTAAACACTCTCAAGTATTCAACTATCCATCTATTCTTTGGTCATGCCTCAAGAGAAATCTTGTCATAGACTTCCAATGTAGGACACCTATTAATCAAATAAATTATTGTAGCTATAGCCTCTCCCCAATAGTTAATTGGGACTCTTTTTTATTTCATCATGCTTCTTGCCATCTCAACAATGGTCCTATTCTTTCTCTTAGCCACTCTATTTTGCTATGGAGTATAGCTAGTTGTAAGGTCTTTCTTGATGTCATTCTTCTTGCAAAAATTTACAAACATATTGGAGGTATACTCCCCTCCTCTATTTAATCTAAGGACTTTTACATAGTGTCCACATTCTATTTCAAGCAGGGCTTTGAATTCAACAAATTTATCAAATGTGTCATATTTTTTCTTGAACAAATATAAGCATGTCCTACAAGTGAAATCATCTATGAATATCATAAAATAAGTAAACTCCCTAATAGAAGTAGTTTGCATAGGGCCTACCAAATCAAAATGCACCAATTCTAATGGTGCTCTAGCCCTTCTAGAATTTTTTAAATTAAGGGGAAGCCTATGTTGCTTAGCCAAAATGCAAGCCTCACACATGTCATATGAATCTACGATGCCTAGAAAACTATCTACCATTCTTTTTTTGGACAACAAATTTGAACCAGCAAAGGTGAGCTATCCATACCTGAGATTCCAAAGCTTGGAGAGGTCTTCAATCATGCTCCTAAGAGCTAACTGTGGATTTACTATTATACATGCACACTTGGGAGGTGCTACACTAAGCTCTTAGGATTTACTATTGTACATGCACACTTGGGAGGTGCTACACTAACTTTAGAAGAGAAACATATATCTATCCTCAAAGGGAACATCTAGTTCTTTGTCATTTGGACTGGAGCAAGTAATCTATGACACTCATCCTTTTCCTGAATGACACACTTGTCATTTTACATCAACACCTTGTAACCATTTTGAATGAGTTTTATAACACTCATTAGGTTTTTCTTCATACTAGGGAAAAAGTATACATTCCATATTCCATTCTTCTCACCTTGTTTGGTATAGACCATGATAGATCCTTTTCCGATTGTGGGAATGGTTCCATTAATTTTGATCTTAATTTCAAGCTTGAAATTCTTATCAATGAAAGAGAATAAAATTTCATTACCATTCATGTGATTGCTACACTTGTTGTTCAAATACCATACCTTAGGGCTAACTTCTTCATGAATTTTACATATGATGAAGGCAATGGGATTGATTGCATTTCCCATGTTCACATTAGCCACATTTGCATTCTTCTTCGACTGATCACCCTGCTTCTTCTAGTATTCACTTGTATAATGCTAATATTTATTATAGTAGTAGCATTCAACATTGCTCTAATTGTAATTATAATTCTTCTTACCTCCTCTAGAGTTGTTTTGAGAAGTACTAGCTCCCTCTTGGTTACTTACTTATCTTGAGCTTTATTCACCAGTAGTCTTACGACCATTCCTTCTATGACCTCTACTTCTTAATCATCTATCAAAGTCATTTCTTCCTCTCACCCTACCTCCTGAATTCTCTTGAGTCTTGAAAGATTACTTTTGGGAAGTTGTTGTTGATCTTTTTATCTAGTGCTCATGGGTTTGAAGATTTACCTTCAACCTATCCATTGTCAGTGTGGTAAGGTCCTTTGTTTCCTTAATGGTCATCACAAAGTTGTCATATTTTTAAGGAAAACTACTCAATATCTTCTCTACAATCCTTTGCTCTTCGTAATCTTCTCTATTTGATTTGAGTTTGTTTATCAATGTGGAGATTTATGAGTTGAACTCTATAATAGGTTCATTATCCATCTTCTAAATGTTTTCAAAAATTCTCTTTTGATCATCTGTATCTTTACTACTCTAACCTTATTAGTCCCCCTAAATTTCATCTCAATGATATCCCATGCTTCCTTTGAGTAATTTTCTATTTCAATCTTGGGAAAGAATGCTTTTGTCATTTCTGCCTCAATCAAACTTATAGCCTTTGCATCAATTCTTCTTGACTCTTTCAACTAAGTCTTTTGTGAGTTTATGAGGGAAACATATAGTGTTGGGACTATAACATTATTGAATCCATTTTGTCAAAAACTCCCAAAAATCATTAGCTATCATTATGGTTTTCATTTTCTTTTCCCATGTATCATAGTTCTTCTTATTAAAGGATGGTGGTTGTTGTCATATCTTTCTTACACCTTTTGCCATGTCAAGTATACCTAGAAAAAAAATTCCCTAACTTAATGTTGATGTGGGGCCTACAAGCTCTGATACCATATGGTAAATATATCACAACCTTAAAAAATCTCTTAGCACAAGAAATTGTCAAGTAACAATTTTTCTTAGCACAAGAGGGTGTCGAGTGAGAGGGAGTAGGTGCTGAGTAAGCTTGGCACATGAAGGAGCCAAGTGAACTTGGTATAAAAGGGGATACTTTGCATCAGAGGGGGCCAAGTGAACTTGGTAGTATAAATATTGAGTGATCTCATTTTAGAGAGGACCTTGGGGGAGCTAAGGACTTTGTGGTTGGTGTGTTAAAAGCACATGGGCAACACTCCTATCTCATATAGAGAATAGACAATGTATGGTGATTGTGGAGGTTGGGACTTGTAGATGGAAACATGTTTGAATCAACTTTTTGAAAACTCTTCATGTGATGCAATGTATAAAAATCATCTTATATGATGTTTTTGATGACATGTGGGTCAAGATCACTAAATTGACATTTGAATTGTTAAATTAATAAGTAGTAACACCAATTTTGGTTTTGGTTAATGACATGGATAACTATTCATCAATCTTGATTATGGTTTATTTATTGAATGGTTCAATAGTCAACTATTCCTCTTTTGATTAAACTTTTTTTGCACTTAGGATGTCATGGCTGGGTAGGACAAGGATCTTACAAGATGGTTTTTGTTTAGGAATTAGTTTGGGAGATTCATGAGTTTGTTTTTTGGCATTGTGGGGTTGAAGATAATTATAATGCAGTTAGAGAAATAGTGAGAGACTTGTGCCAATGATTTGTAATATTGCTTTTTTTCTCTTTTAGATGAAAACTTGAATTCTAAATTATGCTAGTTTAGATCTGAGCAACTCAATTGTTTTGGATGAAGTGATTTTTACTAATATTGTTTTTATTTGATATAAATATAATATCTGTATATTTCATTTTTCAGTTCCATACAACTAGTTGTAAATGCATGCTCATTAAATATATGATAAGGTTTTTCATTCCCACTACTAGGCATAAATTTAATGAAGATATTTCTTAGGAATTTATCATCTATTTTTAGAAGTTCCTTGCCTTTTGTGTAACATGTCTATAGATTTGGAACATTGTTCCATTTAGGATAGAGAGTATACATTTTTTAAAGCTTGTATTGAATTTATTTGGAGTTTTTAAATTATTTTGTTTATGTATTTTGTTAAAGCCATGAGTTGTGCATCAGTATTGATTTGTTGAAAAGATCATTGTTCTATTTCAAGTAAAAGAATAATTTCATTATATAAATTTTCTTAAAATTGATTTTCTCTAAGAAATTATCAAAGAATTGATTAGGGGGTTACTAAAGTACCATTTTCTTTAACACCCTTTTATTGGCATAATATTATTATAACAAGCATTTCATTCCTATGCATTAAGATATTAAGCTCTACTTTCCTTTCAAGCTAATGCAGATGGTGTACCATTAAAAAAGCAAGTAAAATTGAAACGTGAAATAATCTATTAATTTGATTTAAAAACAAGTCATTAGTTGGAGGGTAGGAAGGGTAAGGAATTGAGAAGATTTACAACATCATAGGATAAAGAATTCTCTTCTGTAATCACTTTCATATCTAGTTATTGCAAAATTGAAGTACATCCATGTTCATATTTCAGTTTTGATGGTATCAATTGAAATGCTTCTTATAGATGGGAAATATGGGTAATTTATAGTTTTATAGAATTCTTCTTGAGATCAAAATTATGTTAGTATAAAATAGAATTATCATGCACTTGTCAGGATATGAAAATTTTTATACTACCCAACTAGTGAAGAGTAATGATAATTCATTGTGTTAATTGTGTATTAACAACATGATTAGTTACTTCAATTTTTGAACATCACTAATATTTATTAAAATTTTGCATTAGTGTAAGTGTGATTGGATATTGTGTTTTTTTCCCCTTACTATAGTATTGATAGAGCTATTAAAAGTTAAATATATGGATATATCCTAATTTCTCTCATTTCCTTGTTTTTCATGTTTTTGTGCATGCGCGCGCGCACACACACACACACACACACACACACACACACATCTATGTATATGTATGTATATGTGTGTGTGTGTGTGTGTGTGTGTGTGTGTGTGTGTGTGTGTGTGTGTGTGTGTATGTATATATACACATACATATACATATACATATAGATACATATAGATAGATATACACACACAATGCTACCACTAATCTATAGTACCCTAATCTAATAGGTCTCCGTCCTCTTATTTTGCCATCTCTCCTACCAACTATGCTTCAACCTCCTTACATATCTAATCTAAATAACATTTAAGAGCATGGACCTAATTTACATCATCATTTTAAAAAAATAGGGATTCATTTCTCCTATAGTCTTATTTTATTTGCTTCTATATTCTTTGAACGAATCACCTACACAAAGGTACTTGATCTTCTTAAATGGCATGTAATCTTCTTGTATTTTCAATAAAATTGAAATTTGGTCTCTAATTTTGAGTAAGGTGTGCAATCAAGAAAATTGTGCTACATTTGAGATTTTAAAGATTACCCAAAGCATCCTAGTTATTCAAAATTTAATATTATATTGACAACCAATTTGAAGCTTTAAATTTCCATTTCTACTATCATGTAGTTTTTGTGGATCTCTTTCATCTAGGAAGCTGTTTCTATATTATTTTGAAGCTGCATGCACTCGAACTCAAGGTTGCATATGGCTAATATATACTACTCTACTAACACAATTTATGAAAAATAGGCTTATAATTAGCACTTTAAAACTAAGGCTCATGGGTAATGAGTATTAAAATATAACATGTATGTAATAAGTGGTGTAATAAATTAATTTCTTGGTTAATTTATGTATCAATAATGAGATTAGCTCATTTCACCTCACACTTCCATGGATATTTTACTTTCACGAGAATTTTAAATGTTTCTTTTGTAGTTTCTAGTATTACTCATGTTGAATTCTACAAGAAAATGAAGTGGAAATCAATCATTCTTGGTCATCAAGATCTAATATAATTAATTATGATTGACTCTATTATCAAGGTAGAGCCTTGATTCTCTACCATGGATAATTCATGAGATTAATGATAGATTGGTCTCTCTTGGAACCCATATTTTATATTAATGTGTTCAATTGTAGACAAGTCCTTGTTTTATTAAACATAAATTCTTAAAAAATAAATTGTATAAAATATTTATACTTATTTTGGAAATGCATGCCTTTTTAGACTACAACCATTTTTGTTTATTCGATAGTCTCCAACTTTTTCTTTATTTTTGTTTTACTTCAATTGAGCTAAAGAGAGGATTTATAAATCACTTCTTCCCTTCACTTGTAAAAAAGTATGTAGATTCAATTAAAGAATTATCATATTTTAAAGAATTATCATATGAGGTTCATCCCGATACATGATATGGACTCTATGGTATATGACATGTCATTTCTTATTTTGGAAAAATTTAAAAAATTTAGCATCAAGTAATATGCATTATATAAAAAGAGTAATATGAGGTGACACATTTTATAGACATTGGCTTTCAAATGGTTAAAAATATAAATAGAAGTATGGTCAACGAGTATAATGGAAACATATTTACATTTTAACTCTAACAATGATAGGCCTACATATTGTATCATATTTCTAAAGCAAGATACAATGGAGAATCTACTAATAACTGGGTAGAGATTTATACTTTTGTAGAAGGACTCTTGTTATACAAAGATTTGGGAATAAATAAGTTAGCAATAGAATGAGACTCAACCATAAGTATAAATTCTCTTAAGAAAGGAGTTCCTTCTAGCTAAAAGCTAGATGCAAAGATCTTAACAACTTTAGAACTATGCAAAGCCTTCAACAAACTAATAGTTAACCACATTTTTTAGGAAGGGAATAAGGGAGAAGACATGCTAGCTAATGCGGGGATTGATAAAAAAAATTAAATAAAGTATTAATCTTCACTTTAGTTTATCTAAAATAGATTTCATGATAACTTAGCATACCTTTGATATTCTTTGAAGTGTTCAAATTATTTTTCCCTTTTTTTATCCCTTTTTTTTTTTCTCTAGTAATTGATTCCCTTTGTAAGCTCTTAAATCACTTTCTTATCTTTATTTTGATTTTTTATTTTTATTTATTTTAATGAACATTATTACTTTGACTTTTGTCTTTTTAGGATCTCAATGTCTTTAGAAAATTTATGTCTTTCTTAGGATTTTCTAACCCCCTAACAAGTATTATAGAGGTTTTTGGATGTGCATTTGTGCTATTTTAGGTCACACAAACAAAAGGGATAGCAAATGAATTAAGGAATATTCAATGGCTTTGATGAAAAAGGGAAATATTAACAAACTATAGTGCCTACCCCTAGTTCGCATTTTTACTATCATTGTTGAACTCTTTTAGGGCTAGTTTTATGTTGATTATTATTAGTAACATTATTTTGAGATTTTCAGATATTGTTTCAAATTCAATTGATCATATGATGATATTACTTGATACTCCTTACTTCATGTATGTATGTGTGATGAACCTCCTTATAGCAATATCGTGAGAATGCTCGAAATAACAGAATACAAAGTGATAGCAGAACTCAGAATGAATCTACTGATCGCAGGCCACTTCGAGGGGGTAACCTCCTTTGAGCAAGCTCAATACAATAAATTCGTCCATGCCCATCAAGGGCCTCAACCTATTCTTATACTGAGTACGATCTAGAAAAGTAATACTACCTATGCATGTGGGATAATAAAATATACTCACGGGATGACTTATAAAGCATATGCGTCCAACAACACTACTCTAACAAAATAAACAGAAGGAACACACAGGTTCCTAACATCCCCTCTCCCTTAGAAAAAAGCTTTGTCCTCAAAGCTTAAGGTGTGGAAATTGTTGTTGAATCTGAAGAAGGGGTTCCCAGGTAGCATCCTCTGGTTGCATGCCATGCCACTGAATCAAGACCTCAGAGATGGAGCGAGAGTGAAGCTGGCGAGTGCGCTGGTCAATGATTGCCACCGGCTCCAGGATAATGGATCCTTCCGTATCCATTTCAGGGAGAGTAGTTTGTGCTCTGACAGTGGTACCCAGAACTTTCTTTAGACAAGAAACATGAAAGACTGGATGAATGCGGGAAGAAGGAGGAAGTTCCAGTTTATAAGCAACTGAACCAATCTTCTGCAGAACCTTATAAGGCCCATAAAATTTTGGGGCCAGCTTATGACGCCCTTTCAGCTTTAGGGAGGATTATTTGTATGGCTGTAGACGAAGAAAAACCATATCCCCAACTTGAAATGAGCGCTCAGAACGGTGTTGATCTGCTTGCTGTTTCATCCGATTACGGGCCATGTGAAGATTATCCTGTAAGGTACGAAGAATCTGATCCCTGCTGCGGAGAACTATGTCAACTGCCTGGACTGGTGAGCTGTTGGGAGTGTAGGGAAGGAGCACTGGAGGTGCCTGACCATAGACTGCTTCATATGGAGTCATTTTAGAGGCAGTGTGGTAAGAGGTATTGTACCACCATTCAGCTAAAGGGAGCCACTTGGCCCACTGATGTTGCTGTTCGGAAGTGAAGCAACGAAGATAAGTTTCCAAGCATTTATTGACAATTTCAGTTTGACCATCAGTTTGTGGGTGATAGCCCGAACTCATCTTCAGTTTGGTGCCAGTTTTCTGAAACAGTTCAGTCCAAAAATGACTGGTAAAAGTTGCATCACGATCAGAGACAATGGAAGAAGGGAGTCCATGAAGATGAAATATCTGGTCCATGAAGATTTGTGCAACAGAGGAGGCAGTATAGGGGTGGCTGAGGGCACAAAAATGACTATATTTCGAGAGACAATCAACCACAACCAAGATCACTGTCTTGCCACCGGATTTAGGAAGCCCTTCAATGAAATCCATAGAAATATCAGTCCAAATTCGTGTAGGGATGGGCAATGGTTCGAGCAAGCCAGGAAGGAGGGTCATTTCACCCTTGTGGCGTTGGCAAGTATCACATTCAGCCACCATCTGTTGAATCGTCTGTTTCATTCCTTTCCAAAAGAAGTTTCTCCTTGCTCGCTCATAAGTTTTGAGGAAGCCTGAGTGCCCTGCTGAAGGAGAAGCATGGAGTTCATAAAAAATAGCCTGATGTAGAGCTGGGTTCTGAGGAAGCACTAGCCGACCCTTGTATCGAAGAGAAGCACCATCCCAAGAGTAATGTGGTATAGCAGAAGGATTATTGGCTAGCTGGTGAATGATTTGAGATAAAGAAGAGTCACTGTCATAGCCCTGCTGAACAGACGCTAACCAATTGAGAATGGGCATAGAAATAGCGGAAAGGGAAGCTTGATTATCAAATGTGCGAGAAAGAGCATCTGCCACAATATTCTCCTTACCCTTCTTGTAGGTGATCTCATAATCATACCCCATGATTTTGCTGACCCATTTCTGTTGTGTAGGAGAGGATACCCGTTGTTCCAGGAAGTATTTCAGACTTTGGTGATCGGTTCTGATGCAAAAATGACTCCCTAAGAGGTATGGCCGCCACTTCTGTACAGCATGCAAAATAGCCATCATTTCTTTTTCATAAGTAGAGAGGGCTAGATTCTTACCAGAGAGGGCTTTGCTAGTGAACGCAATAGGATGGTCATCTTGCAGGAGAACAGCACCCAATCCATTGCCGCAAGCATCACTCTCAATAGTGAAGGGTTTGGAAAAATCTGGCATTGCGAGAACAGGTGTACTGCACATAGCCTGTTTCAGTTGTTCAAATGCAGTCTCAGCAACAGGGGTCCAGGAGAAGGCATCTTTTTTTAACAGAGCTGTCAATGGTGCTGCAATTTTCCCGTAATCTTTGACAAACTTGCGGTAGTAGCCAGTCAACCCCAAAAAACCCCGAAGGCTCTTGAGAGTTTTAGGATGCGGCCAAGTTTTCATGGCATCTATGTTTGTAGGATCCACCCGCACTCCATGGTGTGCAACAATATGCCCGAGATACTCCACTTCCTCTTGGCCAAACACACATTTAGAGAGTTTTGCACAGAGTTGATGATCAGAGAGAAGTTGCAAGACAAGCTCTAGATGAGGGAGATGCTCAGCCCAAGTTTTGCTATATATGAGGATATCATCAAAGAAGACCAGAATGAATTTCCGGAGGTATGGTCGAAATATGTTATTCATCACTGCCTGAAATGTTGAAGGAGCATTCGTGAGGCCAAAGGGCATGACTAAAAATTCATAGTGACCATCATGTGTGTGGAAGGCAGTTTTAGGTATATCCTCCTCATTAACCCGAATTTGATGATACCCAGAACGAAGATCTAACTTGGAGAAAAAATGAGCCCCATGAAGTTCATCAAGAAGTTCATCAACAACTAGAATGGGAAACTTGTCCTTTATAGTGAGATGATTAAGTGCTCAGAAATCAATGCAGAGTTGCCATGACCCATCTTTTTTGCGAACAAGCAGAACTAGAGAAGAAAAGGAACTGGTACTAGGGCGAATAATACCTTGCTTTAGTAAGTCACAGACAAGTATCTCGATTTCGGTCTTCTGATGAAATGGGTAGCGGTAGGGCCTGATGTTGGGCGGAACACTGCCAGGAAGGAGCTGAATACGGTGCTCCTCTGGACGAGAAGGAGGTAATCCCACAGGTTCAGCAAATACACCAGAATACTTGTCCAAAATGTGTTGGAGATCGGCAGGAGTGCTAGAGACTGCTGATGGCTGCATCTGAATGGAATGGAGCTGAGCGATGACACCATGTGAATTCTTCTTAAGAAGTTTTTCCATACGGTGTGAACTGATGATGCTGAGAGACCCTGGTTGTAAGCCTTTCAAAGTGTGTTGGTACCCCTCGGCTGAAAACTGCATCCAAAGTTCAGCAAAATCCCAGAGAATGGGGCCAAGAGTGCGTAACCATTGGGCACCCAAAACCACATCACAGCCACCTAAGGGTAAGGCAAACATGTCAGAGCACATGTTATAATCTCCAATAGAGAGACACACATTGCGACATTTCCCTTTACAAGGTAAAGTGCCCCCATTGGCAATCATGACTTCAAAGCTAGAGCAGGGATGGATAAAGCAATCAGCCTGTTTGGTTATTCGTGGATCAATGAAGTTATGAGTGCTACCAGAATCAATGAGTATAGTAAGAGGGATCTTCTTGAAGAAACCCTGGACCCACATGGTTTGTGGAGTAGTGACTCCTGCCAAAGCATGGACAGATATCTCTGGTGGAGCTTCTGGTGAAGGAGGTTCAGGCTGGTGAGGCTCAACCTCATCATCCACTGTTTCCTGAGCATCTACATATTCTTCCAGTTCCAGTGGAGAATCCACATCCAAGAGATAGAGCTTTTGCTGAACACATCTATGGCCCCGAGACCATTTCTCATCACAATTATAACAAAGCCCTTTGTCTCGCCTGACTCGCATCTCTGTTTCAGACAAGTGCTTGATCGGAGTAGTTCTGGGAGCTGGTATGACTGGAGGGTTGTGAGAACCTGTAGCTGGTATTTCTGAATGGAACAAAATTAGATCTGGAGCGTTGTAGAGCACTAATCTTGTCTTCCGCTAACTTAGCCAACCCAAGGGCTTCCATCATTGTAGTAGGTCAAAACATTTTGACTTCTGAGCGAAGTGCATCCTTCAGACCACTGACAAAACAACTACGGAAGAATTCATCAGACAAGCCCTCTGTGTAATTAGCTAATTTTTCAAACTCTGTCTGGTATTCTCTTACAGTGCCTGTTTGACGCAGTTTAGTGAGTGCTCCTGTGAAATCATCAAAGGAACTAGGGCCAAAGCGCTCCAAAATGAGGGTGCACAATTCTCTCCACGTTGGGCCTACATTAGCCTTGATGTACCAACGGAACCATTGAAGAGCTTCATGTTCGAAATGAAAAGATGCAAGGGGGACTTTGTGGTTATCCAAAGTATTATGCAAGCTGAAATACTGCTCTGCCCTATAGATCCATCCAGTCGGATTAGAACCATCGAAGCGTGGAAAATCAAGCTTTGGTCCACGGAAATTGCCAGAAGAGGACCCAGTATCTCCTGAATGGTTTCGGCTCATGGCTGACTGCTGAAAGTTAAGACCCAGAATTTTGTCATCCAGATCTTGAAGTTTGGTTTTGAGGGATGCCATTTCTTCTTCCATGATTTTTGCTCCTGTACGCGTAACAACCATAAAGCAAAGTTTTTTTTTTTTTTTTTTTTTTTTTTTTTTTTTTTTGGAATGGGTAGAAGATGAGAAACAAAAACTTTTTTAGTTACGACAAACTTGGATTTGGGTAAAACTCAGATAGGAAATGGGTGTTTGACGGGTGGTGGGAGACTATCTGGGGACAAGGGAAACAGAAAAATGAGGGTTTCAAGGGTAGGGAGGCGAAATGAGGCGAACAGTCCAAGAGGGATAAGGGAGCAAAATGAGGAATTGAATCTTGTGGCTCAGTTTGGTGGCGATTGGATGAGAGGTGAAAAAGATAGGGCAAACCCAAAAATTAGATAAATGAGGGATTTAGGGCTTTGATATGTAAAATTTGGGGTTGGGTCGCCAAGGAAGGAAGTATGCGAAATGATATTGCAGACGTTCTGCGGAAGTATGAGCAGAAATAGAAAGCAAACAAGGAAGCTACGACTAAAAAACAGTCGACTTAGAAAAATTCACTCACAGACAGAACAACTGAAAAGAGTTATTGCAATAACAAGAGATATTAGAAGTGAGAGGAACCTGAAGGCCACGATAGAAAAAAAAATTTGATGTAATTTCCACCCAGCGAGCCCAAGAGAGTGCTCTGATACCAGATGTGATGAACCTCCTTATAGCAATATCGTGAGAATGCTCGAAATAACAGAATACAAAGTGATAGCAGAACTCAGAATGAATCTACTGATCGCAGGCCACTTCGAGGGGGTAACCTCCTTTGAGCAAGCTCAATACAATAAATTTGTCCGTGCCCATCAAGGGCCTCAACCTATTCTTATACTGAGTACGATCTAGAAAAGTAATACTACCTATGCATGTGGGATAATAAAATATACTCACGGGACGACTTACAAAGCATATGCGTCCAACAACACTACTCTAACAAAATAAACAGAAGGAACACACAGGTTCCTAACAGTATGATGATTATTATAATGTTTGTAGTTATTAATGATGATTAGTTAGATGATTTATTGTCATATGTGTTTTCTTATGGATTCTTACCCCATACTTGCATATATATGGTGTGTGTGTTTTTTTTCTTTCTATATGGTGTTTCTGATGTGGTTAAGGAAGGGAGTCATAGTCACCTACTAGTCAAGATCTACATAATGCACCACTTCCCGCCATTGCCTATTTACCTTAGTATATATTGTATATGTACATGCGTGGGTTTTATGCAGGTTGTAGGTACTAGGTATCGACTTTCTTAAATTGCCAGGATGAGCATACCCTATTGCACTATCTCAATGGTAAGAGAGCAGAGATAAATTCTCAAGTCCAAATCCCAACTGTTTAAGCCATTTGTCCTAATTGAAAATTAAGACAAGTATCTAAGTCGAGTACCCTTCAAATGCATCGGATGACGTAATTTGTGATATTAACCCTTGGTTTGATTTTGCATGTGTTTTCCTATGATGGGTTTTTGTATTTTTTTTTATGAGTCTTTGGTGTATTTTCAATTAGTTAAATCTAATTAAAAGATTTAATTAAATAGAAAATTAATATGATATTTTAATATTGATTTTATTTAATTAATTGGTAAGTTAATTAAATAAAAGAATTAAATTTGGAGATGAAAGTTATAAGTTTTAGTTCAGAACTTGATAATATTTATTTAATTTAATAATAATAAATTCAGAATTCGTTTTTAAATAAATGTTAAATAATATTATTGTTTAAGTTAATAAATATTTTATCAATTAAGTTTCAAAAATAAATTTAAAAGTTGAAAAGAAATTAATTTATTAAAAATTTCATGACCACATGATAAGTGCATGAGATTTAGAACTAATAAATTAAATTAAAAAGAGTAAAGTGATTATTAAATAAATTAATGTGCATTATTTTAATAGTTATTCACATAGGAGTATGCGAACCCTTATGAGTTGTCATGTTGAAAACATAGGAGTCTGCACTCTAATTATGCACGTGTTGTCTACACTGAGGAGTTAGCACATTATTTGAGCACATGGTGTCTACAACATTCTAAACACCTCTTCATGTTTATCTTCTTATCGTAGAAGTTATGTGCTTAGTTGTCATGCTGATCTCCTAGTTCTTTCAAGACAAATTCTAGATGCATCTTAGAGGCCTTTATATACAAGCTCTCCTAGTGTGTGTGGACATCTTGATATGCTTCTACAAGCTTGTATGCTTCTACATCCCCAGATGCTTCTACAACCACTCCTAGTAATTTCAGGGCTTTGGTTCTTGGAGGAATTGTGAATGTTAGATAAGGAAGGAATTTTTGGAAAGGAGAAGGTTCTAAGAGGAGGAACTTCTCTACAATTTTCTAAGGTGTAGTGAATTAGCATCAATGTCCAGGTAGGCACTCATGATTATTTCACATATTTATTACGCTTTCCTCTTCCTTTCTTCATTGTGTCTACAAGAAAATTGTTTGGATAATTCTTGTGATGTATATTTTATACTGTGGAATATTGGTATACATGTTGATTCTATTTGTTTACAAAGAAATCAATATAAAACTCAAGTAGAAAACCCTCATTCCATTGAAGGGAGAAATTAGCATTTAAGGGGGAGGGTTCGAGATTTAAAAGAAAATTCAATTTAGAAATTCAAATGTTAATTGAACCTTTTATTTGGGGAAAGATTTGAAATTCTAAATGGAAATTTCAAGTTAAAAATTCAAGTGGTTGGTTGTGGTTTTTCTATCAGATTATATATATATATATTCATTTGAAATGAATATGTTATGTCAAAATTGTATTTCAATGTTTAAATCAAATGAATTTATATAAATGTTTACTGGAAATGTTTAATTTTGAAAACATTTTTATTAAAAAAAAAGAAATTTAAATAAATAAATAAATAAATGAATGAATATATATATAGGGAGGGATGGGTTTTAACCACCCCCTATCCCTCTCACCTAGTGGCATATGTACACGAGTCTACAAAATTCCCTAGTGTCCGCAGGGTACCTACGACTAGCAAGCTGCATGGCCTATTCATAATTCCACAACAATTTAAATCACATAAACCTTTTGAATGGCCAACAATATATGAATCGCTTAAAACATTTTTCAATTTTGTTTTATGTTTATTAAATATGAATTTTAATTAAGTTTTAATATATGTTTATCTAAATTTCATTATAGTTTCCTTTTATTAATTCACTTCTTTATTGTCAATCATTAATTTATTAATATATTTTAATTATATGGGATATTAATTAGAGAAAGTATGAAAGGTTTATGGTTTGAGTATTAATAACTTTAATTGTTATTAGTAATTTTAAAAATCATTAATGAGACTATTATTTATTAATACTTGTTAAGTATAACAAGTTACTCATGAATGATAGTATAAATAGTTGATATAATTATTAATTCATTCAATTAAATTGACATTGGTTAATAATTGAAATATTGTTATGAGTTATAAGTCAAGATCAGTGGAACTTAATTGAGATCAAATTAGAAGGGAAGTATTTATTGTAAATTATTACAATTGTTATTTATGTTTTTTTTAAAATTATTAATAGAATATTGGTGATCCTATTAATAGTTTTGAAACAAGTTATTAAAGGAGATAATGATAGTGATTAAAGAGTCTTAATTACGTATTATTAAAATATTTTGGGAGAAAAATTGGGTTATTGTAATTTAATAGTATTTAACTAGAATACCTAATTAAGTTAATATTAAAATAAACTCTGCATCATAAGATGTGCATTTAAATGGATATGCTATATAATTATTAATTAATTTAATTGAATAGGATTTAGTTAAGATTAATTAACAATGAATGGCATTTAAAGTAAGTTTTAAATTTATTGAATTCTAATAATATTGGTCTTAATAAAGTTACAATCTTCTTATTTGAAGTTTGTTAAGTGGTATTCTAATAATATAAATGAATAATTATCCTCCAGTTATTTTTAGAAAATTGTTTTGAAATAATAGAGGGATAATTCTATGTTTTATTTGAAAAGATAAATGGGTTGACTTGGAGATTAAATGAAGAATCTTATACACTTGAAGTATACTTGAAACAAAAACTAAAACCTCATACTTGGCATAACCAGGTGATTACAAAAGAAAATCAAAACATGTGTTTGTATCTTGTTTTCTTTATGCTAGATGTGTTTTGGGGTTTGTCCTAGCTTTAACTAGTCTTAGGTTGTTACCAGAGGCTCAAGGGTTATGTGTTTGCGATGTCATGCTAATGTTGATCTCAATCTTTTTAAAACCCAACCATGGTAATGTGATGGTATGCTCTATGAGATGTTTGTATTTACTAATTATTATTTCTTTTAAGTCTTCTTATGTGAAGCTAAGATGTCTATGTATGAGATCCTTGACTTAACCATTTTTGAGTCATTGATCAGTTATACTTGCATTACTTTCTAGTCGCCTTGATGGGACTGAAGTTTTTGTTTTGATGTTGATGATGTCATGTTGTGACATGTTTTGACTTGACCATTTTGGAGTCTTCAATCAGTATTACTTTGAGATACTTTTCAGTTGCTCGTTGAGAATCGATGGATATTATGATTATCATTAGATTCTTTTCAGTTGCTTGTGGAGAACTGATGTGATTATTTTGATTATCTTTGTGATGCTTTCTAGTCACTTGTATAGGGCTGAGGTGATTTTTTGATTTGTGATTTCTTGAGCCTAGGTTAGGTTATCTATTTGTAGTGTTGGGAAGTGGCTTGCAATGGGGGTTGGGGCCCTAAGTGGTTGCACTGGTAACTCATTGTAAGTTATTTAATAAGTGAAAATATTTACACTAAATGGGGACTAAAATGAACCTAATAAGATAATTGTATGTTGTGGCCCATGCCTCGAGTGCTAGTACAGACTAGGATGAGAGTAGATGGAATGCTTGGTTGCAACTTTGCATTCTGTAGTATGCCTCGTCAGTACAAGAGGATACTAGTGGCTACATAGGGATCACTAGCAGGTCGTGGTCTATTGAGAGACTACTGGGGTAACTCTAGCATGATTCATGCAATGACACTTTCCTGCTTACATAGTAGGTTTCCTACATGTCTTTGTTGTACCTCTGGGTCTAGATGTCGATCTGTGTGTTGGAACCTTTGAGTTAACATAACTTTAAGATTCCTAGACTTAGAGAGAACTTGTGTTATGTGATTTGATATCCTATTTGGGACTTGAGAATATATCCTCAGCACGATGGGAGTGGACCATTTAGGTTCTATGCGGTCAGGTTGTAGTGCTTTTTCACTCTTACCATTTGAGATCCATCTGTAGACACCATGGTTGGAGCATTCTTTTCTAGTATTTATCTTCATTCAATTCTTGGATCTTATGATGGATGTTATTTCCTAGTATGTTTCTTTATATTGATGATTAACATGTGATATATGATGTTATCTAATTTGTAGGATCGTCTTATGCTTAATTTTTACATGTTAGATTTATTTTTCAATAAGTTGTAGTATGTCTTAGGAGTGACATTCCTACTATGATAATACCGATGATCTCTTTGGTAACTTGGGATGTTACGTGTGGAGGGATGGCTAGGGCCCACGATAGTCTAATGATGCTATTGATGGTTGGGAGGAACTGTGCAATTAGATAGTTATGTTTTGTGATGGATGATTATCTTTTACAATGTTTGTTATATTTTTATTGATGGATGGATGTGTCATGTATGTTATTGGTTTCATTTACTTTATTTTACTTTGTATCATGGATTCAATGATTATGATATATCTTTATTTTTACATATGTATATTCTTTTAGGCCTTTCATACCCTATGACATGTACAATGGATGATTGAACATTCTGAATTTAATTTGCCAAAAGGCATTTGGAACAAATGTATAATATGGACATTAGACTTTCTAATTATTCTTTCATGTGGATGTGGTAGTTGTTAGACGGGGGTCAGTGCAAGAAGTTGGGTCTCACTTTTGGCCAAAAAGTGGAAGTGTTTTTCCTATTTTTGAAATATTTTGTCAATTGATGCCAAAATTTGAGCCATTTAGAGATTAAATATAAAAAAAATTTAGAAATAAAAATTGTAGTGCCTGGAATCTTCTTTTCGAATATGTAATTTATTTGTATACCCATATGATGGATTATTTTTTTGATATGGATCTTCAAAATCCCCTTTTTCAAAATGCTTGTTTCAGGACCATACCATGCTCATGTACGGACACCATAATTTGACACAAATGAATAAATTTTTGTGAATCCTTTTAAATAGAGTTACTTGACACACCAAACATTAATGAGAATATTTTTCTTGAACTTTTTAATGAATATTTTTATTATTATTAATTTTTAATTGGCTATAAAGAAAAAATTTTAAACCTCTCATGTACGAACACCATAATTTGAACAAAAATTCACTTTTTTCAATTTTTAATTTTTTTTTAACTTCAAAATAATTGAATGTAGATTGATGACATATAAATATATTTTTAAAAAATTATAAAATAAAAAAGTTATTAAAGTTTTGGTGAACATTGCTATTTTACATTTAGGTACCACCTTTGATTAAAAAATAATACAAAAATAGTAAATAAAATCATAACACAATAAAATTTTTATTTATGAAATTAGGACAATGAGAGCTCTAATGGGTTTTTATTTCGTAAAAAAATTTGATTGGGAAGACCCTCTAAAAATTATGGGAAGGCATGAATTTGTCAGTTGAATGCCTTAGCCAAATCTTGAGAGGCCAAGACATATGCTTGGACTCACCAAGTTTGTCCCAAATCAAAATCTGAGGCAAGAAAAAAAGATCTCGGCTCATGTTGTAAGAAACGGGCACTCGTTATTTGAATTTCAAAAAATGGGTACCCATTTTGAAAAGCTAAAAGTGGCATGTCAAATCTACAGAAAACTTAAAAAATTAAATTTTTAAGAAATAGGTACCCATTTTTTTTTTTTAAAAAATGGGTACCCTATTCTTAAAAATTCAAATTTTTAATTTTTTGACAAACAGGTACCTGTTTTTTGAAAATAAAAAATGGGTTCCTGATTTTTAAAAATAACAGGTGCCCATTTTTTAAATTTAGGGTTGGGCAGTCAAGCCAAAACCGGGTGCTTGTTTTCTAAAATCGAGTACCCATTTCTAAGAGGTCTCATTCTGTGGATTTGACTTCTGTGGAATTGCGACCCAACTTTGTGCATTCACCCACTTAGTATTAATTAGATTAAATGTAACTCAATGTCTTGGGATCCTTAAAGAATGTAACCTGTTATGTATGCTTATGTATGCTTTTAGTTGTATGTATGTTATTGCTTTCACTACTATGTGATTGATATGAATGGTTTATCTTTCATGATTAAAAAAAAAAAAATTGTTTGGCAAAATTAGTAAAAATTTAGCTTAATTCTTTTGGATCCCTTGGCGGGGCATTACACAGACCAACACCCATCTTTGTCATCTTGGTATCCCTTGAGTGGGGTAGTACAACTATATATATATACTCTATCCTATTTCATAATGAAAACAATATTCATGGTTACTTTTAACAATTGATCTTCACATAACATTGTGTTCCCTATACAAAATCAACAAATTACTTATCATATTTTTTTACATCATATTACCAGTATTGGAAAAAGTATCATACCTTAATTATTTACCAATGTTGTCCATAGAGATATTATAGTTATCACAAATTATGATGAAAGTATGTTCAATAGATGAATGTATAATTTCATTCTCAATCTTTATGTCTATACATTACACAATAATTCTAAAATTCAATAACATATTTTAAAAAAATAAATTAACTATTATATTGAACATTACTTGCAAACACAAAATCCCAATCAATATATATGTATTGTTGACTAGAAAGAGTATGTTATTAGATTGAAAATGCCTTATTCTTATGGAAACATTTAAGGGAGAGATTTTTGTTTACATTAATTGTCAAAAATAATTTATATCACAATTAGCTTGTGGTCATCAAGAAGTACTCAAATTCAAATGCTTTGAAAATTAAGAAAAGAATCCAAAATATATATCACATTATAATCTTAAATATAACTAGTACACACATATACTATGAAACAATACTACCAGTAAAATAAACACACAACAAACTAAGCAATGAAAACAATTAACAATAAATATAATAGCTCAAAAAATATCCCAATAATTATATATAAAAGTAATAAATGATATGCCTTAATATGAATGCTATATTTTTTGAAAACTTAATTTTCAAAATTTAAGAAGATTAAAATAAAAAAGCTAGAATCATACCAAAAATTTTCAAAATAGACTTCAATATAATATTTTCTGAATAATAAAAACTAATGTTGCATAATGGTTAATTCCCACGATACGCCTCTGTAAAAGGAAAAATAAAATTCCCCTATACTTTTCAGGTCAACTTGAACTTGAGGAAAGGCTTATCTGACAATAAATTACTTTTTCCCTAATAAGACAACGGAGACATAGACTATCTCAAATAGGAATAACTTATTTTATTATTAGTGTTCCAATAAATAAATATAATAACAAAAAATTCTTGTACGACCAATAAATGAGACAAAAAACTATAATAGTTTCACTTGAATGAAAGCTAGAATAAATTTACCTCGACGAAATTAGAATAATTCAATCATAAATAGTAATTGAAACTCTTATGTGAAGGATAATTATACAAACAAGAAAACATTATAATAGACTCGAAAGTTGTAATAACAAAATAAAACAATATCATTTTGAAAGTTATTGAATACAAAATGCACATATTTAAATAGATTTAAATAGTGAAGATAGTAAAGTTAGTGGTGTAAAAATACATACCGATACACTTGTTTATGGATTTACATAGTCATGAACTACACATGACTTGAATGATAAAATTATTGAAGTACTATGTGGTCAAGGAAATCTACCACTTGAAATTTCTAAGGATACATATGGTAAAGAAATGAATTTTCCTATTTTATTTTTAGTTCTTGCCGCTAGGCTAAGTACTCTTGTGACATATTTTGAGTTTCTTTCATTAACACATTATTAAATCAAATTTCATATACCAATTATAATTCAATTATTTTATTTTATTTAATAAATATATTACATTTTTTAAAAGTAGATGTGAAATTTTTAATGTTATCATTTTTCTAAGTTATTTTTGCATGTTTTCATTGGTTGAGTCAATTAGGCTCTTATATGGAAATTTATGAATATTGAAATACAAGTTCTATTAATTTTGTAATCCTCTCTGCATGACTCCGTCATTGTTGCCATACAAGCAATAGAAAGAAAAATAATTATGAAAGGTTTTAGGAATCATTTATGTTCAAAATGAAATCAATAAGATAAAAAACTAATTATTAAGCAAACTTTTCTATATAATTCAACTTAATGTTAATTTGATTTATACCATTTTCTTTATATATATTTTTAAAAATGTTTAATGACATCTAGAATTTAATTATTATCTATAAATATTCTCTATTTTATTTTGATAAATAGTATTATTTATAAATTAGAATTTTTTTTTTATCTAAACCACATTCAAATTTAAAGACTTTAAATTATACTTAGCATATAAAAAATAAATTATTCAAATATTTCTCCATAAAAACTTCATTTAGCATGTATGAGGAGCATTAAAATTTATAATTTCCATGCATCTAATTGAAAACACATTCATTAAAATAAAATTTAAAAACAAAAATGAAATTTCTTTGTTGAAAGATTAATATTTATTCAAATGACCTTGGCTAAACTAATATTTATATGTTTATTTAACTAATTAACAGCCTTTTAACTATTAAATTAATACATATATTATAATTTAGTTTACTATAAAATGAACAATTACAAAACAAAATTAAAATATCTATGCTTAAAGGAAAGTACTTAGCCCCTTTGTGGCACTTGTTTTTTATTCCCACCAAGATAAAGACATAAAAAAATTATAGATGTATTTAAAAATTACATAATTAGAGATTGACGAGATTTCAATAAACACTACTAATATTTTTTTTTAATAGAAATCAAAATAATCACTAAAAAAACTATGTCAAGTATAGCAATATGAATTCTTAAGGGTCAACTAAAAGGAATAACGCTACTAGAATTTTTTAATTTTTTTAAAAATTACTATGTAATGTTAAGGAATCTAGAAGCTCCAAAAAAACTCTTGATATTCTTAACTATTGAGCACTTGTGAGAACTATTAGTTTCAATGATTACTGCACTATTTAAAAATTGACAAAGATGGAGAATATGCCAAATAAAATATTGAGGCTAACATTTAAGACCTTATGGAAATGGATCCTGTACTCAATATTATAGACATAAAATAGGCCACCTTTAAAAATTATTAAAAAAATATGATACAATTATAGGACATATAACAAATTTCATATTTTTTGATAAAATTGAAAGAAAGGGGAAACAAGGCTTATCGTTCTTTGGTATGGATTGAAAATACTCTTTTTTATGGAATATTATAGAATTCAATAATCAAACAATTTGTCAACAAATATATTACTTGCAAAAATAAATAAATAAATTCTAATATCTATCAATGGTGCACATAATAAGTTGCAAAAAAATAGAAAAACGAGCTATAGATTTTATTTTCCCCACACACCTATGAGGAAAACTATAACTATTGAACCAATTGTACCAATATATAAACTTATCATACAAAAGAATGCTAAAATATTCAAACCTCTATATGAAACAAAAAAGTGATGAAGGAAATACTTTCAAAGATTGCTTGATTCTAATTGATGTTGATAAAGATACAACATAGAATTAATAAAATTACAATTGAAAAAACTAACATTATTCCTTGAAATATATCCAACAATATTTTTGAATAATTGTTTCAAAAAGAAAAGATACAAAATTATGGGAAGAAAATAGAAATGCCCAATTTATGGTAAATGCATATGTAGCACCAATATATTCAAGAGAAAAAGTTGCAAAGTGTTAATTCTATTAAAAAAGGCTCTCGTACAAAAGAATAGAGAAGAAATCTTCTAGTCTTGCCTAGAAATTTCATCCTATACACTTTTAAAAATTTAAAAGGAGCATACCTGAATTTATATTAAATACTTTCATCTTAAATAAACATTGATCATATAATAATTTTGTGATTATATCCCTGCTAGTACGATAAAACTCCCTTTGTAAAAAAGTAAAGATGGGAAGGTTTGGAGGTCCTCACGTCCTTCAACTTGAAAGAATTAATATTAGTTTCATCTTTCTATTGGAATGTTCAAAATGGGAAGAGTACTTCTAAGAGAGGGGGGTGGGGTGTGGTTGTGGGGGGAATTAAAAGCACCATATTTTAAACCTTTTTCAATCCTTTAAATCACATAATTGAAAAGTAAACTACATGCATGTAACTATATAAATGAGCATAAAGTAAACACATGCAATAACACACAACACTAGAATTGGTAACCTAGAAACCCTCCATGAATAAGAAGGAAAAACTAGGGTGGGGATGATACGCACAAAAATTACTACAACAATAAATGTTTGACGACTTCTGATGGTCTGCCCTATGAATAGTGACCTGATTAGAGGATTTATAAACACTTTACATGAAGTGTCACCCTATTAAAGGTTTTACAAGAGGCTGTTAAGCTCACTTAATACAATAGGATTTCCAATCACCTTCTCGAAAGGTACTCCTACCTGGCTATTAAGCTAACCTATCAATATAGGATTTCCATCTTCTAATGCAATGACAAGAAAGTATTAGAGCAATAGACCTAACAATATGCAATCTCTAATTGTTAGATTTCAAGAACTTGATCTACTCTCTCTGATCTTGATCCTATGAGATCTAATATCTGATCATGTTCCTTGTCCCTTGTACTGTTCTAATAAACTAGATGTATAATTGCTTCACTATTCCTCCAAGTCTTACTCTCCTCACACCGAATTTCACTATAATCTTTTCCTACACTACTCTCTATCACAAATGTAATAGAGTTTTTGACCCCCTTTTAAAGATTGTGAGGGCTTAGGGTTAGGTGTGGATCTACAATCCATATTGAATCTCAAGTTTCCTACTCATTCCTTGCATTTGCCTTATTGGTTGCATGCCATCCCCATTTTTTTGGTTGATTGCATACTAATTGCATAGGGAATGAAAAGGATTTGTCCTTTTCCTTTTTCTCCTTCAAAATCTCTCTATGTTGGCTCCAAAAATAGTTTACATCAATCAAAAAATCATATGCTAATTCTATGTTACTTAGCATATATTGAACTACTGGTGCTTGACACATATACTATCCTAGGTTGCTCAGCACCTATTATACTCTATCTTGCTTGGCACATATATGATTTTGGCTTACTCAGCATATGAAGCATTTTGACTTTCTTGACATCAACTATGACTCAGCACGTATATTTCACTTGTCACTTATATACTACTCGGCACATGGGGTCACTTCGCACCTATTGAAATACTAGATCGACACACACTGTGGCTCAACATGCATGGTGTACTCGGCTTCAATGTAGAAAGTGGTTAAGGGTGTTGACACTCAAATGTTAAAACTATCTAAGGACCAACAATCTCCCCCTTTGATATGACTATCAAAAACACTTAACTAAACATCACTATTCTATCCTTATGTGTACCTTATCCACAAAATTTTAAAATTTATCTAATATTTCTTCAAAATACCTTAACTCCCCCTAAGCTAATTGTGCCTTGAAATTCTTGCAACCATAATTTTGTGCTAAATGTGATTAATATCCTATTTTCTTCTGCCATGTACCTATATTATATACCTATGTCTTTGTATCTGATCTATCAAAGCTTATGGAACATTTGCATTTTGTATCAGAGAAACTTTCCATATAATTGCCAAAATTTTGTATCTCCCCTCTTAGCTATCAAAATTCTATTCACTCCTTCTATTATCTTCCTTAAAACATATATCTCCCCCTTTCCTTATTATCTCCCCCTTTTTGATACTTATGTCAAAGGGTTCTAATGAGTAATACCATACTTAGCCAAAAAATTTCTATTTACCTCCATTATTATTTTTCGAACTACATCCCATGCCTCCAAAGCTATGTTAGGTGACTTGTGTTGGATGGAAGTCTTTGCAGCAAGGTGTACAAGTCCATCAAGGATAGAAAGATTTGGATCTTTTTTTAAAACTATTTCAGCATAAACTTGTTTCTTGTGGAGCACTTCTAAATGAGGGGTTATGGAGGACTGGATTTGCATCAATTTAGCCTTAATATTTGCCTCGTCTGCTGTAAGTATAGCTAACTCCCTTTGTGTGTGAAGTGATTGTGCAAAATGCTTCTCACTCTAAGCTAGATCTCTAGATAATTACATGCTAGAGATTTTCAAGTTTCTTTCCAAGCTCATTATTCTTTGATTAGGTTCTTGTGTGAAGTTGGAAAAATCACACAACTTCCTATACAATGAAAAAATGTTTTAAAGAACAATTTTGACCTTATCATTTTTTTTGGCCAGCTCAACCTATTAAATTGCAATGCCACTTGATATCTTCTCATTCACTTTTCCTTCAAACGTTTTCTCTAACCATTCCATGAGTTTAACGTTGGTGTCCTAGTCTTCATTTGTCACTTGGTCAACTATGTCTAATAGTTGCTTAATTATTGGCTTTCCTCCATCTAGTGACTGCAAGCTAAAGGCATCCATAAAGATGTCCTTGATGTCATGAAGTGTTTGCTTATGTTTGAATTCTTTTCTCAGTATTTCCTACCTCATCCTTCTATCTAATGCATTTTTCATTTCAGTCAATTATGTTATTGTTATAGTTTTGGAATCATAGGAAGGAATCACAATGTCTTCATCTAATTCAAGGTCTCCATAGTGAAGTATCCTACCCACTCTAGTTGAACTCGAGCCTAGAGTTGAAAATTGCAATGGGATGGCTTTAGTGCTTGGCTTTTGAATGGTCTTATTAGGAGCGGTAGTCTTTGCTAATTCTACCAATGTTTGAATTGTGGTCTGCTCCTTTTCTTTTGTTGTGTCCTATTTCTCATCTAATTTCCTCTCCTCTGCACTCGACATCTGTACAGTATCATTTTTTGCACTTGGTGGAGGTGGTGGTAGAAGCATCAAAACTTTAGTTCTAATAGCTATGTATGTGAAAGGTGGATCCTTTGGTCTCACTTTTTCTCTTTGTGATGTAGCTACTACTTTTTGTAACTCATCAACACTCATCAATATAGATCTTGTACACAATTGTGCCTATAGAGTAGATTGGTCAAGGATCCTGGAAAGGTCCTCTATAGTAAGTGGATTGATTTTCTAAGCTAACTTGTTAGTAACATCCTTTATGATTACTATTTTTGTAGTTGTGATGGTTGTATGAGGTGAGGTGGGAGGTGGAAATTGTGTGTCTTGCACACTCTATTCATGTTCTTGCTACTAGTTAGTTATTGCCATAGTTTCTTCTTCCTTTGCCGATTCATCTTCTTCTTTCTCCTTATTCTCTTCTTCTCCTTTGTCTTCCTCACCTTTCTTTTCCTCCTCCTTTTATGTTTCCTTTGCTTCCTCCCCTCCTTTATGTTCTTCTACTTTCTTTTCCTCTACCTTCTCCTTGGCACTGGTTTCTGCCTTATTGGTTTCATATTCCTTATGATCAGTAATCTTGTAAATGGTTTTCAACAATTGTGTGGATTTATTTACATCCTCAATCTTGTTTTGAAGGATGCAAAAGACTCTATACTTGGGTGCAAACTTGCGACTATGTTTTTTGTTTTCCTTTGTTATTTGAGCCTTTGTCATGTCAGGCTTCACTTGTGCTAGGGTAGATTCTTTGATCTCCCTTTCCATCTTTAGACAATAATGCCATTTATTCTCAACTATCTCATGTAGTTCCTTTGGCATAGTATTATCAAGCTCTAGAGGTGTGTTCTTAAATGTTTCCATCATGGCCTACATAGATTCCTCTACTTTATTCTACTCTTCCCTACTGAGCTTATTGAAATTAACTGACTTTAAATCAATCAAATCTTCATTTTTAATCTTATTACATAGTTTATCAATTGTAGATTTAGGAGGATGACTTACACCTTTAAATTGGCTAATGTCCTCTGATTCTGTCCTTTCATCATCTATATCTGCCTATGCCACATACCTTCTTCTTTTCTTGGCCTCTTCAGTAGCTTGTATAGTGTCTTTCTTCCTTTCCTTTGATGCCTCTTTGGCCTTTTGAGTAGATGCTCTTGTTGTGGCCCTTGTTGCTAGAGCTAGTTTTGTTGGACCTAGCTTTGTGACCCTTTTAGGCTTGTGTTGAGTTGTAGGCTAAGTTTTTTTTCGTTCTCTTCTTTTTCTTGTCAAGTGTAGGTGCTTCCTTGGCTTCTTCTCCCTCAACACCTTCTTCCTCATCTTCTCCTTGGCCTTGTATTAGCTCTATTGGTCCTTGCCCTTTGTCACCTTCTTCTTCACTTTCTCCCTTTGCTTTCTCTTCTTCTTCTTCTTCACTTGCTTCTCACTTGATACTTCCTCCAAATGCCTTCTTTATCTTCCTTACCATTTTCTCTTTCTTCTTGATGACTAAAGTTGTTTTCAACTTAGTCTCAACTTTGGACTTGATAACATCATATGTTTCAAAGTAAGGAGCTACCTTTTCTATCTCTTCTACTTGTAGTGCTATGATTTTTGTAGAGGCTTCACTTAGATCAAGCTCATATCCTAATGGCCTTAGCCATCTTATTCTTGGTATTGCTTCTTGAATGTAGGTGAAATCAATGTCAACCAAAAAGTGTATGTCATTTACATCTTTCTCAACTAGTGAAACTAGTATTCTCATTCTTTTCTTCATAAAATTCGTAAAGTCTCCAAAGTAGCTAATCATTTGAGCTTCAAAGTTGTTTCCCACCTGATCAATGAACTCATTGATCTATGTGACTGCTGACTTGTTGGAATTCAAGTTTACCTTCACAATTGAAGGGAATTCTTCCATCACATAAAAGAATATACACATAAGAACTGAGCCAAATTTGCATTGAGCATCTTTTGATCTCCTTATAACTCCTAGATTCTCATTAATTTGCTGAAGTGTCAGCTCTACTAGATCATAGGTATGATATTTCTTCACCAACTTGTAAGCCACATCGACAACTATGTAGGGTGCATTGTTCAGTCTGCTAGATTGGTAAAATTTATGTGAAATTATCCTCACAACAAAGTCACATAAGGGTTCAGTAACAATATCAATAGTCATTCCCCTATTGTTCCATTTTGAACCTACATTCTTCTCAATACCCTCCTTTCTGTTACTCCTCAAAGTCTTTGGCCAATATAGGGTTGGGAGTCTTGTAAACCTATGAACTATTCTCTTGGTAATATTGATAGGTCCTATCTCTAGCCACAAACATCCATCATGAATTTGACTCAAGACAATGCGAATCCATTATGTCTTAAACACTATGGGGAATACTAGGGTTTTGGTTAGACCCTTCTTGTCAATAATTTGGAACTTCTCCTTCAATATCCTACTATCACACAACTTATCATAGCCATGGAAGATTTCTAGATCAACTATGGCACCAATTTTGTAGTTGTAGCACTTTCTTACATCTTGAACCATAACAACCTTAGGTGGGATGATAGATAATGCAAGAGCTAGGTCATTTTATAGGCAACTTTGGGAATTGGCCTAAATTTAGGCTATTTGACTTAATTTCTATCTAGTTCGATCTCATGATCTTCCTTATACTTGAGGTTCCTTGAGCTAGAGGCCATTTTACTGAACTAGGGTTTTAAACATATTAAAATCTATAACTCTACATAGCTCGACACCTGATAAATACCTTTAAATCAATGAATTTTTTTTGAATTGCTATTGGAATCAATGAAAATGACTGCTAGGTTGCTTCTTGATCACCTCTTCACTCTCCTTGTTTTTTTTTTTTTGCTTTCAAATGGTTTGAAAATGAACAATAATCGACCTTATACATGTCAAAGAGAAACAATTAAATGCTTCATGCATACAGCTGTAAACTCGGCACTAAAGGAATTAGTATGAATCAACTCCTATTGTATTTCATTTACTCAACCTCCACTAAATTTCTACTTCACTCAGCTTCAACTATCATCTCAGGAGTTATAGGAAACCTGACATCCATTGGAGCTTCACTCAGCATCTAAGGGTAACTCGAGAGCATCTTCAAGAATTTTTTTGACATCTTTTCTTATGCTAGTTTCTTCTTTATAGTACTCCTTTTGTTCTTTGGGATTGATGTATGATATAACTTTGTATATCAGTCCCATATATCTATTTTGCTTAGATGGATGAAATGTGATCACTTGACCTTTTGGGATGAAGTGATCCCTCCATTAGATGTGTTGCATTCACCTTTCTTCTTCCAAGTCTTGTTCATTTGCCCTCTTATTTTTTCAACATCAACCTTTTCTTTTCCTTTTAAAACTTTTTTCTTGGGTGCTTTTGACTTTGTAGGACAGATCTTGTTGATATGACCAGTCTTCAAGCAACTGAAACATGTAGTTTGGTTCAACCATCTACTATAACTTCCTCTAAAATGTGTCCTTATGCAATTTTTAGGAATGTGTCTATACTCCTAACAATACTAATAGCTATACCTAGTATTGTAATTCCAGTTGTAGTGATGTGCTTCGTGGGTTCCTCTTGTAAGCTGATTAGGTGTCCACATAGGCTTTGATCTGCATTCAAATGCTCTATGTCCATAATTTTTGTAGTTGTAGTAGTGTCCTTAAAATCTTGGTGTTCTCATAGTCTTATTTCTACATTCATGTGCTTGATGTCCTTACTTTTTGCACTTGTGACAAAATCTTGCATTGATACGCTTATCATGCTAATGACTATTCTTGATCGTACACACATTAGAGGTATGTCCCTTTTTATCGTAGAAATGACAAGTAGGTTTAGTGTTCTTAACTTTGTTACTCCTTTCTTCTGCAGTCTTGGATGATTCTCTTTGTTCAGTGTTGGTGTAGCCAAGTCCTAAAGTATCATTACTAGCCCTTGGTGATTTCAACAATTGTTCAAAGTACTTGATAGCCTCATTGGGTTTGTTGTAGCTTTTTGCTATCTCCTTTTCTCTTTTCAATTCATTTTACAAATTTTCTATCTATGTCTTTAGAATAGAAATCTAAATGTCCTTCATGTTTAGCTCATGATGAGCATTCATCATCTAACTTAAGGTGTCTAGCTGCATGTTCAAAATCTTTTCAAATTCAATTATCTTCTCTTCTAGTCTATTGGTAAGATTTCTCTTGTCATCTTCTATCATGGCCTTTCAGTCATTTCACAAAGCATTATGGCTTGTGATTCTTGTTCAAGCTTGAGCAATCTGACTTCTTCCACTTGTGTTATGTTTTTCTCCATTAGTTCTACTATTGCTGCAACAAATTCCTTGGAATCTCCATTAGAAAACACTTATGTGGTATCAATCTCCTTGTAGTGTATGTCATTTTCATCTATCTCAATTCTTCTCTAGCTTCTTCCACTTTGTGTAGAGCTAGGTGCACATCAAGCACCTGATTGTCTATGATCTTCCCAAGTTTGAAGACTTCCATCTTTAGATATTTTCTCTAAGCTGTTGGGCTTCTCCTTGTGAGAACCTACACTTTGATACCAATTGTTGGAATGTTAAAAAATGGGAAGAGTACTTCTGAGAAGCGGGGTGAATCAAAAGTACCACACTTTAAACCTTTTTCAATCCTTTAAATCACATAACTGAAAACTAAACTACATGCATGTAAACATATAAATGAAGATAAAGTAAACACATGAAATAACACACAACACCAGAATTGGTAACCTAGAAACCCTCTAGGAGTAAGAAGGTAAAACTAGGGTGGGGATAATACACACAAAAATTACTTCAACAATAAATGTTTGATCATTTCTTATGGTCTGCCATGAAAGGCCCATCATGTTAAAGGTTTTACACTATATCAATAGTGACCTAGTTAGAGGATTTATAAACACTTTACATTAAGTGTCACTTATTAAAGGTTTTGCAATAGGCTATTAAAGCCACCTAATACAATAGGATTTCCAATCACCTTCTCCAAAGGTTCTCCTACCTAGCTATTAAGCTAACCTATCAATATAGGTTTTCCATTTTCTAATACAATGACAAGAAAGTATTAGAGCAATAGACTTGACAACATGCAATCTCTAATTGCTGGGTTTTAGGCATTTGATCTCCTCTCTCTAATCTTGATCCTCTAAGATCTAATATCTAATCATTTTCCTTGTCCCTTGTATTGTTTTGATCAAATAGATGTATAATTATTGCACTATTCCTCTAAGTCTTACTCTCCTCACATTGAATTTTTCTATAATCTCCCCACACACTACTCCTTACTGCATATGCAATGGAGTTTTCTACCTCCTTTTAAAGATTGTGTGGACATGGGGTTAGGTATGGATCTATAATCCATATTGAATCTCAAGTTTCCTACTCAATCCTTGCATTTACCTTATTGGTTGTATGCCATCTCCTTTTTTCTAATTGGCTACATGCTAATCGCATAGGGAATGAAAAATATTTGTCCTTATCATTTTTCTCCTTTGGAATCTCTCTATGTTGGCTCCAAAGATTGTTTACATCTAAGTTTGTGAGGGCACAAACTCATATGCTAATCCTGTGTTACTTGCAACATAGTGAAATAGTAGTGATTGGCACATATACTATCCTAGATTGCTCAACACCTATTACACTCTGTCTTGCTTGGTACCTATATGATTCTAGCTTAGTCAACATATGATGCATTTTTACTTGCTTCATATCAATTGTGACTCAGCACATATATGTCACTCAAAACTTATATACTGATCAACACATGAAGTCACCCAGAACCTGTTGAAATACTAGCTTGACACACACTATGGCTTGGTATGCATGGTGTACTCGACTTCAATGTAGAAAGTGGTTAAGTGTGTTGACACTCAAATGTCAAAAATATCTAAGGACCAACACTTCCTACCTACTTCCAATAACTTTAAGTTCATTTATACACATTAGTACTCTTAGAAATCAAAAATATGTTATCTTTCTTGGCTACATTTATTTTCAATACAGATTAATTTGCTTGATTATATTATTAAGCTTATCATTTGTTATTATTTTACTTTGATAGTTTACAAGTTTAGTTAGTGAACATATATACACCTTAATTTCTATCAAAATTTAATCTCTAAAATCTTGAGCTCTATAGTACCATTTATTCATATGAGCACTCTTGTGATATGTAGGAATAAGTTCATCAATTTTAAATTCATAATTAGAAGGGGAAACATCAGCTTGATAATGTTATAGATTTGTGATTGAATTAGTGGCATTTCAATTCAAAAGGAGAAGAAAGAAAACTATCACCCAAGTTAACCATGAATGGAAGAGAAAAAAAAGAGTAGCACCCATTCAAAAGGGATACCTCAAATAACATAGTCAAAACCGTAAGGAGAATGATCAAATAGAGAAAGGAGAAGGTGAAACCACACTAAATCAAACCTTGATTTACTGGAGGAGAAACCTAGAAAAAACCTCTCTAAGTCCTCATTTATAGGTTGGTAACCAACTTCCCAAATAGTAAGATTATCATCCATTAGATAACTAAACAAAACTAGGATGGAGCCAAAACCATGTTTATATAACTACTTTTCATTAATAAGTTGCAAATATATACATAATTAGGACTATATATACTAGAATTAGTAGAAACCAAAATGAAAGGGCTTAAGAAGATAATCCAATAACCATATTAAACCTTCAAAATATAGCCAAAGGGTCACCATACCATCATATAACCATATACAAAACTTCTAATAAGACAAAATCATCTATAGAAGGACTAAACCAATGATATTACTAAGCCCAAAAATGTAAAACCTAGATACAAACTATGGGCCCAATGATAATAGGTGATTATTTGAGCTCCTTAAACTTCGAAGAAAACCATAATCAGGTCATCAACTTCTTCAAAATCTACATTCATGACCCCTAATGCTAGAACCCATGCTATCTTCTCCCTAGTGGACTTGAATAGGTTAGGAAGGGAGAAATCTAGCTTGCTAAGGTCCTCAAAGTGTTGAGATAGTGGGTGTTGCACACAATACATAATATTGTTTATATTGTATTATTTTGTTTTATTATGTAATGTTGCACCTAGATGGATGTGAAACATGTAAACATTCCCATGGCATATACTTGATGAGTTATATTGTAACACTGTGATAATATTTCATGTCATTATTTAATATTTGGAAAATAAATTAAATTTTTCAATATTAAATGTGTGGTCAATGGGTTAGGTAGCACATCATTTTAGCATGTGGTTTATGTAATAACACTTGGTGGTTTTGTGTGATTTGCTACTAAATAAGTAGCCAGAAGGGTGGTTGTACTGATAAGACAAGAAGGCAAAAAGAGAAAGAATCAAGTGGGACAAGGCCTAACAAGTTAGTTTAGGGAGCATTTGTGAAGGCTAGAAGCATGACATGGGATGTGTGGATTCATGTTTGTTTACATGGATTTCTTGGTTGTGGCTATGACTTAGAAGTCTTCCATGGTTGTATTGCAATGGTATTTTTGTTGAAAAATACATAGTGATCGATGCTTTTGGAGGCTAGATTTTTTCTTTAATGAGGGTTTCCTAGGGTATATCTTATGTTACAGTTTTTGTGGGTATGTTTCCTATTTTCTTGCATGTGGATTTTAATTGTATATTTATTTCAGATTTATTATGGGTTATGTGAAAACAATTATATTCTTTATCACATGTTTCCTTACAAGTGGTATTAGAGCTATAGTTTTATTATTGTGACCCTAAATTGAATCCATGGGAATGCATGAGAGAATAGAATAAGAGGAAAGATATATGGATTTTGTATTTTATTTATTACAGACTTGAGGGTTTTGGGTTTTCTATTATGATGAGATATTATTAGACTTTTTGTGCACATGAAATTATTGGACAAAAGGTCTTTTCATATATTTCATTTAAATGAGGGTTTTAGGGAGAGCTTGCAAAAATGACCTCCTAGGAAAAAATAAACCTCACCATTGGATCCTAATAGATATATTCATAAATTTTGATATATAATATGCCCTATTTTGGCCATGTTCAGAGGAAATAAAAGAGTTTTTAAGTTTCAGCCCATGATGCTCATCAAATTTAATCATATCAAATTTTTTGTCACAAAAAGAAAACCTCAATGAAAATGGTAAAAATATTGTCTTATTAAAACAACCATAACTTTCTCTTAGGATATTGGATTTTAAACTTCTCATAGACATTAGAAAGCTAATTCAAATACTACATCTTGGTGTACGTTTGGTTCTATGATTTGGACATTTTGTTAGGTTTTAAGAGCCCAAAAGTTAGATGTTTATTTTGAGCACAAATTAGGGCACAACTTGAGCATATAGAGTTAAATTATGGACTTTGAGTAGTCAATGAAAAGCTCTTGGAAAGCTCTATACATTGGTTTAGATTTGGTGTAGGTTTGGCATGGTTTAGTTAGTGATATATTAGTCTAAATAGTTTATTGCATATATTGTCTATGGTAACATTGTGAATTTATGACATTGTATATTTTGGAGATCTGGATTTGATGTCATTGTATAATCAAATCATATTTTAGATTTCTTTCATAATGATATGGTTATCAGTGTCTAGTTTGGATATGTATGGTGACTAGTTGGGTCTACAACTTTTGCAGTGTTGTAAGTGGTCTATGCTTATAGGTTTCATTTATGGCTTATTTATGGGTTGCCATTTCTCATTGATCTTTTATTATTGATGCATATTCAGATTAGTGGCTTGGATTTGGGTGGTCTATCCCCTAAGTCACATGATTTTCTTATTTTTTCTTCATGTAGAAGGGATGCGATGTTGTTATCAAGTATAATCATGGTGGAGGATTGTGGTCGACTCTTTTATGTTGATAGGTTGGACATATTGAGAGTTGGATTCTCAATTCATGGATGTGATTATGGTGTCATGGATTTTGGCATCATATGATTGGATATACAAGTACATTCTTGATGTTCATTGGCTTGGATTCCTAATTTGGTTATGGTGGTATATCTTCTTGGTTGAGGATCATGGTTATTTAGTTTCTTTTAAGGATCTCATGATGTGCACTTTTATTCTTTTCATTTTTTGATGCCTTGGTTGATTCTCATTGTTAGAGGATGGTTTTTTACCATGATGTCATGGATAGCTTAGATACATAGTTTAGTGGAAGCTTGTGACAATGATGAGGTGATAATTCAGGATTACTTCCTAGTTTGGTTTGTATCTTCTCAGTTTGGAGATCTTGGTTTCACTTGGTATTAACACTTTGGTTGTGTGAGTGTAGACCTATGGTATATTTATGTAGGAGATGGATTTTATGATGCCATGAGTGACTTGGTACCATGGTTGAGTGGGAGTTTTTTTGGCATTGATATATTTATTGATTATTTTTAGATGTTGGAGGTTTGTCTTAGATCCTATTGTTGTAGAAGCATCTTTGACATTTTCATGGTGCACTTGGCTATCTTCATGGTGTATGAAGATGGTTCTTCATGGTATGTGGAGATATTTTTTTGTCATGGTGTATGGAGATGGTTACATCTTGAGGATTGATGGGGTTCTTGGTAAAGGTGTCATTTGTGCTTTCATTTTACATGTTATCCTTGGTGTTAGGATGGTTTCATTATTATGTTATGATATACTCTTAATACACATTTAGAGTTTTGACATGTTATAGTATGTTCATATGGAGCATGTTATCTCTTTGGTTGAGATGTCTAGATCATGTTGTCATGTTTATGTTCTTGATGCCATGGTTGGAACTTTGAAAATATTCTTTGTTTAGTTTCTTGTATTGAGGTCATTGATCATAAGAAGGATAGTTCTTAATATTGCTATGTTACATTTGGAGTTGGCATCAATTGATTGGTTATAGGTGCTCATGGATACTTAGAGGGTGATGCTGATTTCTCTTGGATTAGAGAAGTATTTGTTGGGAGGGTTGATAATTTTAGCAGAAAGTTTGAGGGCCATTCACCTAATATGGACTTGAGATGAGATTGTTCTTAGTTGAGTCTTGGTTGGAGACATGGATATCTCGATGGGCATTCTCATTCCCCACTCTTGGTCTATTCGATAGTTTTCTACTTGAGAGGTATAACCCAGGTAAAAGCATAGATCTGTGTGACCATTTATGATACCAAAACATGTTTTGGTCAAATCTCATTTCTTTATCAAAACTCAATTTTTTTCAAAAACTAAAAATACCCTTTTAGAGATCTCAAATCTACTATCATCATTCTATAAATTTTTGAGTGTTTTGACTAGTTATAATATCTTATAATCTCAAAATATTATAAGTTGATATTTCAACATTTCAAAAGATGCTCCCTCAAAAAAGGAAAAAAAAAAAAGTAAATCATATCAAAAAAATAAAAAATATATATTTATCTCTAGAGGAGAGAATCCTCTTGACAAATATGTAATTTTTTTAAAAAGAAGGTATCGATTTGATAGGGAAGTTTTGATGGGAGGAAAAAATTGTTGGATTCTGATAAGGTTGAAAGGAAATATACATCAAAAATAATTATTTCTTTTTTTGTTCACTAGCTATATGTGTCATCTATAATATCTTTTAAAATTAGAACAAAAAAAGATGATTTTCATATACTTGTTTGACGAGAACTTCACCTTATATTTTTTGCAATTAAAAAAGAGACTTCAAAATAAAATAAAATAAATAAATTCTTACTCAAAAAAATTATAAAAATTATAGACATAAAATTCATCCAATTCTACACATTTTATCAGTTTACATCATCTTCATATTTTAAATAGAAATACCATTTTTTTTGTCATTAATGTTGAACTGTCACATTCTGATATCTCATTTCTTTATAAAAGGTGACACAGGTTTGTGCTTTTACCCATCGATTATTTATGTTAAGTGCATTATGTTTATGCTTATCTTTCATGGATATGGATCCTAAGCTATGGTACATGAGTTATTTCTAGAGGGTTCATTTGAGAGATGGTTTAGCATTGGTTATTTTCATTTCATATGTAGTTATGCTGGTTATGTTTGGGAGATGGTTTGATATTAGGAATATTCCTTGGATTAGGAATGTTTTATGAATTTGATCTTCTTGTGAGAGGCTTACATCCATGATTAGCTATATGGTACACTTTGGGTGTTATTGTGGCTTCTTGGTTGGGGTTTAATGAAGGAGATCATACTTGCATAGTTTACATCTGAAGGTGTGTGTACAAGGACATGATACAGGTTATGATTTGCATGGTTTCTCTATGAACTTGGTTATCTCCCTGGATGTTCAATTTTGCTTACATTGGATTTGAGATTGGTTAGAGATTGTCATCACTAGTTTGTGCTCATATATGTCATGTGAGAGATGAGATGGTTATTCCTTTATCTTTTTCCTCTATTGGTTGTGGAGAGCTTGGGAGATTATCAGAGATTTTTTATGAATGTTGTTCTTGTAGGTTATTGGTTTATGTGTTGTAGATGTCCTTGAGACTACATGGATTCACTTCTTTGAGATGTTTTGAGTGGATTGGTTATAGATTTTATATTATATTTTGTAGTCAAAGCTTCATGGTATATATATGGTAGGTATTGCTCTTGAGGCTTGTGATTGCAAGTTGCAGATTGGATATGTTGATGATGTGAGAATAACTTGGTATACCATTGGAGGTATGGTTAATTGGATGGGTTTGGCACTTACTGCAGGTGTTATTTAAACTATGGATATTTTGATAACTATGGGTAGATTTGATTACCTTTGGATAAGGTTTTTGGTGCCTAGCATTTTAGTTGGTATACAATTTCATGATCTTCTAATGTGACAATTTGGGTGGATTTCTCTTTGGATGGCTTCTATGTATGTCTAGTGGTAGTGGCATAATAGGAGGTGGGACCATTCATGTTTGAGATATTGGATACCTTGATTTTTTTGTGGGTACCAAGATGGATCACTTCATGTACTTTGATCTATGATGGTGGATGTACTAGGAGGGATTGTTACCTTGTTCATTTGTGTATCTATGGATTGACTCTGTATAATGTATACAAGTGGGAGGTTGTTGAGAAAATGGGTGTTGTACACATTGCATAATATTATTTATATTATATTATTTTATTTTATTATGTAATGTTGCACCTATATGGATGCGCAACATGTAAAGATTCCCATGGGATATACTTGATGAGTTATATTGTAACATTCCGATAATATTTCACGTAATTATTTAATATTGGGGAAATGAATTTAATTTCCAATGTTAAATGTGCGGTTAATGGGTTAGGTAGCACATGATTTTAGCACATGCTTTATGGAATACCATTTGGTAGTTTTGTGTGACTTGCTACTATGTAAGAAACCACAAGGGTAGTTGTAGTGATAGGATAAAAAGGCAAAAAGAGAAAGAGTCAAGCTAGACAAAGCTTGGTAGGTTAGCCAAGGGAACATTTTTGAACGTTGTGAGCATGGCATGGGATGTGTGGATTCATGCTTGTTTTCATGGATTTCTTGGTTGTGGTGATGGATTATGAGGATGGTTGTATTTAAATGGTGTTTTTGTTTAATAATACATGGTGATGGATGCTTTTAGAGGCTAGGTTTTTCCCTTAATGAGGGTTTCCCAAGGTACATCTTGTGTCATAATTTTTGTGGGTATGTTTCCTATTCTCTTGCATGTGGATTTTAATTTCATATTTATTTCAAATTTATTATGGGTTATGCGAAAATAATTATATTTTTTATTGCAGGTTTCCTTACATGAAGGTTACACTAGGATCAACCAAGGAGTAAAAAATGTGAAGATAATGGTGTAGCCACCTTTTATCCTGAGCCTCAACTATTCCCCTCTAGTGTATCAGACAGTGGATACTAGCCTCCATCTTAGGAAAATGTGGCTAAAAATATTGACATCTATGATGTGAAGAATTAAATGACTAATCATATCCGAATGTGCTATGCTCTTGAGGGGTTTTTCATACAAGATTTCACAAAGGGAATTTCCAGATGTCCATTAACACCCAAATTTTCCTTCTCTAACCTTACTAACTAGGTGGGGTAAAAATGGTATAGAGAAGACAAAAAAATTCCAGTGACCTTAGTGTTCTGTAAATAAACATGCTATGAAGGATGCTATAATGTCACTATTTGAATATCATTATAAACTATAATCATAATCCCTTTCCCTAAGGACTCTACTCATGGTCACCATTGTCATGTCATTTACTTGATTGAGAATCCTATTCCACGATTCTAGGTTCACTAGGCTCATAAAAGCCATGGTTCTAAGCTTAGACACATGGAATGAAGTAATGGATGACTCCATAGGGTAGATAAAGAAATCTACAAACTAAAATTGTGATGTCCTAGATGAACTCAGGTCCTTAATTAAGACTACTTAAAGAAAACCTATGATTATGAAGGTGAGATCATTTTGGAGGGAGATCATGAGAAGCATCTCTAGAGTACAAACCTTTCTTATTCATAATGATATTGAATACATGATAATAATCAAATAGTAATTAGGAAATCCTTAAATTATTAGATTAACATGTTAACTAATCATATAACAAAACGAGGGAAGTGTGAGAAATAAACTTAAGAGCTAACTAGTTGTATATTGTGCTAAATTTAGGGTGGACACTAGGGAAACCATGCCATAAGAGTCATATTTTCAACATCTTCACCATTGTTGGCCAAGTAGTCTACCATTTTATCTCCTTCTCTGTAAATATGTAAAAAAATTATTGTTCAATCTGTTGGTGTTTTGAAAAGCTATAGGTTTCAAATTACCCCAATGAGAACAAGACACATCTAAGGGTAGCTAACTCCCATCTTTAACATATCCTTTTAGATATTGGGCCAACTATTAGGTAAGATCCTTCTTCTACTTCAAGCTCTACAAAACCTAGGTAGGTGGATCTTAGATTCAATCTATATGGTACCAGTGCTAAACATATCCTTGAATCTATAATCAAAAAAATTAACACTTATTTCTCCTATTAAATCATGCAATGAAATAGATCTATAGTAGCTAAATGTAGGATAATGAAATTCATAAGTTGAGTGAGGGCATTCTATTATAGCTCTTCAACATGAAAGGGAAATATGATTGATTAATGATGTTGAATTCAAAAAAACATGACATGAAAAACATAACCCTATGATCCTTCAAAATGATCAGTGCCTTATCCATTGGGAAGTCACACAAAACCCTAATACACATCCCTAAAATTCATTGACATATGACATACATCAGGACTTTCTGATCTATCTATCCACTTTGTGAATTAGACATCTACATCTCTATGAATCTCATACTTGACCTATCCCTTCATGAGATCTGCAATCCTATGATGATGAATCAAGAATTTACATAACTCCTTGAGTCATAAGAAAAATAGATCAACATATACAACCAAAAAATTACAACTGAGCTTCATAATATTTGTTTACAAAACACAAAAAATCACAAACAACATGAATGGGAGACAAGATATCAGAGTAAAGACTAACTTGCTACTACCTTTTCATTTATTTCTTTCAACCAAATACAACGAGATGCATGAAATTGAAATAAAAAACTACCTAACAGATCAAAATTATCTATATTCTTATTTCATGCTATTCATTACAAAATAAATTGCTGAAGAAAATGGTATCATAGTCATGAAAACATATCAAGAACTTGAACCAATTGGTTTCATAGTGAAAAATTGGAACCCCTACAATGGATGGAAAGAGAAGAAGATATAGATGATGATGAATTCCTAGATTAGATCTAAGAATGACATGTGTCTAGTTGAAATTTCATCCTTTGGAGTAGCAAAAACTCCTTTTCTTTCTACCTTTTGATCTAATTTTATTTTCATCATTATCTTGTAAAAAACTTGGAAATATCTCATATCAATGATGAAAACCATTATGTTTACCAAAAAGCTAAAAGCCTCAAAAAATGATGGTAAAAAATTGGGTTTAAACTGAATGAAGGTGACCAAAATTATCTCCAACTACATTTTTACCATGTTTTACGAAACCTGTAACTATGTTTTTAGTTTTCATCAATTTTATGAAGAAGGCCCAAATTTTACATTTCTACCTATAACTTGAACTAGTGAATTTCTATTCAAAAACTAACCTCATAATCAAAAACTTTGTCTTCTCCCAATTTTGGTGATATATAATATCCCTATATTTTCCTCTCTAGAACTTCCTGAATCTCATTTTGAAAATCATACGCCCTTCTATAAAACTTTGTCTGCACTTTTAAAATTTCAAAAATTTAAAATTTTCTAAAGTATAAACTTTAGAAAAGAACCCTTTTAGATTTAAAAACTTATACATGGGCACTTTTGAGAAAAACAATTATAAAGATAAAATTTTAATTATTTTTTGATTTTTCTAGCCTCACCCTTGAATTTCAAGGTCAAACCTAGTTTGGCCAATTACCACATGGAAGCCTCCTATTGGTTTGACCTTGTATAGTCATCAAACATTGGGATCCACGTAGTGACCTTTGATTGACTCCTCGACCACCACCAAACTGCCACATCATCATTTTAGAAAAGTCACTACATGCAGGGCTCACTACCACATGGTAGCTTGGTAATGCCTACATTCGTTATCCTCCTTGAAACTTCATATTGCAGGAAAGCACTAGCTATTAGATCTCACCATGTGGAAAAATCGAATGGCTCCATCTTGGGCTCTAGCTAATCTCCATGTGTCACTTCGTGATTGGTTCTACTGATCTCCACATCATCGTCCAATCACTACCACCTCAGCTTGTTAACCAATCTATAACATCAGCTCTAGCTTGGGACCACTGCCACATGGCACCTAGGCACTTCCCCACATTATCTAACCTCCTTGTATCTTCGTAAAGTGGGGAAGTGCGGTGTTGCCATGTGTCCATTGTGACATGTGGCACTCGTTGCTGAGCTTAGTCTAGAGTATCATCTATTCTCCATGTGTCATTCAATGACTAGTCTAGATCTCCACATCGTTGCTGATATTAGCATCTTGGGTGATGACATGTTCAAAATTTACCTCTTCAACCTCCAAGCTTGTGAGGGCTAGGGCCCACATTTCTGGACTTTCATGTTTTAAAAGGGGACACCTCTTTAGACATCTTACATTATTACAAAGGTGTATAAAAATGCTATAGAACATCCTCACATATTGAATGTGGAATAAATACTTTATACCTTCCCTTTTCTTAAAACATTGCAGATAACTTCAACATGATCTTCAATTAGACTCCAAATATTATGACTGAACTCCTTCTAAAAACAATTTTTATCTCTTTTAATGCATGTCACTCATTTTGCTATGAATTGACTCCTCTCAAATCATGGCATCTCATTTCATTCTTGCATGGGCAGTTTTGCTATGGCAACTTCCCTCTATTGCCATGCCTCTCCATAGATACTATTTTTTCAACAGTTTTAGTTATTCCTCTGCAGCATGCCATGGAATGTGGGCTCCTATATGCTGCCTTCTCCCATTTCCCTTTCCAAAATGTATTTCCCTTACTTTAATAACCTTTAGTTGTTTATGCTTCATGTGGTGGCTTCAAGTTTGGTGTATATTTCTTTTAATTTCTAGTCTCTCTCCTACAAATTCCTCCTAGCCATGACTTTGCCTCTCCCACATCTTCCCATGACCTCCTCCAGCTTGCATTTTTACATGGATTGGAGCTTCTTTCATGTCATGGGATGCTCCTCTTTCTAATAGCGGCTCCATCCTTTTCAATATGCCCTACTAACATTTACTTTGGTGGAATTTAGCTATGAAATCAGAGAATTCAACATCAGATGATTTGTTTTCATGAGATTTCCAATATAGTGCAAGATATTGCATAAGACATCAAGGTCATCACACTTTATTTCTATGGTTGTTTACAAAGTTGTGACGCCTTGTATGAAATAAAGGACAAAGTGTCGCAACAACATGCTAAGCAATAATTGGTCTTGTAATTTCAGAAATAATTGTCTTCAAAGCTATGTTTACTATATCATGACATTGTTCCCTTCCATTCAATAATCTATTGCCCAATGTACTTGTCATATTAATGACTTTATCCTCACAGAGCCTTTTAACCAACAGAACAAGGTATTTTACAACAAGTCCAGAGACATCACCAACTACATCATCAAGTTGTTGAAGGACAACACAATTTACTTTTCCCTCTAATTCATTATCTACTTTAAATGAGTCTTTTCTAAGATCATTTAATAAATTAGATGTTGCCATATATCTATAATCCTTATCCTTTCCAGTAACCTTCTCTAATATTCCATTGACTGTATTTCAACTGGAAAATTCTTACCATTCAATATCTCCTTCAAATAGACAATGATAGTTGCATAATCAACCAATGATTCTGATGGTTAAAGCCTACACCAAGTCCACTTGCTTTCCCTTCATCTGCAATTCACTTTATTTACAATCTCATACCTTATTGGGCTCTAAGAGGAGACAAGTATAACTCTCTCATATATCAAACACATCAAATACAACTAAGAATATGTCCAATAGTTTTTAGAGAGGGATAACTCAATCCAATAGTCTTTTTCTGAATGTGATTTCCACTCACAATATATCTCCCTCACAACTACTAACATGCATTTCTTCAAACTTTTAGTTGTTCAACTTTTTATTCATGCTCACTAATAACAATGTCTTCGTTTTATAGAAAACAGATATTTTATATCTCAATGTCTTATCAGGCTAGTAAAATCAGTCATGCCCCAAAGTGGGTCTAGCTAAAAAATATTTCATTATCAAATGACTGAAGTCTCAAACTGATCCACTAATTTCCTAATACTAGTTTGAAACAAATTTGACCACTGCTCTATCATTAAAAACTCATTTTATCACTTTATTTCAGCTTGTCACCTTTGTTGCAGGAGGTCCTTTGACTGGCTTCAAAAACTAACAGAAACACCTGACTATGGCCTAAAACCAAACACACTGATTCTTTGTTTTGAATTCTTACACCCTATCAAATCTCATCTCATGATGAATTCTCAGTCAAAAAATATTGACCGCCAAAGCTGCCCTCTCAGAACTATGTGCAAACAAACATGTCAGAAAACCATAAATCCTATTTGGATTTGGCTTTGTAAACTAGGTAAATTGAGACTTGGGGGCATGAAAATTGGGGCATTGTTTTACTATCATAGGGAGAGTATAAATATACAATTTTAGCTCATGATAAATCATTGGGCACATTTGGCAAGCGGTCAAAATGGGCTACTCATAATTTTAAGACTTGAAACACTGACAAAATGGACTCTTCAAGAATTAAAAATTCACATACTTAAAGTATTTTCAAAGTACAATATTGTGGTAAAATCCATTTAATCTCACCTATGACAGATTTAAAGTTATGACATCAAAAATAGGGGGATTGACCAATATGCCTTCCTTCACACCAGTAAAAAGACAGAAATTACAATCAGAATGATGTTTGAAAACTAATCAAAAATATTTTTCATAAGCTTAAAATTCAACATAGCAAATATTTGACCTCTACAATGCAACATAGAAAATCTTTGACCTCTACAATGTAACATAGAAGGAATTTTCTCAATTTAGTCAACTGAATCAAAGTTATAAGAATTCAAATAGGGCCTTCCAAAATTTTGAACAATTTACACCAGCATGACAACAATAAATGACCAACTTTGAGAGATTTGAAATGACTTGAAATAAAAAATATAGGCTCTTTGGTATGGAGAATAAACACTCCCAAAGTGGCAAGTCATGAAACATTTTTGGGTGTGAGATATTCAATTGCAAATGTAGATTTAGAATTTGCTCAAAATGGGACTTCAGAAAATGGCTTAGAATAACAATTTATCTTCTTGAAACACAAAGACACACTGAATGAAAGGTGTCAGAAACATAAGAAAACTCTTAGGCCTCAATAGGATGGCTGGATACAAATGCATGTAAAAGCGCTTATGGGGCTTGATTTTTCAATGGTACTCAAAATTGGGGTGTCAATTTTGAGTCCCAACACAATCTATGCTATTTTAAATTATCTCTAGATGATTTTAAATTAATGATCCAATTCAATGTCCTTGTCTTCTTCAAAGAATTCATAATGATTTGAGAATCCCCTTCTATAATAAGTTTCTTAATTCCTAATTATAAACTTTGAAAAATCCCTTCCTGAAGTGCTTCTAATTATATTATATAAATTGTTGCTATCTCAATTGGTTTAGCTCTCTTGAGTATCCACTTTATTTCTAAACTAATAACATATCCTATTCCTACCACTCCTAGATTTCCTCTCGATGCTCTATTGAAGTTTAGTTTTTTCATCCATTTGGAGGCAGAACCCATGAAGTTTAGTTTGAGTCTAGTTATGGAGTGTAGATATGACTTGGGATGTAGAGGAGGCTAGTTTTGTAAGATTTGATACATAGTTTGTAGGTAGACTGAGGAGCTTGTTATTGAATTATAATCCTAAGATATCCAAGGAATTCTTAGATTTCATCAGGCCTCTAGAGAACCCTAACAATTTGAAAGTTCCCAAAAAATGGGTGGATATTACACCATATCCAATTTCAACAGCATTCAGAGTATATAGATTCCAAGGAACTCCACATGTGCTTCCCTACCCTATACCACTTAAGGTAGGGGTAGCTGAGATGTTGTGGCAAATAGGTGGTTTGGAAGAAATATAACTGACTAATAGGTCAAGGAGACTCTATTTCCCCATCTTGCACATTCACTCATCATTTTATAATCACAAAGGGTGGTTTGTTCTTTTTGTATAGGATCTTAGTCCCATAAAAAATGGTAGTGTCCCATTCTAGATTTAATGATAGTGAGTGATGTTTTGAAATATATAGATAGAGGGCCAGGACTAGTGCTCACAAACATCAATTCTATTTCCCCGAGGATGTAATAATGAAATAATTTTCTCTCCAAAAGCAAGAGATCAAGAAAGAAAATTGGAGATTTTATTCTAGGGTTTTAGAATTCATTAATTATTTTAAGAAGGATTATAGTCCATTAAAATTTGCAAAGAGATAAGAAGATAGAGTAAAAAAATTGATAATGACCTTCTCAGAGATCATGGATGTAATGAATAAAAAGAAGACTTGTCTTATCAGTACTTATGCTGACAATGCAAGGGATGTAATGAATAATTTTTCTTTTACTCTTATAGTAGGATCGGGATAATTGGTTATCCAAAAGAATTTTGGCTATAACATAATTAGGAATAGAGAACATGCAATTGCCAAAGGAAAGTAGGTGGTTGGATCAACTAGTACTACTTTGATAAGAGGATTCCAATTGGAAGAAAAGCCTAAAGAGCCAAAGCCTAAGAGGCAAAACATAGAAGAGAAGAATATGTCACAAAAAGAATATTAAACACCTTCCTAATATCCCTTGCATATAGAAAAGGGGCAGCTTATTAGAGAGAAAATTGAACAATTAGGATCCCAAAGGGGAGTGTTTATTACTACTATAGAATTAGAGGAAAGAAATCCCCAGGAACTTCCTATGCCTATCGTTGAACTCACTATTACTAATTATTAAGGGAAGGAATTAGATCATGTAGTACAACAAGCTATTCATGAATTTATATTACATGATAATTTTATCAAATCAAGGGCTTTCTACCAATTTTCTTGTAGAACTAATATTGAGAATTTTTAAGAAAGATGTAACAAGAGGAAAGCCGAGCATCTAGAAAAAGAGGATGCAGTAATGAATTAAAGGATGAAATGATGCAAGAATTTAAAAGTTGGACTATAGAAGAAGGAAAAAAAATGATTACGTCATCTAGAGTTCTACTTTTTCCAAATTGGGATATTATAGATTTCATGGTTTTTAGCACTATGACCAAGAAGGTAAATGCTAAGGAAAAAGTGAAAAGGTGATTTAGGTTTGCTAAGTTTAGCAAAGATCATCCTACTCTCTAAAAAGAGGATCTAGAGCTAGTTTTTCTCAATCTAATGATACTAGATTAGTTAGAAATTTGATTGTTAAGAGGGCCAAATATACTCTAAATGACGAGGCTACAACATTTAATGTTGAAATAGCTAACCTCACATTAGCCAATACTAGGAAGGAAAAAAGAAAAAAATTGGAATTGAAAGAAAAATACAAACAATTTCTAGATGCTTACAACAAGGAAGTACATAAGAGGATTGAGCTTGAAAATAAGATGGCAAGGTATAAAAGAAAATATAGAAAACCTAGGATTACTTGTCCTCCCCCTCCTCCAATTGCACCCTTCAACATAGTTCCTATAATAGAAATACCAAGAACCCCACAGGGATTCCACACATATACAATTGAAGAATATGAAGAAGAAAAAAATAAAATATAGTCATTACATGTCGAGTTGGGTGTTGAATATGAAAGTAAATTAAGAGACTCCATTATGTATCTAGTAAACATGATAGGCTAGACTACTTTCTATGGTAAATTGTCACAATTAATGGATATATGGAACAATTTTAAAAATAATGAAGGACACATCGAATCCAATTGTGAAAAACTAGAACATTAGGGATAGTGATATTACAATTTTATATTGTTTAGTTATCAGTCTCTCTTGTGAATAGGTTAGGAAAACTTTAGATGTGACAAGTGGCTTATCTAATTTTGATAATGACAAAATTATGTTTTAGAGAAGGATTATGAATTATTTTTCAAAATATCTTAGTAAAAATTTTTAGCTTTTCCCTCATGCACTTAAGCTCATAGATAAATTAAAAGATAAAGAAGAATAGGCCAAGGAGCTAGATAAGTTGTTGTGCATTAGGTTGAATAAAGTCATAAATAAAAAAGGCCATATATGGTTTGCCAAAATAACTAAATAATTTGTTCAAGTTCAAAAATTCTTTGATTCTTTCAAAAAGGAGTTTGATGAAATTAAGAAATTGGGAGAGGATGTTTTGAAGAAGCAGTGGGAGATATTGAATTTTAATTGGATACATGATTCACTTTTCAACAAATGGATGTTAGATCTTACCCAATCAAATCAATTGATAGCTGAAGAAATAGATGAAAAATGGTGTGGACCTAGATGAGTTACAAATAATAGATGCACTAGAAGAAAGAAAAGAAGATCAATAGTTGGAAAAATAGAGGCAATTAGTCAAAGTGATAATTTGGTAGCAGAAAAACCAATTGTAATTCTTGGCATGTCAGTTCATGATGATTTGGAGGGAGATTAATGAATTGTATTAAACTTCTAGATGTTAGAACCTAAAACCTCATATGGAAATCAACTAGTCCCACAATTAGAAGAACAAAAACTTCATGCAAGCCAATCATCACATGAAGTCTCTCAACAAAAAATGGTCTCACAATAAGAAAATTCATGATATAGACATTCTATTGCAAGAAAGTAAGAGATCACTTTTTTGTCTTATTATGACAATGACCTTTATTTGTAAAATGGTTTTTATTAAGGAAAACTATGCTTCTTCTCTAGGCCCGAAGCTTTTTGCATCTCATGCTATATAAATGAGATCCCAAAGCAAGAGGAGGGGTCTAAAACCTATTGTAATTTTTAGTTTATGCTAGTCTTATATTCATCTAACAAGTCTTAATGTTAACTTTGTGATGTATTTTTCTCTACAAATATAAGAATACATTGACATCGAAAGATCATGTTTTATTTTCTTGAGTTATAATGGGGTTATATCAGTATTATGTGGTTTTCAAAGGAAATTAATACAAAGGGAAAGTTCTACCATATCTATTTAATCTAAGTTCTATCTCCATTATTGTACACTAGTTATCTTGATATTATATAAGCAAGTTTTATTCAATTTAATGTTGCTAGGATAGATTGTGTATCAAAATGTTGTTGCTTTTAATTCAACAAATTAAGTAAATGCTCCATTAAATTGGTAGGATTCTAGCTACATAGGAATGATATTCATAAGAATGGGGTTTGGGGTTAATTGCTAATATAATTGATCATAAGGCAATTAGTTAGGTCAAAATTGCAAGGTAGACTTTGAATGCCAATGGATAGGGCACTGATAATTTATTTAGTTCCATGTTGGAGAAATTATTAAGTCACATGAAGCATAAGTATAAATCAAATCAATCTTTACTTTATTGTATGAAGAGTTAAATTGTTGGTTAGTACTTATTTGAAATAATCTCTTGTATGTCATTGTTAGCTACTACTCTCAAGGATTATTAGAAAAAAAAGAAGATTTATGACCATTTTCTACTAGAGAGGATAGAAGTAAAGAAGAAAGTAAATATGAATTAGTTGGATCTAGATATAATGTTTCCTTCGTTGATTATAAGAGGTTGCTAACCCTTAGAACAAGTTTATGTTTAGAATCCTAGTGTCAACTATTATTTTGCTTGGTAGTTTTGAAACACCAACAAACTAAATATTTCAATTTGACAATCATGGGCTTGTACAATGTTTGATTCACCTCTAGAGAATCATCAGTATTAGATAGTTTATGTCGTGTCACCATAGAAGTGCTAATTGGTTTTAAATCTTCCATTCCAAAAATTTTCAAGATTTTGGTCACATACTTGGACTAGGTAATGTAAATACCATACTTCATCTAATATATTTGTAAACCAACAAAGAACTTTATCTCTCCAAACATAGAAATTTAAATCTTCATCATCATTTCACTTGAAAATGTCTTACATAAAGTATTTTTTCCACCAAATATTCATAGGATAATTATGTAGCCTTTCATACCATGCTCTAGGAGCTTTCTTTAAACCATATAAATCCTTTCGTAATCTAAACACCATGTTCTTATTGTTTGAATAAACAAACCCTTTAGGTTTTTCAATGTAAACCTTTTCTTCCAGTACACCATTCAAAAATGCAGACTTTACATCCAATTGATAAAATTTGAAACCTTAGTAAGTAGATTAAGAAAGAAGAGTTATTACTCCTTCCAATATTGAAATTGGGGAAAATTTAATCCATTGCAAATGCCCTCTTTTTGTACACATCCTCTACAAACTAGTCTTACCTTATTCCTTGTTACTTTACCATTCTCATCTAACTTGTTTTTGTACATGTTGCTAAATTTTAGTCTTTGAGCCCCCTTTTTAAGATTGAGCTCAGTGGTTCAAGTGAGTAAGATGTGTCTATGTTTTTTTTAGTTTACTTGGGTATGTATAGGATCATGGTGTGCCAAAAAGTGGCGATCTAAAAAATATGTAGTTATGAAATATCTCAAACCATTTCAAAATCTATTCCAACTTTTTTCCCACCCACCCTAATAATAAAATTAAACAATTAATATATTTATTTAAGGTCTACTATATCTTTTGATACCAAAACTATATTGTCAACTTTAAAAACATCCTAAAAATGTCCTTTTGGCCTATTTTGATGTGATTTTTACTTCAAACATGTAGTTGCCAACTATTTTTCACCAAAATTTGATGAAATAAAAAGTGTTTGTTAAGAATGTTCTTATCTTTCCATAAATGTAAAGTTTGTCAAATTATGAGTTTAGTTAGTAATTATTACTTATTTTCTAATGGAGTTACATATAAAGTGCTGATTGACACACTACTTGAAAAACAACTATAACTTTCAAATGGTACAACCTTTTTTAAATCCAAAAGATGCATCATATTCTGTGTTTCTTCTACTATAAGGAGAAAAAATAAAAAATTGAATTTTGTAGAGTTTTGAATTAGTTAAGGTGGTCAAACACTAGATTTTTTTTATTCTAGAAACACTAAAGAAAAAAATTAATTAATTATTATTTATTTAGAATAATAATACCCAAAAATATGTGTCACATCCAAGCATGAGTCTACTACTTATATCTAGAATATTATTAAAAAATATTATCATTTGATTTTTATTAAGATGGTCAGACATATGCCTACTTATTTTTGTTCTAAAATTTTTTTAATATTGCATTAACATTCAAAATTTTGACCAATCAATTTTTATTTTTTTGAGATAAGTCCTAGTAGTTTAGAAACTAGATTCAATTTTCTAGAGATTCTTTCCTCTCAACTTTTTGATATAAAGTTAATAACAAGTAGAAAATTGCATGTTAAGTTGACATAACCCTAATTTTATAATTTTTTATTCCCACTTAAGAGCATTGTTTGGTTGACCATGATCTTGCACATACCCACTTACTTCTCATCTTTCCTGAATCACTCTACCATATACATCTATGAGGTCTCCCTTTACAATGCATTTACATAATCTTTATATGTGAGTTTCCTATTTTTACTATGCACATGAGTATTATTTGATTTAGGCATGGTTGGGTTGTGATTTTACATCCTCCTAATGAGAAGTAATTTTTCTAAATTTCTTTCTCTCTTGTATTTCCCTAACATTTCATATCTAGTAGATTCTGAGCTATTGAATTGATTTCCCCATCAAGAAAACTACACCAACTAAAAATCCAAAGGTTGGAGCAATGGAAAGTGATTAAAAGAGATGTAAATGTGGTTTTCCCAATACTTTAGGACTTATGAAAGCTATGGATAGAGTCTAGGGTGATTCTCATTCAAATTTGTTGAGATAAGGTCAAATATTGCTTAGGAATATGTGTTTATGGTTTGTTGCTACATATTTAAAGAAATGTAGCTATTTTAATCTATTTCTAAATCCTCATGAACCTGAGCTAAATCTCAATTCAAATAATCAAATTATGTGAGAATACTATTGAAAGAACTACTAAAAGTATCATAATAAGTGAAACATCCTCAGGATTTAATTTTAGGGCCATCTGATTGTAGTTAAAAGTTGAATACTATTTGTTGTAGCCCAGTCTAGAAAATGTTATTGAGAAAGGAGTTTTCCACCTAAAGGTATCAAAGTGGGCCACTCTTTTGGGAGCTTTGAGGGAAAAAAGCTTAGTTATCCTAAAAAAATTGAATATCCTTTGGAGATGCACAAAAGATACTTCTAAAAAACTAAGTGTTGTCATGCAAACCAATTATAAAAGAAAAGCACTATTAACACCTTTAGCAAAAAGTAGAAAAATAGAGTGTGTAAGATAGAAAAAGAATTACTCCTTGTGCTACATTTTTGAATGGAAGGAAAAGAACATTGTAGAAAATCTAAGTGTTTCTTTCTCTCCCACATATCCTAGTATTGTAAAGATATCTTCATTCTAGATTTTTGAGAAAAGTGAAGCACTTCCCGCAAAGCTAAGTATTTACGTTATTCAATGACCTTTAATTATATCACTTTACTTTAAGTAAAGTAAGAATGCCTTCAGTAAATTAATGTTTTAAGTGAAAATAAAGAGAAATTTTAAATAGTTGTCGCTTAAGGAATTAAATGCAAATCTAGCCATTATAACCATTGGCTAAACTTAATTTTGTTTGTGTGGCACCAAATCTATAATTCCTTAAAGCTATGTCATCATATTTACAAGCAATTGGTTTCTACAAGTTTATTCAAATGACTATTTACCAAGAACAACATCATGTGCAATCATAGAAAATGGAAATCAAAGTTGTTGATTATGAAAGATTAATTGGCTTGGAAAGTGACCTGTAAAATATTATTCAAACACATCCTTTATGTTCTATGACTTGGTTGATCTACATAGGTGGCTAAATTCCCAACACATTCACCTAATCACTCTAAAACTCAAAGAGAGTGGATTAGTAGAGGCAATCAACTTTCAAATGGTTGTTCATGCACCTAAATCAGTAAAGGATTGAATTGAAAGGTAGAATTTGAAAATGCAACAAATTGGAAGGTACAATTTGGAAATTTCCAAGCTTCTCGTATTTGCAAATAGGACCCTATGATGGATTTCCCAAAAGATTGCCTAGATATTTGGAGGATAAGTTCTAGTTTAGTTGTGTGAACAAATTTTGGAGGTGAGCACTTGTGTTCAAATGTTAAGAAATTTCTTGAGATTTGATTTCCTATTGCAATAGGCTTGTATTCATATGCCTCCATATTAGATTTTGAGAACTTGGTAAAATGTTTTGAAGGAAAGGGCAACCTATTAGACTATGAGATACTCGGGCCTTAATATGATCTAGTAAATTTTGTAGAGGATCATTTGAAGTTGGGGTATGGCTATATGTATGTCCTGAATATAGAAGAATTTTGGTCTAGGTGTCTCAATGAGTACCAAACTCATTAAAGGTTTTAGTCAAGGATAACTATTAATGAAATAATATTGTATAATGACTCTCTTTATGTCTCTGATCTTGTAGATGATGGAGCCTACATGTACCCTACATCTTATGAGAAGATCAAGAACAACACAATTCTATTTACTCCACTTGCTAAGCTAGTCATTGATATGATGGAGGATCTCATGTAGTGGATAATTAAAAGTATAAAAAATGGGTGCACCAGACCCATACAAGGAAGAAAAGGACTAGGGCTACCAATTCAACAGATGGAGTTTTAATGGTAGCAACCTATTGAGCTTGACCATAATTGCCACTACAACAATATCTACTACGTCATCACAATCCATTGGCCAAGGAGGGTACTATCCTCTAGAAAAGAATGTGCTGCTTACTTTGACTTGTGGAGCTATCCCTCTTCCAAACATAGGGAAGATGGGATAAAAGGGTAATGACAAGGATGAGGGGAAGGAACAAGAGAAATTAGGGGTTAAGGCATCCTCCCCTATTCAAGTCATCAATTTAGATGGTCATACCAATCTCATGGATGGACAAGAACAAAAAGCATCTCAACAAGGGGAAACATTAGTTCCTTTAGTTACCAAGGTAACTGCCTTCCCTAGTGCCTCCTAGAGAAAGCCAACCTTGTTGATTTTAAGGAAGTTGTTTGATTCTTCTGGACTACAATTTTCTATCAATGTGCTTTCTATAGACTCTTGATTTAAGAAAACCATTGATAGAAAGAAGAGGAGGTATGAGGATGCCACCCCATCAAAATACTTGATCACACAAACCACCTCCTCTCAACCATCAAATCAGACTAAGAAGTAGAAGATGATTACTCCATTGTCTATAGATTCAACAACTAGACACATGTTAGTTAAACTTATAGAGCCTCAAAAGGAATCAAGGTTTCATGAGCTCTCAAAAATGATTTGAAAAAAATAAAATTGGATCTTGGTATTCTAGTTCATGGCTCCATGGTGAACATGTGGAAGTTAACCAATAAAAATATTGAGGACAAGTTGGAGGAGTTAAGAGAAAAGGAGATTAAAAAGGCTTTCAACAAAGATCTAGTAGAGTATATAAAGTTTTCACTTAGGTGTACTTCTTTTAGTCAATTCAATCCAAACGTAGAAGAAAATAAGAACTTATTGGTCAAGCTATAGTAGGAGACATGGTTAGTGTACTGCCTGCCCCTAGGTCACATTTTTGTTGTCATTACCGAACTCTTTTAGACTAGTTTTATGCTTATGATTAGTAGCATTACTTTAAGTTTATCATTTATTGTTTCAGATTCAGTTGATTTTTACAATGAGATTACTTGGTACTCTATATTTCATATATGCATGATGATTATATAGTATTTTCTATTATTGATGATGATTATCATATGTTTTTTCTTATGGATACTTACCCCATACTTGCATGTGTATGGTGTGCGTGTTTGTTTTCTTTATGTATGGCATGTTTGATATGGTTAAGGAAGGGAGTCGTAGTCACCTCCTAGTCGAGATCTACACAATGCACCACTTCTTGCCATTGCTTGTGGGTATGTGCAAGATCATGGTGTCCCAAAAAGTGGCAATGTGAAAAAAAAAGAGTTTGAAGACGCCTAAAAGCGCTTCAAAATCTGCTCTGACTCTTTTTTACCTATCCAAGAACCAAACCTGGAAGGTTAAGCCGAGCCTTATCAGATATCTGATATCATATCGGATATCCAATATCATATCGGATATCCGATTTGATATCAGATATCCGATTTTAAATCCAATATCTGACTAATAATTAAAATCATATAATAGTATGATATATTATTTAATATTATTATTATTGATATAAAATAATAATGATAATATTAGATAATATATCTTACTATTATATTATAATAATATTATTATAATTATTATTATACTATAATATAATAATAATATTATTATAATAATTATTATACTATAATATAATAATAATAATATTATTATATTATAATCGTATAATATTATACTATAACAATAATATTATAATAACATTTTATATTATAATATATAGTAAATTAATATAATAAATATAAAATATAATATAAAAATATATAAAATGTAATATATATGTTATATTATATATATTATAATATCGGATATCCGATATAATATCGGATATCCGATACCTGTGCATGGATTAAACACAAAATCACAGACCCACGGCCCTTATTTTCACGCAAATTTGGGCCAGTCAGATCGGATATCAGATAATAAATCGAATATCAGATAGCAAATCGGATATCAGATATCAGGTATGTTCCCCCCCCCCCCCCCCCTGACTCATTTTTAACCTAAATTTAATAGATTTTAACAAGATTTTGTTTGTTTTAGTTGAATCTAGGGTTTTTTTGACAAAAATGGTTAAAATTTAGATTTTTTTTTAATATATATTACGTTTTGCAATTCAATAGGAATGGCTGATCAAAATGATGACACTGAGGTAGGGAATAATATTCCTCGCAACCCACCACCAAACGATCCAGTATCCCCACAAAACCGTCCACCAAATGATCCTCTACCTCCTCAAAACCCTCCTCAAATCAAGGATTTGATAAATGAAAATCTCACTGAGTTGAGAGGTTTGCATAGAACATACAATAATGTACCTGCACTGGCTCCTATGTTATCCACGTTAAACACCATAGTGGATAACATTGAAACTCTTACAAACCAACAAAATGCCGCTCTTCGTTGGCGTGATGAAATGCACCAGATGTTTGATGATGGTTTGGATTATGATGAGGTCGCGGCCCTCAACATAACCAAAGATGATTTGGGAAGCCTTTTTGCTAACCCAAAAATGGGTATACCAGTTGACCCAAAAAAAACCAAACTATCGATTAAATGGTGCACAAATGACGCCATACGTGCAAATTTTTGGGACCATTGGTGGATGGTCTTTGATATCCCTCCACATGACAATTTAGACATACCATTTTATTTCCTTAAAAAATTATATGCAGAATTTGTGTTGAAACTTAAAGTGAACTATTGGAGCGTGAAGCCCAACATGGGCTTAGGACTAGGAGCTCCTCAGGATAGACCCTCTTCCCAGCGGAAGAAACTTGGCACTTTTGTTCCCCCCCCCTGATATCTCCCCTGAAGCATCCAGATATTATGGCAGAGGCTACCTCTCAGACCATCAGAGCCATTCATAGGGTGAGTAGCCTAATGATATCTCAGGCTAGGTCAGTCTTGCCTCCTCGTGTTGATGATGTTGGTGCCAGTTCATCATCGGCTAGCTCATCACACGTTTGTGTGCCTCACACTTGCATTACATGCAAGAATATTTGACTGGGTCCCATAGGTGATCTTCCTGAGTATCATTTTGTATTAGACGAGGATACACCGGACGCATGTGCAGAGGCTACAGACCCTGATGCGAGAGAGGAGGGGAATGTAGAGGCATGGACTCCTTCGATGTCGATACGTGTATACATTTTTTTGTTATGACATATGTGATTTAAAGTTAATTTTTATAATACAGCAATTTTAATTTTTAAGCCATACTGACTTTTACATGTATGTGATCTTCATTCATGTTTAGTTGATGACCGAGGAGGAGCTCAGACAGATAGATGATGCTACACTCTCGGCCATTTCATTTGGCCTTGAGACATCTATGGTATATTATGTTGTGTTCGCATTTCTTTTTTCTATTTGATATTGTAGCATATATGGTTGCTAATCTTTCTTTTATCTTGCAGATACCACCTGCCCCGGGGGCACAAAGTGCGAGGGGTGAGCCAGCATGCATTGACAAAGGAAAGGTAATTAGATGTTTTCTAATTGATTAAATATTGATGCATTCTTGTAAAATGTTTGTGGTAATCTCATTTAATTACATTATTTATTGCATATAGGGTGTGGCTACTGGCGATGAGCCTGTACAGATTCGACGTCCTAGATCATCAGGGATTTTCATTCGCACAGAGAGCCCCATTGTATCTATAAGTATCATTTATTTTTTATTTTTTTAATTGATGCAGAGGAAAGTATGATTTTTGTTCTATACAATTTCTATTATTTTTTCTGTACCAATAATGATTCATGTCTTGCATATGTTCATTACAACTTAAATAGGCTTATATGCACCTGTCCAACCGACCAAGTTGGTTACAAAGGTTTATTTAATCAAACAAATACCCAATTACTACTTTCCCTCCAAAACTAATATGACCATTTGAATTTGAAATTCAAATTTCAAACTATAGTTTTTATGCATTCCCTAACTTTCTAAACTATTCCATTGACTCAAAATTGGTCATATGGATTTATTAAATGCAACTAAGTAAATTTCCATAAAATTGAAGTTTTTATTTTTTTTTCTCCAAACCACCGTACACTCTGATCTCCACATATGACATATATAAAGGTCTACATGACCGTTGGAATAACCATATAGGCGTTCCCAACCATAAAACAAGCAAACAACCACTTTTTGCTAATACTGTTTAGACTCTAAATACCCTATTCTAAGGCCTTTTGGTCCCATGGAGTCACTTGGTTTATAACAACACCAAAATGCTTGTGGGCCTTACATGTGCCTTTATTACAAAACATAGACCAACTTGAATCCTCGCTTTCATGGAGTGGCAAGGTGTCTGGCAACAGAGATACTTGTTCCCCCCTGCCACATAGGTTAGGTGCCTTGCACCACCTTTCCTCTCTCTCATTCTGAACACTAGTCCACCAAGTGAGTGATGTTCCTCTCAGTCTTGTTGTTGCTAATTTTACCTTCTTATCTGCCTCTATGTCTTCAAGATCAAAGTAGTTCTCAAGGGCCTCTATCCACCCTAGCACTTCTTCACTATCCATTTTACCCTGGTATATTGGAAAATCAATATGGTTCTTCCCACCATTACCTTGTACTGCCTTAATGATTCTCATAAATCTCCTTTCTTCAGGATCATCTGTTGTCTCATGCTCTTGCCTTGCATTACCAACCTCTTCTTCTTCATGGTTCTCTCCATGATTTCTTCCTGTAACCTCTTCTCGTCTAGGTTCTTTCCTTTCCTTTTCTAAGGATTCTATCCTTGCAATAAGCTTCAGCCTCTCTCTTCTCATCTGTCTTTCTTCCCTCACTCTAGATGCTTCAAGTTCTCTACTCTCTCTTTTCTCTTTTGCCAACTCTTCTCTCAATTCTTCAAGTTCTCTAGCCATTTGATTTTTTGGAGGCATTTTCACAACAATTTTTCTTCCTTCCCAAGGGCCAACTCACTGATTCTCTTTCTTTCCTCACCAAGAAATCTCTGGACACCACTTATGTACCTTTCAACTCGGGGACACACAAGGAGGAATTAGACACACCAAGGCTTCAACAAAGGGACCAACACACTAATGATTTTCAAGATTATAGGTCTTGGTCACACTCCTAAACACCCAAACTTCAAAAACCTCCTTAAAATGGCTTAAAAACCAAGGCCTGCTTGTTCAAACCCCAAAACTCAATTCTAGAACATTTTGACTTGTCTAATGACGAGATATGATCATGACAACCTACATGAACCTATCAAATGATACATCTACCATATGAAATCCTAAAATCCTATCTCATGCCCAATTACAACTTTCTTCCACATATGAGTCCAACATTATAACTTTGTATGCTTCCATGAGCCATAATTGGTGCAAGGATTGCCCAATTGACTTCAAGAGATGTTCCATGACCTCTGTAATGCCTTGGATCTTCAATGTTCCCCTAATGATGATGGGATGATCTTGCATCACTTATCTTCATAAATAAATTCAAAACTAATTTCCGTGATATTAACAACTACTATTTTGTATCTCATAGGAGACTCCTAGTGCACATGAGGTTCGACGGGACAGTTATGTAGATTTGATGACGCGGCCACTCACTCCTGAGGAGGAGCCTACAATAGTAAGTTGTAGTTTGAATTCATGATTAAATATGTTATAAATTTAGCATGCTATGAATTATAATGTTATAGTTTAAATTGTAGATTCATCTGACAAAGGTATTTGACATATACAACCCACAATCACAGAGGTACTAGCATTGCCGAGGGCATATGAGAGGACTCCTGACCGACGTAGGAGGTCGACGAGAGAGGTATTTATTATGAAATTTTGATACTATTAATCCCCAATACAGAAAAGATCATTATGAATTTTAGTAATTCAATGTTAGATACGTAGAATCATATAAATTTAGTAGTATAACTTTGGGTTTTCCTTTTTTGTTTATGTAGGAGGCATCCGATCCACCTAGTGCAGCAAAGAGGCTGCATTTTGATCATCCACCAGCACCCTAGGATAGTATAGTTTTCGTAGGATGCATCATGAGACATTTTGAGATGGCATATGCCACATTGTAAATAGAAACATTGATATTATACACATTCTGATGGCAGGATCAGCCACATTTTGTATATGGATCTATGTATTTTGATATATATATATTTGAGTACTTTGTCTATGGATACATGATCTTTGATATATATTTGTGTAAAATCTTGTCTATGGATACATGTATTTTGATATATATTTTTATCATTTACGTGCACAATGATATACATATTAATTTAGTATCTAGTATTGTTCAATTTATCGTGGATCATGTGTCATGCCCTAAATTTTACTAGTAAAAACACAACAATTTTTTTTTTTTTTAGCTTATGAAGTCGCATAAGAAATTACATATTGTAAAACAAGGTTATCATTGAATAGGAGTTCAAGACTCATGTGAATAGTGTGAAGGTGTTAACATTTTAGTCATAGGTGGTTTTCAAATAGATTGGATGACAGTCTAGTTCAAGTTAGTGTCACGAGTCAAACGAGCAAGTTCAAGATACAACACTCATAAATTAGTGAGGTAATTCATATCCTAACAAGCCTCTGATACTAATATTCTATTAGGGTCTGTCAATTGTATCATATGGACTAGGTCGTGATTCTAGCATGTAAGGGAAGGGGATTAGAATTACTTATTATCCTCATTACCAATGTACACACATTCATTAATCATTACAATATATATTAATGTGACAATTAGTATATTACTATATCCTCATTATCTATCAACATTGCTTCCTCACCAAATTATTGAGTGCACAACAAGATTGTAAGCAATCTACTAAGTTTTAAATTTATACAATCAATGGTATCACATAACATCTATGGATTGTTATTATCAACTAGTCATTTACAATACCACAAGGAGAAAAATTTCTTTCACATTTTCAAATGATAACAATGATGTCAAAGCAAATCTGTGACTCGTACCAATGCTTTCATAAAAATATAAACTCCAAATGAAACATGCATATACAACCTTATCAATATTTTCTTCTACACGTACATTAGGTAACAATGATACAATCTCCTTCCATCACAATGGGGCAACATAAGGGACTTTTCAAAATCATAAGGAACATGGACATTGAAAGATATGGACAATGAGTAGCATGAACATTGTCCAACATGATTGTTGAGAACATGAACAAGCTGGTGAATCCTCCTTCACAAATGAGGGCACAATGTCAAGTTTTCTCATCCAACATCAATCTGCAAGATGATCATTCCAAGCCATTTCCATTGCTCCCTTGGACACAAATCTGCATATGCAACAAAACAAAATAAAAAGGACCATGGGTGCTTCCCACCCAACCATAGGCCTCAAAGAGACCACCCCCGCGCTAGGGAACAAGGCTCAAACTGGGATACACATACAATCTTTCAATGCATAAACATTACATTTCAAACTTGAACAATTTCCCCCCAAGACTATTTCACAATGGCTTCACAGATGGAACCATAAACATAGGGTGAAGGTGTGTTCTAAAATGGAGACTTGCCATACCAAACCATATTTGCAATAAACAATTTTCATGCCCTCTCGGGGCTATCATAATTCACCAAATTTTATTCCCTCTTGGGGCTATCATAAATGAACCATTTAATGCCCTCTCAGGGCCTCCACATTTCCTCCTCCAAACCCACTACCATCAGCTGTAACTCCTCAAACTTCTTTTCTACACCATACTTTCCTTATCACCCCCAGCAAGATATGAAATGTTATGGCATACAATGGAGCCCATACTCCAAGGTTCTCAATACATTTTTCGAACCCAACTTAAGCCCTTCACCCTGGACTTCTCTTCCCTTCCCACAAGGGTGAGTGTAAGTCCCAATCCCATAACAATACTCAAGCACAAAACAAGAAAAGAAAACCAAGTAGAAATAAAACAAGAAATTTTGGCAAACACCCCACTAGTTTGGCCAAGACGCTCTAATAAAGCCTTCCCACTAACTTATTTTAGCAAAAACACTAAGCCACTCCATCCTTATGAACTTGTCTCCTCTAACGGTTCATTGATAGCCCTCACAAGCTCTGAGTTATGACCCTTGAAGGATCGACCTCAAAATGCACTTAGAGCACCTTGAAGACTCCTCGGTACGAGGTGGCCGCAAATGATGGATGGTCTTCATGGCCAGAAAAAAAGTGTGACTAGGGTTCACCCGCTCATCTGGAACTAATGGGACTGACGATTCGATGCCAAGATCAGCGGTTTCAAAGCTACGTTGTGGTGCACCTATGAACTGAGGCACACTGCGAGTTTTGGCATCGAGCGAGATTGTTGTGCCGAATCCAAATGGAATGTGATCTCTCAAAAATGAGATAGGTTATTTTAGGCCTCAAGATCACCGTCTTGTAGCATTTGACAGTTCGTCGATAGCCCTCACGAGATTTGAGTTATGACCCTCGAAGGATCGACCTCAAAATGCACTTAGAGCACCTTGAAGACTCCTCGGTACGGGGTGGCCGCAAATGATTGATGGTCTTCATGGCCAGAAAAAGGGTGTAACTAGGGTTCAACTACCCATCCGGAGCTAATGGCACTGACGATTCGATGGCAAGATCAGTGGTTTCAAAGTTACGCTGTGGTGCACCTATGAACTGAGGCACACTGCGAGTTTTGGCATCAAGCGAGATCGCTGTGCTGAATCCAAATAGAATGTGATCTCTTGAAAATGAGATTGGTTATTTTAGGCCTCAGGATCACCGTCTTGTAGCATTTGACAGTTCATCGATAGCCCTCACGAGCTCTGAGTTATGACCCTCGAAAGATCGACCTCCAAATGCACTTAGATGGGGTGGCCGCAAATGATGGATGATTGTTTGAAGACTACTCCATGTGTCACTATCTTTCTTGGAAAAAAAATTGCTTTTTAACATCAAGCTTGCAATATTATCAATTATTGTCAAACTTTTTCAACCAAGTCAAAATTTCAAATGCAAATATTTGTTTGCATTTTTTGCTAAGGGGAGTTTCATAAATTGACTTTGATTTTCTATGTCTCTAGTGCTTGAACATACTTAAAATGGCTCTTTGGTCTTAGAGCTATTGGTATTTTCTAACTTCATGGTCTATGATATGCATACTAAGAATTTCTTTCACTAAATGGTTTCCTTGATCTATTGACTACACTTAAATTTGTTCACTTGTCATCTCTCTTTCTATATGTTCAATACAAAGAGCTAGAAGAGACAAATAATCTTTCTTACCTTCATCTCTCTAAGCACATGATAGAAATCAATTCTAAACTTGAGAAAAGGTTAGAGGAGAATATTGCATTCTTAAATTAATCTCCCTTAAGACCTTTACATACACACGGGGCATTCTTAAATTAATCTCCATGGAAGAAAATTTCATAAAACTAAAGATTCCATAGTGTTGAAACATAAAATCCAAGATCTCATTTATGATGGGATTGTTGATACCTCTAATGACTCATCCACTCATAGCCTTCATATCCAACTTCATATCATGTCAGTATGCATGTGCTATCTTGCTTATTGGCTTTAATTGCTTATCCTACATGCTATCTTCTTTCATGGATTTTATGGCTTATCCCAAATGTGCTTCATACAACTTTTCAATATGAAATTCTTTCAAAACATTATACAATATTATGACTCTTTATGCTTTCAAATGCTATGATTGGTTGTAAAATGGAAGAAATCAAGTATTCTAATTGTTCATCCGTACTTTATGGATTTTTTTTATTTGATTAGTTTGATAAAAATAGTTTTAATAATCATAATGTCAGCTTTATGTCAAATAAGGAAAAAACCAAATTTGTAATAAGATATCTGCATGCAATTATCTTTCATATAGTTATAAATGCTCTTAAAATTGTTGTTATAGCCTTGTATCACATGCAAATATGATTTGGAAGAACTTGTTCAATATCTTCCTCTTATAATTCCTTACAAAGAACCTACCAAAATACAAAAACCATATACAAAAAACTACACATTTTACATCATAATACATCATAAATTTTAGAAATTCTCCCCAATACCACCCCCCTCCAACTCTTCATGATGTACCTACATTCCAATATCATACAAAAATTAGTAACTTATTGTATTAAACAAGATAATCATCAATTCATTAAATCATTATGAAGAAAATAACATAAGAAGTATATATACCTAGTCAAGTATTCCAATAGGGTCCTCTCTCTGTTTTAGGGTCTCCAACAAGGCTTCATGATCAGCATTAGCAATAGTAAAAAGTTCTTTTACTTTTGGTCTTCCTTGATGCTTCAATAACTTTACATTTATTGCTATAATAAGATGTGTATATATGAAAATTACTTTGTGCTTCTGATAGTCTTCGAATGCAGGAATTTCGTTCCTTCTAAGCATGTATGTCCGCAGCCATGTTCTAGCAACAACCACTGAACCAGTAGGATACGTGAATCCATCATCATCTGTGATCAGTTGTGCAAGTTTTTGTTTTCCTCTTACACAACGTGCTAACCAATAATTGGATTTCTCATCATTCCCTTGTGGTGCAACCAATGCAAAGACATGTCCTGGCTGAAGTAGATCTGATAGATGATTATGCTCAAGTGAACTTTTCATCTCATCATTTTTGATAGAGGGTATGATAGAAAATGGAGTAAGATAATGTGGAGCCCATGTGTCCACCCACTCACTTGACTCACAGTGATCTCAATCACACTAAAAACAAGTACGACAAAAACAAGCTAGTTGTCGTGTCCAAATGGTCCATGTATTAGAATTAGAGCTCTGAAATGAATGCATTTTTGATGAGTCTGTCATTGTAGCAGAATCCAATCTATCACCTATGGACCCTTCCTCAAACAACCAAAAGAACCTGCGTACCACTGAATTAAGAGTCCCCCCCTGTGATAATGCTAAACTACACCAATCAACAATGCTACGAGCATCAAGAAGCTCTGTTGTTGAAATCTTCAGTTGCTCCTTAACTAGAGCTCTCTTCACACATGCCCCTGCTCCATCATGTTCCCCTTTTCCATGGCCAGACTCAAAAAAATTCCAAATATGAGGCACCCCTATCTCTATGTGCATCCTACACAACCAATAAAACAAGCGAGCATTCTTGAATTGACCTGTACAGTTATCTGACCAAATGATATGTCTATCCATAGCAATTGCATGCTCGTGTAAGAAATAAAAAAAATTCTCGAAACAATGTTGCACAAACTCATGAGAGTGAGATCTATCATCACTCATATAAAAATGATACTCTCTAATAATCTTTCGATTATCTTCCGCACTATCAGGGGCATGTCTATATGTTATGTGAACAAAAATTGCAATCTGAATAGAGTTGTAATACTGAGATTGTGTCTCATTTTGAGGTTGCAATGTGTAGTTCTCAGCAAAATCAACAACTAATATAATAGTGCCAATGGGAAAAGTCTCCTTACACGTTCTAAATTGTTGATCCAACCACTGAGACCTGTGACTATGTCTTGCATACTTGTAAAAAAGATTTGCCTTGAAATCTGAAATAAAATCAGCCACATTGATATCTTTTCCAACCAATTCACATCTAGAGCTCTCACTCCCACTCTTCAATGTGTATTTCACCATTTCATAGACCCTTTTTTTCACTATTGTCTTTCCAAGATCTTGTTCACACCCCTCATGGAAACATGTGTCAAACTTGGATAAGCCACCACATTCTGAACACTTCTCATTTAAGCAAGCATTTTTATAAAAGGAACAACCATCAACTCTACGACATAAGAGTTGATCTAACAAGTCTCTTGATGATTTTGGAAGCCCACTAGCCCCACAATCCTCCAACATTTCTTTACTATACAAAGTAGAATGGATGGAGCATAATAGTTCATGGTGCATAGAAAACTCAACATGATATTTGCAACAACATGTATTTCGAATTTTGAGTGGCACACAATAAAATGGCTTCAAAGATTCAAAAGCCCTTTGTGATATATGAACACTTGGATGACTCTCTCTAAATTGTTTGAACAACATAGTTTGACTTACCTCCAAATAGTGTTTAGGATGTGGTGTGCGGTCTCTGATGCCAATTCTCAACTTTAAGACATCTTTATCATTGGGTGATACTTGTGAGTTAGAGTGCCAAAATTGTATAATTTCTTCCTTCACATCGTCGGATAGCTTCTTATCAAAACGTGGAAGTCTCCCACCAAATGCCCATGTTTCATTTTGAAGAGGATCATCAATTTTCTCTCATCAACTAAGTGCTCTTCTCAAAGTAGTAGGATTTAGATTCAAATCAATACAAGTTTGTCTCATATATCTACCCTTTCTCAAATGATGACTTACCAAAGAGGTTGTAATAACCCTTTGAGCAGCTCTATTATCCTTCTCTCTGCTATTTTTCCCAACGCTATTGAGAGCACTGAAAAGATTCTTCACAATAATGGCATTTCTTTCCAACTTTTTATTGACATGAATTTTCAATTTGGAAAGCTTAGGTCTCATCTTTTGCATCTTTAATAAGTGCATGAAAAGCTGACATTGCTCTACCACTGTCTTGTTGCCGAAAAACATCTGATATAGTCTTGAAGCCCATAATTGAATGGTTCTTTCTGATTTTTTTCCTTCCAAACTAGTCATATTCGTTTCATCAATTTCAATTATCCATTTTGGTGTTTTAGAACCTTCATGTCGATTATAGTTAGGAGATATGTAAGGTTCTTGTGCATTAAGTTCCTGTGCATTGTCATCTTCGACATGGTCAATTATGCAATTTGGATTATGACTTGGTGGCATTTCTTCTTCAAAATTTTCAATCTCTACATTTTCAATTTCCGCATTATCATTTTCAATAGGTACATTTTCATTCCCCAACTGTACATTTTCATTACCTGACTCTATGATTTAACCTTCTATTAATTCATCGTCAAATTGATTGATATTTAGCATACCTTGTCTTTTTTTTTGGTGTTTCATTTTGTCCTTTTCCCTATATTTTGCAATGTCTTCATTAAATATCTTCCTTTTACGTTTATTCTTTCGACGACTGCTGCTCCCCATTCAGATGACAAATTCAAACACCTAAGGTTATATTTTTGAATTCTTTTCGATTGGTTGGGCCCCAAAACACGACTTTTTACAAATCCCGTGAAAAAAGAGGTAAAAAAGTAATGTTGTTGGGTCTGTAGGGATAGTCAAATATTTGAAATTGATGCCAGTATAATCAGATATCCGATAATAGATCGGATATCCGATCCAGGATCGGATATCCGATATAGGAAAAGGACTTTTGGCGGGAAAAATTGCTAAGGTTTCCCTCCTTTGCCACAATAATATTAATATTATGAAAATATTTGAAATAAAACGACTTTAATTTATAACTAAGTTAATATTATATTAGTATTAGTATAAAATATCAATAATATTAATATAAAATAGTATTAATATACCTATAGTATCAATATTATTATTATACCTATAATAATATTAATATTATTAATATAGATATAATAGTGCAAATATATAGTGTTTATTTATATTAAGCTATAATATATAGTATTAATATATATTATTATTATAGCTATAATAGTATTATTATTATTACTATACATATAATAATATTAATATTTAGTGTTTATTTATATTATAATTACTATCCTAAAATAGTATAAATAGTATATCCTAAAATATTACGTTATTATATAGATATATTAATAACATATATATTAATATAATAATATTTATAATATATATTATATTTGGTAAAAATATTACGTTGTTATATATATATATATATATATTATATTATTATACATATTAATATAATAATATATAATACAAAGAGGGTCGTCATTTAATGGGTCAAAGGGGGTCATAGGTCAACCTATGACCCCCTTTGGCCCATATGAACGACTCGACTATGTCCCTAGGGGTCCTAGGACCCCTAGGGAAATACGTCGTCGTTTAATGGATCAAAGGGGGTCATAGGTCACCCTATGACCCCCTTTGACTCATATGAATGATCCAAATATGTCCCTAGGGGTCCTAGGACCCCTAAGGACATATGTCGTTATTTAATGGGTCAAAGAGGGTCATAGGTCACCCTATGACCCACTTTGACCCATATTACCCATTCGAATATGTCACTTGGGGTCCAAGGACCTCTAGGGACATATGTCGTCGTTTAATGGGTCAAAGAGGGTCATAGGGTGACCTATGACCCCCTTTGACACATAATACCCATTCGAATATGTCCCTAGGGGTCCTAGAACCCCTAGAGACATATGTCATCATTTAATGGGTCAAAGGGGGTCATAAGTCACCCTATGACCCACTTTGACCCATATTACCCATTCAAATATGTCCCTAGGGGTCCTAGGACCCCTAGGGACATATCTCGTCGTTTAATGGGTCAGAGAGGGTCATAGGTCACCCTATGACCCCCTTTGACACATATTACCCATTCGAATATGTCCCTAGGGGTCCTAGGACCCCTAGAGACATATGTCATCGTTTAATGGGTCAAAGGGGTCATAGGTCACCCTATGACCCCCTTTGACCCATATTACCCATTCAAAGATGTCCCCAGGGGTCTTACGACCCCTAGCGACATATCTCGTCGTTTAATGAGTCAGAGAGAGTCATAGGTCACCCTATGACCCCTTTTGACCCATATTACCCATTCAAATATGTCCCTAGGGGTCCTAGGACCCCTAGAGACATATATCGTGGTTTAATGGATCAAAGAGGGTCATAGGTCACCCTATGACCCCCTTTGACCCATATGAACGATTCGAATATGTCCGTAGGGGTCTTAGCACCCCTAGGAACATATGTCATCATTTAATGAGTCAAAGAGGGTCATAGGTCACCCTATGACCCCCTTTGACCTATATGAACCATTCGAATATGTCTCTAGGGTCCTAGGACCCCTAGGGACATGTGTCATTGTTTAATGGGTCAAAGAGGGTCATAGGGTGACCTATGACCCCCTTTGACCCATATTACCCATTCGAATATGTCCCTAGGGGTCCTAGGACCCCTAGAGACATATATCGTCGTTTAATGCAACAGGAGGGTTGTAGGTCACCCTATGACCCCCTTTGACCCATATGAACGATTTGAATATGTCCCTAGGGGTCCTATGACCCGTAGAGACATAGGTCATCATTTAATGGGTCAAAGAGGGTCATAGGTTATTCTATGACCCCATTTGATCCATATTACCCATTCGAATATGTCCCTAGGGGTCCTAGGACCCTTAGGGACATATGTCGTCGTTTAATGGGTCAAAGAGGGTCATAGGTCACCCTATGACCCCCTTTGACCCATATTACCCATTCGAATATGTCCCTAGGGGTCTGAGGACCCCTAGAGACATATATCATCGTTTAATGGGTCAAGAGGGTCATAGGTCACCCTATGACCGCCTTTGACCCATATAAACGATTCGAATATGTCCCTAGGGGTCCTAGGACCCCTAGAGACATATGTCATCGTTTAATGGGTCAAAGAGGGTCATAGGTTACCCTATGACCCTATTTGACCCATATTACCCATTCGAATATGTCCCTAGGGGCCCTACGACTCCTAGGGACATATGTTGTCGTTTAATGGGTCAAAAGGGGTCATAGGTCACCCTATGACCCCCTTTGACTCATATAAACGGTTCAAACATGTCCCTAGGGGTCCTAGGAGCCCTAGGGACATATGTCATCATTTAATGGGTCAAAGGGGGTCATAGGTCACCCTATGACCCCCTTTGACCCATATGAACCATTCGAATATGACCCTAGGGTCCTAGGACCCCTAGGGACATATGTCGTCGTTTAATGGGTCAAAGGGGGTCATAGGTTACCCTATGGCCCCCTTTAACTCATATAAACGATTCAAATATGTCCCTAGGGGTCCTAGGACCCCTAGGGACATATGTCATCGTTTAATGGGTCAAAGGTGGTCATAGGTCACCCTATGACCCCCTTTGACCCATATGAACCATTTGAATATGTCCCTAGGGTCCTAGGACCCCTAGGGACATATGTCTTCGTTTAATGAGTCAAAGAGGGTCATAGGTCACCCTATGACTCCCTTTGACCCATATTACCCATTTGAATATGTCCCTAGGGATCTTAGGACCCCTAGGGACATATGTCATTGTTTAATAGGTCAAAGAGGGTCATAGGTCACCATATGACCCCCTTTGACCCATATTACTCATTCGAATATGTCCTTAGGGGTCCTAGGACCCCTAGAGACATATATCGTCGTTTAATTGGTCAAGAGGGTCATAGGTCACCCTATGAGCCCCTTTGACCCATATGAACGATTCGAATATGTCCTTATGGGTCTTAGGACCCCTAGAGACATATTTCATCATTTAATGGGTCAAAGAGGGTCACAGGTTACCCTATGACCCCATTTGAATCATATTACCCATTCGAATATGTCGCTATGGGTCCTAGGACCGCTAGGGACATATGTCGTCGTTTAATGGGTCAAATGGGGTCATAGGTCACCCTATGACCCCTTTTGACTCATATGAACGATTCAAATATGTCCCTAGGGGTCCTAGGACCCCTAGGGACATATGTCATCGTTTAATGGGTCAAAGGGGGTCATAGGTCACCCTATGACCCCCTTTGACCCATATGAATGATTCGAATATGTCCCTAGGTTCCTAGGACCCCTACGGACACATGTCTTCGTTTAATGGGTCAAAGGGAGTCATAGGTCACCCTATGACCCCCTTTGACCCATATTACCCATTCGAATATGTCCTTAGGGGTCCTAGGACCCCTAGGGACATATGTCGTCGTTTAATGAGTCAAAAAGGGTCATAGGTCACCCTATGACCCCCTTTGACCCATATTACCCATTCGAATATGTCCCTAGGGGTCCTCGGACCCCTAGAGACATATAGTCGTTTACTGAGTCAAGAGGGTCATAGGTCACCCTATGAGCCCCTTTGACCCATATGAACAATTCGAATATGTCCTTAGGGGTCCTAGGACCCCTAGAGACATATGTTGTCACTTAATGGGTCAAAGAGGGTCAGAGGTTACCCTATGATCCCATTTGACCCATATTACCCATTCGAATATGTCCCTAGGGGTCCTAGGACCCCTAGGGACATATGTCATTGTTTAATGGGTCAAAGGGGGTCATAGGTCACCCTACGACCCCCTTTGACTCATATGAACGATTCAAATATGTCCCTAGGGGTCCCAGGACCCCTAGGGACATATGTCGTCGTTTAATGAGTCAAAGGGGGTCATAGGTCACCCTATGACCCCGTTTGATCCATATGAATGATTCGAATATGTCCCTAGGGTTCCAGGACACCTAGGGACATATGTCATCATTTAATGGGTCAAAGAGGGTCATAGGTCACCCTATGACCCTCTTTGACCCATATAACCCATTCGAATATGTCCCTTGGGGTCCGAGGACCCCTAGGGACATATGTCATCATTTAATGGGTCAAAGAGGGTCATAGGTCACCCTATGACACCCTTTGAACCATATTACCCATTTGAATATGTCCCTAGGGGTCCTACGACCCCTAGAGACATATATCGTCATTTAATGGGTCAAGAGGGTCATAGGTCACCCTATGACCCCCTTTGACCCATATGAATGATTCAAATATGTCCCTAGGGGTCCTAGGACCTTTAGAGACATATGTCATCGTTTAATGGGTCAAAGAGGGTCATAGGATACCCTATGACCCCATTTGACCCATATTACCCATTTGAATATGTCCCTAGGGGTCCTAGGATCCCTAGGGACATATGTCGTCGTTTAATGGTTCAAAGGGGGTCATAGGTCAGCCTATGACCCCCTTTGACCCATATGAACAATTCGAATATATCCCTAGGGTCCTAGGACCCCTAGGGACATATGTCGTCATTTAATGGGTCAAAGAGGGTCATAGGTCACCCTATGACCCCCTTTGACCCATAATACTCATTCGAATATGTCCCTAGGTGTCCTAGGACCACTAGGGACATATGTCGTCATTTAATGGATCAAAGGGGGGTCATTGTTTAATGGGTAAAAGAGGGTCATAGGTCACCCTATGACCCTCTTTGACCCATATGAACGATTCGAATATGTCCCTAGGGGTCTGAGCACCCCTAGGGACATATGTCATCGTTTAATGGGTCAAGGAGGATCATAGGTCACCCTATGACTCCCTTTGACCCATTAAACGATGACATATGTCCTTAGGGGTCCTAGGACCGCTAGAGACATATATCGTCGTGTCATGCGTCAAGAGGGTTATAGGTCACCCTATGACCCCCTTTGACGCATATGAACGATTCGAATATGTCCCTAGGGGTCTTTGGACCCCTAGAGATATATGTCATCGTTTAATGGGTCAAAGAGGGTCATAGGTTACCCTATGAACCCATTTGACCCATATTACCCATTCGAATATGTCCCTAGGGGTCCTAGGACCCTTAGGGACATATGTCGTCGTTTAATGGGTCAAAGAGGGTCATAGGTCACCCTATGACCCCCTTTGACCCATATTACTCATTCGAATATGTTCCTAGGGGTCTGAGGACCCCTAGAGACATATATCATCGTTTAATGGGTCAAGAGGGTCATAGGTCACCCTATGACCTCCTTTGACCCATATGAACGATTCGAATATGTCCCTAGGGGTCCTAGGACCCCTAGAGACATATGTCGTCGTTTAATGGGTCAAAGAGGGTCATAGGTTACCCTATGACCCCATTTGACCCATATTACCCATTCGAATATGTCCCTAGGGGTCCTAGGACCCCTAGGGACATATGTCGTCATTTAATGGGTCAAAGGGGGTCATAGGTCACCCTATGACCCCCTTTGTCTCATATGAATGATTCAGATATGTCCCTAGGGGTCCTAGGACCCCTAGGGACATATGTCGTCGTTTAATGTGTCAAAGGTGGTCATAGGTCACCCTATGACCCCCTTTGACCCATATGAACCATTCAAATATGTCCCTAGGGTCCTAGGACCCCTAGGGACATTTGTCTTCATTTAATGGGTCAAAGGAGGTCGTAAGTCACCCTATGACCCCCTTTGACTCATATGAACGATTCAAATAAACATATGTCATCGTTTAATGGGTCAAAGGCTGTCATAGGTCAGCCTATGACCCCCTTTGACCCATATGAATGATTCGACTATGTCCCTGGGTGTCATAGGACCCCTAGGGACATATGTCATCATTTAATGGGTCAAAGGGGGTCATAGGTCACCCTATGACCCCCTTTGACCCATATGAACAATTCGACTATGTACCTAGGGGTCCTAGGACCCCTAGGGACATATGTCATCGTTTAATGGGTCAAAGAGGGTCATAGGTCACCCTATGAACCCCTTTGACCCATAATACCCATTCGAATATGTCCCTAGGGGTCCTAGGACCCCTAGAGACATATGTCGTCATTTAATGGGTCAAAGGGGGCCATTGGTCACCCTATGACCCCCTTTGACCGATATGAACGATTCGGCTATGTCCCTAGGGGTCCTAGGGACATATGTTTTTATTTAATAGGTCAAAGGGACCCCCTTTGACCCATTAAAGGACGACATATGTCCCTAAGGGTCCTAGGACCCCTAGAGACATATAGCGTCATTTAATGGGTCAAAGAGGGTTATAGGTCACCCTATGACCCCCTTTGACTCTTATATATTAATAATATACATATATATTAATAATATACATATCAATATAATAATATATATATATACATATACATATTACATTATTATATTTAATGAAAATATTACGTTATTATATAAATATATTAATAACAGACATTTTAATATAATAATATTTATAATATATATTATATTTAATAAAAATATTACGTTGTTATATAAATATTATATTATTATACATATTAATATAATAATATATAATACATATTACATTTAATGAAAATATTACGTTAATGTATATATTAATAACAGACATATTAATATAATAATATATAATACGTATTATATATATATATATAAATTACGTTATTATATTTAGTAAAAATAATAATAATATATATTATATTTATAGATTGTAAGAAGATTAACATAAGATATTATTATATATTACTAGATTATATCTTGTATGTTTACATTATGTTATTATATATATATAATATATTAAAATATGCCTTTACATATTAATATAAGTGAAATAATTTAAAAATAAAAAACTAGAACGTTTAAATCGAATTTCCCTCCAAAATTTGAAGATTTTTGAAATTTGACTACCGAGCCATATCGGATATCCAATTTGAAATCGGATATCTGATTTTGAATCAGATATCTGATCAGGCTTGGTGTTTACCAAGCCTGCCCGGTCAACCCCAAAGACGTGTTTATAGAGAGTTTTAGTGATACTCAGACTTCAGGTAGCCGTCTGACAATGTTATTTTTATCGAAATTGAATGAAACGAAATGAGTTTTTTAATATCGCTCTCTAGATTCCATCAATATAATTTCTGTCAAATTCTGAGTTTGATAAGTATTTATTAGTTAATTATCAATGAAGATTATTGTAAAGTGCTGATTGACATACTGAATGAAAAATAGCTATAACTTTCAAACGGTATAACATTTTTTAAATCTAAAAGTTGCGTCACATTCTATACTTCGCCTAGTATACGAAAAAAATAAAAAGAGAAAAATTTGATCAAATTTTCTATTTTTTAGGGTGGTCAGACACAAGACTTTTTTTAATCCGAAAAAGTTTTGGTAGAAAATTCATATTTAATTATTTATTTGGAATAAAAATATCAAAAAATATGCGTCACATCCGGGCATGAGTCTAGTTTTCATATCTATATTTATATTAAAAAAAATTATGATTTGATTTTGATTAAGGTGGTCAGACATACACCTACTTTTTATTTTCGCCTTGAAATTTTCTTAGTACTGCATTAAAATTCAAACTTTTGACCAATCAATTATTTTTTTCTCCTGATAAGGCCTAGTAGTTTAGAAACTACATTCAATTTTCTACAAATTATTTTCTTACAACTTATTGATATAAAGTCCATAACCACTTCAAAATTATGTGTCAAGTTGACATAAACCTGATTTGCTAATTTTTCACTGCCACTTAAGGCCATAGTTTGGTACACCATGATCTTGCACATACCCTTGTTTAGCTTAGAATATTGTGTCTGTACATGCGTGGATTTTATGCAGATTGCAGGTACTGGGTATTGACTTTCCTAAATTGCCAGGATGAGCGTACCCTATTGCATTATCTCAATGGTAAGAGAGGGGAGATAAATCTTAAGTCCAAATCCCAAACCCTTTAGCCATTTGTCCTAATTGATAATTAGGACAAGTATCCGAGTTGAGCACCCTCTGAATGCATTAGATGATGTTAATTCGTGATTATAACCCTTTGTTTATTTTAGTATGTGTTTTGCTATGATGGGTTTTCGTATGTTATTTTATGAGTCCTTGGTATATTTTCTAGTAATTAATTCTAATTAAAAGATAAATTAATGATTTAATTTAATGGAAAATCATTATGACATTTTAATATTTAATTATATTTAATTAATTGAGAAATTAATTAAATAAAAAAATTAAAATAGGAGATAAAAGTTCAAGGATAAATTTAGAATATGATAATATTTATTTAATCTAATAATAATATATTTAGAGTTCATTTTTAAATAAATGCTAAATATTATTGTTATTTAAATTAATTAAATATTTTATCAATTAAGTTTCTAAAATCAATTAAAAGTAAAAGATATTAAACTGTTAAAATATTCTAGATCGCATGATGCAAGGATGAGTTGAAAATAAAAGAAATTAATTTAAAAAGATAAATAAGTGAAAATAATAATGTTATTTTCATAAAGTGAACATGGGATTAAAAGTAATAAAGATTAAAATTGAAGTCAAGTGGAATATTAAATAAAGTTATTTAATAATTCAACTTAATGTGCATGAAAAGATTAATGCAGGATAAAGAAAGATAAATAAAGTTAATTTGGAGTTTTGAGTCTAGTGAGCAAGGAGTCCTCTTAGGTGAACGCACAATCAGTGCCCTGATTTGAGGAGAAAACTCCTTATCACAACTTTGGGGTTCATTTCTGAGGGACAGTGGAATTTTGGAGACAGAAATTTTAGGAGACAACTTTTGGAAGTGAATTTCAGAAGGCGAATTCTAGGAAAGATTTTCAAAAGAAAGTTGTTGAAGAGGACTAAATTCTCTTACAGTTTTTGGGGATTGCATATTAGCATCAGGCTTAGGTAGGGTCTTGTGTTTTGATCACTGATTAATTACGCAATTATCCTTTCTTGTCTTCTTCGTGCCTATTGATTATTTGATCGAATTTTCTAGATTTCGTAGTATGAATCTTTCATTCTCTTGTTTGAATCTTATGATATTCATATTGTATCTGATCTATACGCTAAGATTGAAAGAAAAATAACCAAATCGAAACTCTGTCCATAGGTAAAAGAAAAATGTAGTTAATCTAGGAAGAATTTGAGATTTAAAAGAAAATTTTGTTTATTTCGAAATTTGATTGGTTAAATGTATATTACCTTTTAGACTAAAATTTTAAATGTAAAAAATAAAGAAAAAAGAAAATAATAATAATAATAATAATAATAATAAATAAAAATAACAAATAATAAGATATATAATAATATTAAAATTATAAATTTGGGGTAGAGGTCTTATTTTGGAAAAAAAAAAAAATATTTTTTATTATTATGAAAGGATAGTTGTTTTCTTTAAAAAAGAAAAAGAAAAATTTTATTATATTTTTATTAAAAAATATTATTAAAAAAATTAAAGTAATTGAATTGGGGGTGGTGGCCACCATATCCCCACCCCCCACCTACTGGGCAACATGACTGACACTGACGCAGGGTACTGTGATAGTGACCATCCTTGACTATTGCGGTTGCAGGCCCCTGCGGCAGCGCAATGGTTGTAGCCTCTTTTAAAAGGCCGACGAGCCTTTTTAAAAAGTCGGTGAGCCTTTTTAAATAAATGCTATATTAATGTTGGTTTTTTTAAATAATTTTAGTTTATTGAACTTTATTAATATTGATTTAAATAGTTATATTTTATAATTGATTAAATTAATATTAATGAAATTTAATAAGTTTATTTTTAATTTAGTTATTAATAATTTTTAGTAAATAGTTTTGTTAATTATTAAGTAATTAATAATTAATAAGAAAAATAATATAGTTGTAGGTTGTAATTAAATTTATTAAAAGATTTGAATGATTAATTAAATGTTAATTATTTAGTTATTTTATAAATAACTAATAATTAGCTATATTAACATTGATTTAATTGAATTTAAAATATAAAGGGGGTAATTTTGTATTTTACCTAAACATAGAAATGGGTTAATTGAAAAGGAGTAATTGCGAAAACTTATTACTTAAAACATGTGTTTAACTAAAAATAGGAACCAATCATTAACTCAACAATATATTGTCAATCAAATTCATACTTTGAATCGAGAACTGAAACTTTACTTTTAACCCTATCGTGTATTTTGAGATCAACCCAAATTATGAAATGGTACTGTTTTGTTTATGTTTTCTATGTTTTGGGGTTGTTTTAGCTTGACCAATTTAGGTTGTTACCAGAGGCTCGAGGTTATGTGCTCATGGTGATATGATGATTTGTTCTCAATATTTCTAAACCCAACCATCGTGATTTGTTAGTATGCTCTATGACATGATTGTATTTACTTGTTGTTATTGCTTTCCAGTTTCCTTGTGTGAAGTTGAGGTGTATGTATTTGAGATACCTAACTTAACCATTTTTGAGTCTCGATTAGTTATATTTGATAACCATTTTTGAGTCATCGATCAGTATATTTGATTTTCCTTCCAGTCACTTTGAGAGGACTGAGATGATTTGGATGGTTTGCTCTTGATGATGTCATGTTGTGACATGGTTTGACTTGACCATTTTGGAGTCTTCGATCAGTATTGTGATAGTTTTGGTTGCTTGTTGGAGAACCATTAGATAATATGATTTATCATGGATGCCTTCAGATGCTGATAGAGATCTGTTGTGATCATTATGATTATTAATTGATGTTATTCAGTTGCCCATGGAGAACTGATGTGGTTATTGTGGATTATATATATGATGTTTTCAGTCGCTTATATAGGACTGAGGTGATTTTATTATGATTCTTTGATTTGAGATTTCATGAGCCTAGGGTAGGTTAGCTACGTGTAGTGTTGGGAAGTGGCTTGCAATGGGGGTTGGGGCCCTAAGAGGCTGCCTGGAGAAACCCATTGTAAGTTGTTTAGATAAGTGATAACATTTACACTAAATGGGGATTAAAAATGAACGTAATAAGATAATTTTATGTTCTCTCCCATGCCTTGAGTGCTAGCACAGAGTAGGATGAGGTAAAGAGAATGCTTGGTTGCGACCTTGCATTTGGTAGTATTCCTCGTCAGTATGAGAGGATACTAGTGGTCGCAGGAACACAGGGGACCCGAGATTCCTAGGGGATTGCTCAGGTAACTTCCATGTGATTCTTGCGATGACACTTTGCCACTTGCATATTAGGTTTCCTACTTGTCTTTGTGGTGCCTCTGGGTCTAGATGTCGATCTATGTGTTTGGAACCTTTGAGTTAGTATACTTTTAGGATTTCCTGGACTTAGAGAGTATTTTTGATTATGTGATTTGATATCCTATTTGGGACTTGAGACTATCTCCTCAGTGCAGTGGGAGTGGACCATTTAGGTTCCATGCGGTCGGGTGGTAGTGCTTTTTACTCTTACCATTTGAGATTCGTCTGTTGCTACCATGGTTGGAGCTTCTTGGTATGCTTGTTTATCATGTATAGATGATGTTGTTTACTATGCTTTATTCTAGTATGTTAGATTTCTTTTTGGATATGATCTAGTATGTTTTAGGAGTGATGTTCCTATTACTATATTACCAATGATCTCTTTGGTGATTTAGGATATTATGTGTGGGAGATGGCTAGGACCCCATGATGGTCTAATGATGCTATTGACGATTGGGAGGAACCACATACTTAGATTAGTTGTGTTTTATGATGTTATATCTTTATGATGGATTGATGTATCATGTATGTTATTAGTTTCATTTACTTTATTTTATTGTTATCATGGATTCAAGGATGATGGTATATCATTACATGTATATTCTTTTAGCCTTTTATACCCTATGACATGTACAGTGGATGATTGAGCATTCCGAATTAATTTTCCAAGAGGCATTCAGAACAAATGTATATTAAATGTACATTGGACTATTCTTATTATTCTTTCATGTGGATGTGGTAGATGTTAGATTTGGAATTAATTAAATTTAAATGTAACTCAACATCTTGGGATCCTTAAGGAATGTAACCTGTCATGTATGTTTGTTGATGATTATATGTTATTGCTTCTGCTACTATGTATTTGACATGTATGTTATACTTTCTTATTTTTTTTTTAAAACATTGTTTGGAAAACTTAGTAAAACTTTAGGTTTATTCTTTTGGATCCCTTGGTGGGGCGTTACAGTTAGGGCAAGTAGGTTGAGTATGGGCAGTTCAAATAATGGGTAAGGGTCCCCTATTGGTTGAAAATATGGGAAGTTTGGTACTAGAAATTCACAACATTAGATAGGCTATCTCAAATTATAAATCAACCATAAAAAAGGTAGCAGAAAAATTGATAGAGCAATTTTTCCTTCTACAATAAGTGATAGATATGAAGAAACATGTAGGCATTGCTCACAAGATCCTAAAGATTATTCAAGAGTATTTGTTCCAATAGAAGAAATCCTTGGAGTTTTCCACTAAAAATTCTATGAGATCTGTAAGTGAACTCAAGGATGTGCACAACCTAGTGCAAAAGGTCATTGACAAATTATTTCAATATTTGAAGATCTTGCACATAGAGTCCTTTGTGTCTACTAATGGAAAGTTTGTAGACATCAAAAGAATGAAGCCTAAGTTCCTAGCACTCATTTATGAAGTTTTTGACCTAATTAACTTCCAAGTGGCCAAGATCAAGAAAATGTTATTATTTGATTTAGTTACAAAGAGGAAAATGGAGAAGTTCCAATCAAGGGTGGCCGAAATTGATGAACTTATTGAGATGCACGATTATTGGATGATCAAAGTTGATAACATCCTCATTTTAGGTTTCAAAGAGTTGGATAAAGTAACTGAAGCTAGGAAAGCATATAGGGATAAATCAATTACTTCTAAGAATGCATGATTATTTTGATGCTTCCCCTAACATTTTTCATTCTTCCCCTCTTCCTTCTTTTCTTTCCATTTTTGGCATTTTGATAAATCTTTTTCATGGACAATGATTAAAACTTGTCCTATTTTTAGATTATTCTATTCATAGATGCTCTACTGAGTAATCATCTAATGTAATCAACCATTTTGAGAAGGCCTATAAAAGTAGACTTTTAAGATGTAAATAAGATCAAAACAATTTACTTTGGGAAAACCCATGTAGCTATCAGTACTGTGTGGGATCATGCGTTCATTTTAAGTTTTCTTGTTCATTTAGTTTAGGTGGAGTTTTTGGAGTGTATGAATTAATGCTGAAAGTTGAATGAATGTGAATGAACTTGGCTTTGTTTCATTTATTCAATAGTCTCTATGCTTTACTCTCGTCAGTCTAAGCTTGTTTTCTATTCATTATCGGCTGTGTGTTTAGTTTAGTTCTATAAGAAAGTTGGAAGTTGGTGTAGGAATAGTTGAGGAATGAACAATCCAGGTATTATCAAAACTATAGCTTATTCTATAATCTTGGAATTAATAATTTTTCTATCTTCCTTTCTTCATGTTGTTGTAGCTAACTATGCATGTCTCATTTATCTTCCTTGATTAGTTTGAGTACATTTCATATTGTGAGATAGTCCCCCTTATTTACCCAAGTTGTTCAAAGCCTTGTGGCTTTTTTTTTTTTCCTCTCCCACTCTCTAGTTCAGAGCATACCCCAAAAACCAAAAAGATAGATTCATTGCACATCTTGCACTCATAAGGGAGTTGTACCTTTCAATTTAGGGGTCATTGATAGATTGCTACATTGCCCCATTCTATTGTTAACTTTTTTATTTTTCACAAGCCTTTGGGCATGTAAAGAGTCAAACTATAAACCAATATATTAAGGAAGGAAAATTGTAAGCGAAAAAAAATTTGTGACTCTACTGGAGATGATACTCATGTGTCCTAAGTTCTCTTAAGTAGGTCTGTCTATGGCCCTTCTAAGAAACTTAGAGATAATCTCCGTGGCAATCAAATAGTTGAGTCATGTATAAAAACTATTAATTAAAAATGGAGTTTCCTCATGAAGGGCAAATCCTTGTAGTGAAACCTAATATTGGCTTCTACGACAAGCAAGAAGATATAAACAAATAAGTTGAATAACCTTACTTGGAATAGCTAAAAGTCCCTAGACCAATATAGAAGAGTAAGCTTCACCCTTGAAATAGAGGAAGAAAATGTCGAATATTAGGAGGGATTTTTATGAGAAATAATGTTTATAGAAGTCCATCCATTGTAGGATAATATAGTTCATCTTAGATTTTACATCAATGTTTCCAACCCAATCAGCACCAGTGTAGGCTCTTAATTAAAATTTCTGATTTTTCTTATAGTATAGGCCAAACTCCTCTATTCCTTTCCTATATCTCATCATTGTCTTTACATCCATCAAATGATTCTCCCTAGGATTAGTAGAGAATCTTGTAACTATCCCTATAGATAATGCAATGTTAGGTCTTCTGTTTAATATATATTGTAATTTTCCAATCATAGACCTATATAGTGTTCGATTCACTTTAGTTGAATCATCATTCTTTGACAACTTGAGGCCTATCACCATACATGTACTTTCTAGTTTTGACAGAGTGATGTATATAAAATGTTTCATTTGATATGCTTGCAAACCCAAAAAGAATTTGATCTCTTCAAACATAGACATTTCAAATTCTTCTTTCATTTTTTTTGCAAAATCCTTATGTAAAGCATCTTGTCCTCCAAATATGACATCATCAACAAAATTTTTAGATAATAGAATACCTTTGCCTTTCTATATTTTTATATATAGAATGTTGTTATCATCATTCCTTTTAAATCCAATCTTCACAAGATACTTATGAAGTCTCTCATACCATGCTCTTTCTACTTGTTTCAAACCATATAGAGCTTTGAGTAATTTATATACCATATTCTTATTGTTAACATCAAAAAAACCTTCTAGTTGTTTTATGAAAACTTCTTCCTCTAATATACCATTCAGAAATGTAGATTTAATATACATTTGATAAACTTTAAAATCTTTTTATGTACAATAAGTAGGTAAAGTTCTTACTCCTTCCAATATATCAACAAGGGAAAATGTCTCTCCATAGTCAATTCCTTCTATCCTTTGCAAACTAATCTTTCCTTGTTCCTTGTTACTTCACCATTTTCATCTAACTTGTTTCTAAATACCCTCTTGGTGCCTATCACATTATTGTTTTCTTGTCTAAGAAATAGAGTCCATGTCTTTTTTTTCTTAATTAGTTCAATCTCGTCTTCCATAGGTTTTCTCTAATCTTCATCTTCTAATGCATGTCTTACTAATTTGGGTTCCTTCTTGCTCAACAAACATGTATCATTTTTCAATCAATTTTAGGTCATTGGTCTAGCATATTTATCTCCAATAATCTGTGTAGTAGCATGATGTCTTTTGACATATTCAGACAATCTTGGTTCAACTCATGTTTCTTCATTTGATCTTTTAGTTTCAAAATCATTTTGTACATCTCTATCAGGTAACTCAACATCTCTACTAATCTTAGAATTAGGAAGAGCTTCTTCTTCATTTTGTAACTCGACATATGAATGTATCTTAGTTCTTGAATGCAACTTAGTGTTCATAGTCTGTGACTCGGTAGTTACTAAAACTCGTTGTTGGTTTGTAGCTTGATTTGCACCATCTTCTTTAGTAGGGATACCTTCGTAAAAGTATATAACTAATTTGCATTCTTCTAGTTCTTTCATATGTCCAGCCTCATATACTTTTCTATATTCATCAAAAATCACATTTGCACTTCCCATACCTTTGTTTGTATTAGTATTTAAATACTTATATGCTTTATTTCTTGTGGAATAGCCTAGGAATATACCTTCTTCATTTTTTGGATCAAGTTGGATCAAGTTTACCATTCCTCAAGTCCTTAAGAATGTAACATTTTCTTCCAAATACCTTGAAATATTTTACATTGGGTGAGTATCCATAACATAATTTAAAAGGTGTTGAATGAGTACCTTTCCTGACTTGTACAAGGTTCAAGGTATAGACAGTTATACTTACAAATTCTCTCCAATATTTCAAAGTAACATTTTTCTCCATCATGAGTGTTCTAGAATAGTCCATTACTAATCTATTCCTTCTTTTAGTAATTCCATTTTGTGGAGGGGTTCTAGGGGCATATTTCTATCTTTTGAGTCCTCTATCATTGTAGAATATCTAAAATTCATTTGATGTAAATTCTCCTCCTCTATCATATCTTAAACACTTCATATTTTTACATGTTTCCTTCTCAACTCTTGCCAAGTACAACTTAAACATTTGGAAAGCATCAGATCTATTTTTAGAAATATAGCAATCATCATTCTAGAATAATCATCAACAAGAAGCATAATATATTTATCTTCTTTATAGATTTGCACTTCAATTGGTCCACACAAGTTAGCATGAACAATCTCTAATATTTCTTTAGAGGTATGAGTTTCACTCTTAAAATTTGACTTTGTCATCTTGCCTAATTGACATTGTTTCCACATTATATTATCAGGCTTCTTCAACTTAGGAAAACCTCTAACTTTTCTCCTGTTACTAATACTAACTAGGTTATTAAAATTGACATGACATAATCTTTTGTGCCATAGCCATACATCATCAGATTTTTGAACTAGACAAGTAGCATCCTCTATATTAAGATAGAATGTATTAATTCTAGTCTAATCACCTTTTGTAATTAGTCTTCCATTTTTGTCATATATCTTAGCAACTCTTTTTTTCAAATTCAACTTCACATCCCAAATTATTCAGTTATGACACACTCAATAGCTTCAACATAGTAATCATTGCCACATAAAATCTTATCTATGAGTTTGATATAACATTTTCCTCTTATCAAGCATGGTGCATCATTACAAAATCTTACACTATTTCCATCATAATGATTCAAGGAAATTAAGTTACTTTTGTCTCCAATCATGTGATGTGAGCACCCACTATTAATGATCCATCTGTCATACTTGTTTACACAAGTTACAACTGCAGTTGCCTCATCTTCATCACATTCATCCTTCATTGCAACCTACACCAGTTCATCATCATGTTCATCAAATGTTTCCTCTTCGACAATGTAGCATTAATTTTTGCCTTTGTCTCTATAGTCTGTGTTGTCTTCATCTTTTATACTCTTGTACTTGTCACCACCTCTATAGTTTTTCTTCTCTGGACATCACCACATTGCAATATAAACATATGATAGGTAACTTAATTTTGAACTTTTATTTACCTTTGTAGAATCTTCTTTCTATTAGTGCTTCAAGTTGTTCAATATCCTCCTCATCCATATCATTGTCACTAGATACATACTTTATCTTCTTCTTCTTCTTCTCATTAGTTTTCTTTGATGACATTTTATCTTTGAAATCAGATTCAATACTTTCAAGTTTGTAATTATCAAAGTTCAATAGCTCAAAAGCAATGAGTCTACCTACTAGACCTTCAAGTGATAGGTCATTCCCCAATATACACCTTAGTTCTTGAATTGTTGAAACTCTAATAGCATAAATAGGTAGTAGTTTTCTTTTAACAAAATTTAGCATACTATCATCATCTAATTCTCCATTAGCTCCTCTTATTGCATTAACTACTTATTTTATCCTTGCAACATATTAAGAAATATTTTTTCCTTCTTCCATTCTCATATCATCAAACTTAGTTCTAAGACTTTCAACTTTGGCTCTAAGAACATTGGTGTCTCCTCCATAGATGATGTCTAGGGCATCCCACATTTTTATTGCATGGTGAAGACCTTTGATATCATCAAATTCAGCATAACTTAAGGCAGAGCCAATCATCTACATTTCCTAGTTATGATATTTCTTCTTTTTCATGTCCTCAATAGTTAGGGCTCCAACAGGTTCAACATGCTCAGTGATAATTGTAGATGGTGCATGATCTCCAAGTTCTCCAAGGTGTAGCTTCATCAAACTTTTCCATGTAGGAAAGTTATCTCTATTGAGCTTTGGTACTTCTCTTTTTGACATCTTGATCTTTGTAATTCTAGTTCCTTCAAACTAGTCCTCATAAGCATATTGCTCTAATACTAATTGTTGGAATAATTTTAGAATAAGTAAGAGGGGGTTGAGTTAGTTATCTAAGGTCCATTTGTAGAAAAAAAATCTGTTTATAGCTTAGTGGACCCACAAAACATTTATCTTCATGCATGCATGCATAAGACTATGCAATCACTTAAAACTTGTAGGTTACTATCAGATCAACTTGTAGAGATATAAACAAGAAACATAACAGATTCATCAACACAATTGACACAATTATTTAAATTGAAACCCAATTTGGGAAAAATCACCAGTAACATGCTACCCTTTTTTACTCTTCTAAAGTGATGCCTTATGAAAGGCCAACCATGTTAAAGGTTAAAATATATATTGTTAAATGTGACCTTGTTAAAGGATTTCAATCATCCTGTTAGGAGTGAGCCATGTTAGAGGACTTTAGTGTTAAAAATGCTTTAGAATAACTGAGAGCAGGGGGGTGGGTGAATTAGTTATTCAAGTTCCAACATGTCCAATTCAAAATAAAATCACTAAATGTAGTGAGTCCATTCAAGCATACATTCATTCAAGGTTGGAAAAACCACCAGTAACATGCTACTCAATTCTCACTCTTCTAAAGTGATGCCCTATGAAAGGCATGCCCTATTAAAGGCTACAACACACTATTAAATGTGACCTAGTTAAAAGATTTAACCACCCTATTAGAAGTGGGCCAAGTTAGAGGACTTTAGAACATTCACTTGGAATGCCACCCTATTAAAGGATTTACAAATGGCTATTAGGCCAACCTAAGTCCATAGGATTTTCCTTCTACCCTAACTGATACAATTTCTAGAGAGTAATAATTAGAGATTTTGACCTAATTATAGAATACAACTCAACTTGCAAGTCTCGGATCACTTCTTAGCTCTTCTTCATCTACCTAGTATTCAGTCTCTACAACTCTTGAGATCTTTCTGTCCTTTCAAGCTTAGTCTCCTTAAGTCTCCATGCTCAATGTACCAGTGCAATCATCTCTTCTTGACCACTTGTAGAAGCAGAGTCTCTATGATCTGTTCTTCCTTCTCCTAGATGTCTTTTGCATGACACCTTTGTAACGACTTTTCAATTTGGAATGAAGTCTTAGATTTCCTTTTCCCACTCAATTATTCCCTCCTTTAATTTCAATTTGTGTAGATTAGGCAGGATTCATTATATCTAACCCATATTATGTTTCTTCTAGAAACATAATGAACAATCCTCTTGAATTCACTCCAAAATGATTTCCCTAAAATTCTATGCCACCAGCTCATCATCCTTATCCTCTAAATGGTTCACAAAATTCTAGGTAACAACTTTGTCAATTCAAATTTGATGAATCCTTCTTTTTTCAATAATGCAACAACTCAACACTATTGAAATCCTGATGCTTGAAACATACTATGTTACTCTTCATCAACTACATTTTTAATGATGCTCGGCACTTGAAGTTCACTTAGCACCAACTAATATTTTTTGAAGCTCATCACCCGATACTTTTCTCAGTTCTTGAACTTCACTCAACACCTAAAGATCACTCAGCAAATACACTAGATTTTCCATTTGCTCGGCTTCAACTAGCTTGCTCGACACCCACAAAATGAACTTAGTTTAAGCTTTGCAGTTAACCTTATTACAACTTATACTTCTAATGTTTCTAAGTGTGACCAACCTCTATATCTTTGAGTATGTTATCAATACATCATTTAAGCATTTTCTTAACTGATCCTTGCACTTCATTACAACATATAGCTCAACCTTTCCCTTAGGTGCATTTGTTACATCTTCTTGATCAAATCCTCTTCATCAATCAACTAAGTGATAGTACTTGGATCTTATAAGAAAATTTCATTCTTACAAATAGTAGGTTTGATATCAATGAAAAAACAATGATTGAAAACATTCTGTTAACAACAATCTCCCTCTTTGATCAATCTTCTACATCTTCATCAATGATCTTTTCAATCAAATTTCCAACATTTAGACCATTCACTTGGAATGTCACCTAGTTAAATAATTTACAAATGAATATTACATTAGCCATAATCCAAAGGATTTACCCTAGACTAATACAATTTTTAGAGTGTAACAGTAAGGCTTGATCTAATAACAACTTACAAATTAATTTGCAAATTATAGATCACTATTTCATTCCTCCATTCTACTTGACCTTCATACTTTTCAGCTCTAATAGCTTCTTCACCCTTCAAGCATTCATATCCTTAAGCGATCTTTCTTAACATGCCAATGTAGTCTTTTCTCTTATGTCACTTGATGAAGCAAAACCCTTGACTCCTTGTCTTCCTTAAGTTCCTACACACAACCACCTTTTCTTCTGACCATTGATTCCTATAAATAGGAAATTGTGATGTTTTCCAACTCATTTTTCATCATCCAATTTAGGGTTAGGATGTATTAGGTGGGATATAATGAATCTATTCTATATTTCATATTTCTTCTAGAAACTTCTCCTTGAATCCTCTTTGAATTTACCTAAAAATTATTTACCTTGAATTATCTTCCACTAGATCATCAATCCTATCTTCTACCTAGTTTACAAACTCCAAGAAAACAAACTTGTTAGCTTAGATTCATCAAATTCATGATCTTTTAAATAATCTAGCCACTTAACATTATTTATCTTTTGATGCTCACTTGACATGAACTAAAGATTACTAGTGCTCGGCATCAACTAAACTTTACTTGCAATCCACTGTTCTTCTTAACATACACTAGAATAAACTTTTACTAGGATTCAACTAATTTTTTGTTTGGCTTACACTAACTTTTCTCGACACCTACTATCCATTTGGTCAAGGTTTGCAAATAAACTTTGTACAACTTCTTCTTCTAAACTTTCTTAGTGTAACCAACCTTTGTAAGATAAAGTATGTTATCAATGCATATGCTATTAGTGTCTTAACTGATTCTTGCACTTCTTTACATAATCATAACTCAACCTTCCCTCTAGGTGCTATTGTTACATCTTTTGATCAAATCCTTTTCATTAATAAAATAAGTGATAGTACTTCAATAACATAAATAGTTGTCTTATCAGAAGATAGCAAGTATGACATTAGTGACAAAATAATGATTGAAGAATATTGATCATACTTGTATCAATCTATTCTCAACAATCTCCCTCTTTGATAATCTTCTTTAATCTATCAACAATGTTAGTTAGGCTAGATATTCTTTTATCCTAGGAAAATTTTAAAATAAACTCAAACACAAAACATAAACCAAGATCCCTTATTCTACCCATAAGCCCTTGCATTAGCTTTACTAGGTCTAAGTTTCTCCTCATAGAAACTTTGTTTACACTTGAATAATATTACCAATGCACATTTGAAAAAGATTTAATTTCCTAGTTACACTATAAAATGTATTTACAGGTCAACATGTGCCTTATATCCCTTTGGTCACCCACATGATCCAATCCATTTCATTTTCTCTCTTGTGTTCCTAAACCAATTGACAAGACTACCAATATTTAGGAACCACTTTTTAATCCTTAAAATATAATCATAGATGCAATGCACATAGGAGAGTGTTAAACAAGTTCTTCTCACAAGCTCTTCACTTGGATTCTCCTAAGCCTTCAAAACATATCGCAATTTCCCTTAGGATATCAATAGGATAGAGATGTTGTGAATAATTTTTTTATCTTTTCACATTCCCCTTCCAAACTCATCTCCACCTTTACTTCACCTAACAAGACCCAATCTCCATCTTTCCTACACACAACACCCACACTTCCTTACACCACCTAGGATATTTCACAAAATACACTCCCTAAATTATTCCAAGGGATTTAGAAAATCACTAAAAAAGTTATTATAACTATCAATATGGTTTCTTCAACTCTAGTGGGCTCTATACACCCACTATTATATAGACTCAATGAGGGCTCTCTCTAGTAGATCTATTTCAGTGTTTTCCTTCTCTATTCCTCAAAAGTTCCACACTTCTCTGTAAAAAAAAATATATATTATTCAAGGCATCACTAAGCCCTAAAATTTTTCAAAATCTTGGCCCTTCAACTCTTCTTTAAGATAGCTATCTAGTAGACCCTTGTTTGGACAAATAGGCCTAATTGGCACCTATAACCTTCAAACTCAAGAAAAAATAAAAGAACTAAAAGAAATGGACTTATAAATCCATTTACCTTATCAAATTCCTTCAAAATTCCAACTTTTATGCTTCTAGCCACCATGGAGATCACTAATCCTTCAAACCCTTGCTTTCATGAGGGTTTTATTGCAATTTATAGAAAATGTCACCAAGTCTTAATTATCTCTCCTACACAACTCTTCCAATGGCTTATTAAATAATACATGAATGCATGTAAGGTTCCTAACGCACATGCATACCTTAAACCAACCTATGTCTCATTTTCTTGAATACTAATTCGTTGTATTCTTCATGCAACAACAAGGGACACTGAAATTCCTTGCCTAATTCACAGTCTCGGACTTGGTCATGCTGAAAACTTGTGGGAAGTAACAAAAAAATAAATAAAAAATTTAATCCTACTTTAATCTTAGACTCACAAGATGTACAGTCATGGTGGACAGAAAATGAAAAGATGCATTGACTGGTTTACTATCTAATCACAGGCTAGTAGCTGTAACAATTCTTAAATATCTAGATTAACATCAACATATGACCAAAAGGTATGTACACACTCAACTAAAAAATTTAAGCCAATCACAATCACATGATCAATAGAAAAGTACATATCTATAGTAAGGAAAGTAGTATGTTACACCATTCCCAAAACTGTCAACTTCCTATTCAACTTCCATTCATGCACCATTAAAGTCTTCTCCTCTTCTCCCCCTATTTATTAATATCTAGATTGCATAAATATATGCAATGAGAATAAAATTCTAACTTCTTAAGAATCAAATCTAAGAATAAAAGCTTGAGAACCCTTCATAGTCCAAAAATATCATTTTTCAAAAAAATGCTGTTAGCAAGATTTTTGACAACATAGCAACATTTTATAACTTTATGCATTTTTTCCACTTTATTCTACTTTATTCCTACTTGGCAGCTCAAATAGCTCCAATAGCCTACAATAAGAATTTAATATTACATTTTAATCTATTTGTTTCCTTGAATGGAATTTTAAATCTTTAGTGTCTTTGACTCACTTTGACCAACATTGTCCCTGGTCTAAATGACCTTGATTGAACAAAAAATTATATTAATTAAAATAACTATTTCCTTAATACTATCATGACTCTAAACATACTAACTATGACCCAAAATACATTTTTGATGGTTAAGGTGCTCCTACACCTTACTCCCTTTAAAAACTCAAGTCTCTTGAGTTTGATATAGGGACTTTGTTTGGTGTTGATGATGTTGCCTCCTAGTTCAACTAGTTTACAAGTTGTCAATCCAATTGATACTTTCTTTATTTTTATGCTTCATATTCATACTATCCTAAATCATTATATTCTTTGCCATTGTAATGGGTGGCTAAACTATAATCATTTCAATATTTTCTCCAATAGTAGTAGGTCCTTCAACTTTGTAAATAAAGAACATACCAATTATTGGTGGCATCCTAGTCTCAAATACATTGGATCCATCTGAACTAATTAAATTTATCTACAAAAATTTTTTTCCCTTCCTTCGGGACATGAACACAACATATATAACATTTATCAAGTCAATTGCAAAAATTGGTAGCTTCATCAAATTTAACAACTTTAACCTTGCTATTTTTACCTCATTATTTATTTTCCAAGGTGAACTTATTGTCTCTATATTGAAAGGATTCCTTTCTATACTATCTAGGGTCTTAAACTAACCTATCATTATCTTTTTTCCATCCTCAACCTTTCATTCTAAGTTTAATACTTCAAACACAATCCAATCTATCAAATTCTTTATCTGATCAAAATTGTTTTTGACCTTATCAATGGCTTTGTCTTTCACATCTACTTGAATTCAAGTCTTGACTACCCCTTTTACTAGTCTTCATTATCAATGGCTTTTTTTGTAACCTCTACAAGATAAACTTCCTTCAAAAAGTCAAAATGAGCAACCTACTCCAAGATTGAGAAGGCAATAGGCTCTAATAAAATCATTCATGAGAAGGATGAAATTGGCATTCCAAAGCTTCTTTGGGCCAATTCAACATGCAACAAAAAGGGTCAGTGGTTTAGGAGATGGGAAAATGTTGAGCTACAACATTTTCTTTTGGTGTTTATCCAATTGATGAGGACATCCATACTAAATCTTCTTTGAAAAATAGAAGCATGGGATTGTCTGAATCAATATATATTAAGCATAGAGATGATCCTTCTTATGAAGGTACCTAGACAAATTTTGGTTTTTTAGCCTCAAGTAAAGAGACCAAGTGCCCCCATAATAAACTGATGTATAAGATGAGTTATATGGAATTGATAATATGTACAATGGAGACCAAAATCAAGAGTTTAGTATTGAACAAGATAGTTAGATTCCACCTAACAAAGAACACAAAAATTAATAGAGATCCTAACTTGAATGAATGGAGATATATATCAAGAATTTGAAGGTATTTTACACATCTTGCATTCAAATTTTGAGAGCATAGAGTGATTTGAGAACTTGTAAAGAAATTATAAGGTGGTTAAGAAAAAAGTTGAAGAGAAAGTATGACCAAGTATTGATTTTAAGTTGTGTCAATTGTTTTAGAGAGAAAAGTTTCAGAACCCTAACATAAGAAAATGGCATATTCATCATCCATCGTGAAAGAGATAAGTAATGTTTAGTTAGTGAAGAGTGAAACTCGTCCTTCACCTATGTTCATGCTATACTTGAGATTGAAATGAAATGTGACTCAATGGGAGTGTTATATTTGATACCACCTAAAGTCATTATGATTCACCATATGAGAAGTTGGTATATGTACAAAATTGGAAAAGTTGGAGACTATGAAATATGTATGACATATGATAACTTGTGTTATGAAGGAATATTGAAGGATAAACATAAAATAATACATATGTAAAAGGGTTAAATTGTGCCCTAGAATTTTAAAGAAATTTCAAAATCAAATGGATTAAAGCTCTTTTCAGCATAATTCATGATATGGACTTGTGGTTAGAGAACATATCAGTTAAGATCACAAAGAGGGTGATACATGTTATTAATAGTTACCCTACATTTGATTATAAGAAAAAAAAATAGTGACAAAGAAAAGAAGTTGGCAAAGCTAATACCAATGCCAAGTGTAATGGACGTGGCATGCTGATTTCCAACATCATTGATGCAATAATTAAATTTACAGTAAGAGTAATCTCTCATTAGTTTTATTAGTCAAGTTGAATGAATAGTATGTTGGGTATGGTATCTGATCAGTTGTGGAAGATAGTAAAGAAGGATCATGAATATTATCTTGCCAAAAGAAAAAAAATGTAACTGTTAGAGAACTTGGCATTGATCAAGAAAGTAAAGAATTCAATGTGTAAGTTTTGATTAGTGATTATGTGTATTTTCTTGTACACTAGGAATTATTTTCTAGTTATTGGAAATTTTATATGTGAACAAGAAAAAATTGTTACAAGGAAAATTGGTGAGTATAGAACATAGTTGAGAGAAAAATTTGAAGATATTCTAGATGGATATTTTGAAGTGTTAAACTAGAGAATGAGAAAGAGACATAGAATTATAGAATCCCTATTAGAAAATAATTATAATGATGTATGTTTCTTAGTTGCTACACATAAGATATTTTCTTAGGAAATTAAAACAATGATATCCTAGCTTAAACATTATGGCTATGAAATTAGAGTTGATGATGTGAGTACAAGTATTACTTAATTATTGAAGCAAGAAATTGATACAAAGTTTAATCCCTGTGGAAAATTTGAGGAAGAAAAAGCTAGAATTTTTGTTGATATCAAGATTTCCTCTATGGATAAGAAGAAAAATGAAATGATTGAAGATCTAGAAGAGAAGCTAGGCACACAAGGAAAAGGGAATAAATATTGATGACTATGAAAGCTCTTGTAGAATATGGAAAAATGGCTGTGATGCTGAGGAAGAGGAAGAGAATATAGAGAAAAAGGGTAAAGCCCTAGCATTAGTCATCGCACCAACAAAAAATGATAAAATAATAAACAATACTAATCCTAAGTAGATAAAATATTACAAATGAGATGACATAAAATCCCCTCTCTCCTCTTGTACAACAAAGACCAAGGACCAAGGTTGTAGCACCAACAAATGTTAAGGCACGAGTCAAGAAAGGAGTGGTTAAGACCACAAAATATAGTGGCACAAGTGTAGAAAAGAGAGAAGTGTCAACCAATATGGGAAAGGAAAAAAATTGAATTATAGTGAAGAAAAAAGATGTTAAAGATGAATATGCAGAGAGAAGTGAGTCTGATGAACTTGGACATCACCAAGTCATTGTGCCTACCAAGCCTAGAAATATTGATGAAGTATTTGCCAAAATTGACAACTCTACATGCCTCTTAGGATTTAAATATACATTGAGTAATGTTGATAAATCTAAGGTACAAGAGGCCATGATAGAGATGATGGCTAAATAGAAGTTAGTGCCTATAAAAATGAAGAATAAGATTCCAAATTATTTGTATAGTAGACTTGATAGAAAATGGCAAGAGGAAATAGATGATGAGAAGGAAATTAGAGAAGGATCATTGACCAAGATTATGCTTTAATTGAAAAATAAATTAAAGGAAACTTTTTTGGAAAATTATAGAAAGCAATTTTTTACTAAATTTAGAACATTTATGATTTTATAGAATAAAATTGAGGTTGTTTTTTACCAAAAAGATTTTTTATTGAAGAACGCATTTGGATTCATCAAAAAACAAGAAAAATGGGAGAAAGAACTACAAATAGTAATCAAAGAGGATGATCAAAGTGATGAAGAAAGTTCAAGTGTGCCAATTCCACAAGATAATATATCACTCATTCATGATACTATACCCAACACTCCTACATTGCAAAAATAAGGAACTATCCAAAGGAAAGAGAAGTACAATTATAGGTTCTTGATTTGAATGAACAAATAAATAAGATGGAGCAACAAGAACAACATGCCTCACAAATTTAAAAAAAAATTGGTAATAGAGGATGAGGAACCTACAAAGGAGGTAGAACAAAAGGAATAAGATAATAAATTAAATATAGATCAATCTACTATAGGTCAATCTAGATCACATCAAAAAAAAGAATAAATAGTACAATAGAATATAGTGTCGAGTGCTACCATTTCTATTCCAAGTAATAAAGTAAAAGAAGGACTGAGTGGTCACAACCCATCACCTACTACAACTCAAAAAGTGTCAATCAAAAGAACTAAAAATGAAACCATAGAAAAGAAGAAAAAGAACAACTCATCAAATAACACTATTAGTCTGGATGAATTTATTGAAATGCCAAAAGGGGATCTAGCCAATCTCACTTTTGAGAAAACTATTATCTTGCAAGACATCCTAGCAAGAAAGAAAAATAAAGAAGAGACGAGGCAAGAACAACAATAGAAATAGGTGTTGCATTACATCAAAGAAATATTTGTTGATGCTTTTGATATTTAGACCATTGATGAACATGGCCTCACTATCTCTTGGTGCAAATTATTGACACAAACAACACCAGAGATATTGAAACCAAAACCAAAAAAAACTAATTGCATGGTCTAAGATGAAATTTGACAAGAGAGTCATAAAGGAGATTTCTAATGTCATTGTAATTAGAAAAGTAGAATTGTAGGCACTTTTACAGAATGTAGAAGAACTATTTAAAAAAATACAAGGTCTATACAACATTCTTTATGATGTGCCAAGGATTACAAATGAATTTAAGGTAAATATTCAAAGGATTCAAGATGACATGAATAAATCAATTTGTTCTATCTCCCAATCAACTCAATCAAGCTCAATGCATTAGAATAAATTATTATTTACATAGGGAGCTTACTTGAGCCACAAGCAACTTATAGAAGAATGAGGGTAAAACTAAACTCAATCTAGTCAACGTTGATACCTCACTTGGAGTTTATGAAATGTGAGATTATTTTGTAAAAATATTTAGTGCAAAGATATCATAATCTTTTTATTGGTAAAAGATTATTTTCCTTGGTGGCCAATCTATAGTTAAAGATTCATATTTTGGAGTCTGTGAGAACTACATTAGATTATGCACTTTCCATGATCAATAAAATTAGTAAAACATTCAATGAAAAATATGGTTTAGTTCCACCACCATAGCCCCAACAGCAAACACCCAAGTAGAAAAAAAAAGTTTCAATAACAAGGGGGAATGATTCATATAAAAAGGGGAAACGAACTGAAATGATCAAATGAGAATGATATGTTACAAGTGAGAATGGAAGCTACAAAGACACAAAAATTCAAAGATTAGATAGGAAAAATACAGAAAAGGTATTACAAAGGTACTATCAGACTGATTTGAGCCATGTAACATATTGTAAAAGAAAATTTTTGAAGTTCTCTAAAAATTGAGTCATAGGCTTAGGGGGAGTACTCTTTTTATTTTATTGTAAATATGTAATCATAACAAATTATTTTACCACTAATTTCAAAGGTAGAGATTATTGGTATTTCTAAGCCTTATTGTCTATTAGTCTAAATTATTTATTCATATGTAAGGAAGAGTCAATCAATCATCACTACCACTGAGCTTCTCTGTATAGGCAAAGTCATGTCAAGACTTGTAAACAATCATGTATATTACAAGCTTCATTGGAGCCAAGAAAGTTTTTCATCATTGAATACATTCAGTACAAGTTGAGTATAGTGAATGCTAAGAAAAATGAGTAAATTGATACTAGGTTATATAGAAGGAAGAGAGTATAGTTGAGGTTGAGAAACAAATTGAAGAACAATTATTATTGAGCATAAAAAATAGTGACTGTCGAGTAGCACAAAGAGAACATAAAGGTTTGGAATGATAGAAACTTTGAGGAAACTATTTTGAGATGACATAGACATTACATTTAATGATCATAGAGTTTTTTATATAGGTTTTTACACATTTATGACATGGATCATCTATCCCTATAAGGAAAGGACAAGCAATCACATGAAGATGGAAAAAGGGAAGCATCTAGAAGAATCTACAAATATCTTTAAATAGGAAGACTCAAACCCTATTTCATATATATTGTGTTTATGATACATATAGTAAGCTATTATTGAAGATATTTTGATTTATGTGAAGGAAGAAAAGGAGTTAATTGTTTGGATGCTGCATGCAAAAGTTGTGAAGAACAAAGTAAAGATATATCATATTAGAGTTTGGAAGGATGATATCTATAATTAGTAGTTGTAAGAGCACAAAAAAGGTTTAGGTATTGAATTAAATTTAAGAAATTGAATTAGGGAAAATCTCTAAATAGAGTGGTTTTAATAGACCTTTGTAAATCTCCCAATAGAGTCCTTACTTCATTGTAAGTGTAAAAATCTTTAATCAATGTAAGACCTAACTGTCTCAAAATATTTTAATAGAGTAAATCATCAAAAGTGATCAAATTTAAACCCTAATATGTTAACTTGTTTACTACAAGAGAAAATATTTGTAGGTGTCATCAACACCCCAATTTTACCTTCACCTTGGAGGGTTTCTAGGTTACCAAATCTTTTATGTCATCTGTTTACATTTCACAAATGTTGGGCATAGTTAGATCTATTTATTTAAAAAAATTATTTTAGAGTCATGTTATGCATAAAATCAATATGAGATGATCAATATGGTGAATATAGTAAAATAAATTGAAGGATAAAAGTTTTAGAGATTGTGATTCCCCCCTCCCTCTCAATATCCTAGTTTCCCAATTAAACTTCCAACAATTATGTTGATCAAATATATATTTATCTCACACTATATAATGGAGAAAATCATTAAGATGAAGGAACACATTACTAGCATTATCCTTATTAATGATATTAAGTCAACTATTATTAATAATATTATCTTAGACAATTAAATGGATTTGATTAAAAATTAATAATGGAAAAATATTAATTATACTATGACCAAATTTGTATGTTAATTTAATAAAAATAATGATAAAAATTTTATTTGAAAGTACCACATTATAATAAAGTTGGTAGATATATATAATACTAAAAATGAAGGTTATTGTTCTATATATATCATTATGGCATAATACTAAACATAATACTATTTTGTTTTGTTTTCATCTGATAACTGACATTTTAAAATTTAAACGATTCTACTCTATGATATTATTATCATCATTAAAAGTACATGAACTTAGTTAGAAACTAAATTTAAAAAAAAAATTAAATATGAATTTATTTTCAGCATTATAGGTTGATTTACTTTGGGAAACTTTGGAAATTAGAAATAGTGATCCAAAGTTTGATCAATAATTTTAATAGACATCATATTTTTGTTGCAATATTGGATTGTTTCTAATATTGGATTGATTCTTTCCTAAACTTAATTCTTTCCTAAACTAATTCTTTCCTAAACTATTCTTTCCTAAACTGATTCTTTCCTTTCCTATAGTTATATGCATATGACATACAGTTATATATGTACCTATATAGTTTTATGTGAATACAATAATGAAAACTATTCTTCTTAACTTCTAATTTTCAAGTTGGTACCAAAGCTTCGATGTTTCAATCATTTGTATCCCTTCATTGAACCATGGCTAATTTAGACTTAGAAGTATTTGAGAGAAAATTTTCACCCATTATTATTCACTCTGAAGGTTCATCATTCAAGGCAGGGATTGCACTTGATGAAACAAACTATGATTTGTGCTCTCAAATCATGGAGATGCATATTGTTGAGAAGAAGAAATTCTCTTTCATTTTTTATTCACAACCACCTACCAAGAAGAATGATGGATATGAGAAGTGGTATGTTGATAATCAAAAGGTCAAAAGATTATTGTTCATATCTATGTCCCCAAAAATTATCAACTGATACATTAACTTACTCACCAATCAAGATATTTGGAAAGCTCTTTCTAATGCTTTTTATGATGGAGTAGATGAATTGTAGGTATTTGTTTTAAATAAAAAGGCTTTCTTTACCAAACAAAATGGTAGAACACTCTCTGTGTATTATGGAGAATTAACCAAGATTTTTGGTGAGTGGGATCATCATGATAAATTGATGATGGAAAGTGAGAATGATGTTGAATCTTATCGAAAATCAATTTAGTGACAAAGGGTGCATTTGTTTCTTGTTGGATTAGATGGTGACTTCAAACAAGTTTGTTGTGAAATTTTGAGAAAGGATCCTATTCTTGAATTAGATGATTGTTATGCATTCATCTGCCACAAATCTGTTCAACACACAACACTGATTGGAGAATCAGAAAAGACTAAAGCTTCAACCATGGTGACTCAAAACTGATCTAATCAGAATGGGCCTCCTCAAAACATTCCTAAGATCACTATGGCCCTATTTCTATGCTGGAATTGGGTAGGAATACGAAAATTTAAATACCCACATTCGGTAGTTCAACGTTTGTTTATAAAATACAAAATTAGAATTATAATTCACCTATCCTAATTTGACCCCAAAATGTGCATAGCAGAATTCCTAAAAAAAGATTGAATAAGAATAGCTTATTCTTATTCAAATTTTTAATAAACCCAATTTGATGGGTTGTCAGGTCCACGACTTAGTTGTTTGGTTGTATTTTGTCACTCAAATGCATTTTTGGACTATTTTCTCCATTTATCATAGGATATAAACTAGGTCAACTATATTTAACATTCAATATGTGTTTTTCTTAAATGTAAAAAAAAACTAATATCAAATTTGATATATTTTCTAAATTTTCATAAATTTATCTTCACAAATAAATATTGTTTTTGGTCTTACTATTAAAACCATGTTGAAAGATCATTTAAATATCATATTAATGATCTTGACTTTTTTTTACTTTTTATTTTCTTTATATATTTAAAAATAAGATGATTTTGGATTTGAATCTTATACTCATTTAATTAATTTGATTTAATTTAGAGTTAAATTTATAATATACAATATATTATGTCATTTGAATTTTGATAAATTTCAAAGGTTAAGGTATATCTTTCACTTATAAAGTCAATTTAAAAAATGAAAAAAAGTCTAATTAAAATAATTTGGCTTTTTAATAAATTAATAAAAAACCAATATACATTAAAAAAATTATAAATGAAAAATCTTGTTTATTTAAAATATTTCTAAACTAAAAAATAATAATTCAATTATTAAAATTTTAATACAAAACTTATTCCAATTCCTATTTCAATTATTGCAAACAAACATAGAATATGCATATTTTGACTCCTCTTCCAAGTCAACCATATAGGTGCAAATGATATTTTAGAAATTATTCTAAGAATGCACAAATACCAAAAGAGAATTTATTATAGCATAGATGAATGCTACATTTGGCAATTCTTGCAGCCAAATAGAATCCTAATGGTGCTAATAAATCCACCTACAAATGCACCCATTGCAATAAAACTAGTCATACCAAAATTTACTACTTTGAACTTGTTTGGTATCCAGAATGGTGAGATTGTAGTCATGATTCATAGATGAAGAATTCCAAGAAGATCTCTAGTGCAACATTTTTTGAAACAAAGATAGAGTATGATGTTGTTGGATTGATCTCAGCATTAGTAGTAGCGACAAGTAATGGTGGTAAGTCTTTAAATATGTCTACACTTATTGCTAATAGTGCATGGATAATTGATTTTGTGGATATGGATCATATGAGGTTTGATTCTAGATAGGTCTCATCCCTTAAACCATCATCACAAAAATTTGTTTCCAATGCCAATGGCTCTCTGACCCTAGTTATTGGAGAAGGATCCTTACCTCTCATTAGTACCTTGAATCAAGATTTTTTTTTAGTGGTTCTGACTTTGGATTACAATGTGTTGTCAATTTCGCAAATCACCACTACTTTATTTTGTGTTGGAAATTTTTGGCCTAATTTCTATGTGTTTAAAGACATCCAAATGAGCCAAATGATTGGTTGTGGTGTTAGACGAGGGAAGTTATATTACTTTGGACTTGGTGTCAAAGAGTTTGGAAAAGTTGTGTCAAGCTCTAGCGATGGATGGCTCTAAGGGGGACAAGCAAAAATCTAAAATCTAGATATAGCATCAATGTCTGAGGCATGCTTCCTTTGGTTACGAGAAGAAATTATTTCCTAGTTTATTTTCAAAATTTCTTGTTTCTAGCTTCCAGTTTGAATTTTTTGAACTTGCCAAAATACATCGTGCTTCTTTTCAAACAACTTTGAATAAAAGTCTAGTTTCATTTATGATCATACATTCAAATGTTTGGGGTCTATCCAAAACTTCACTACCTTGGGTCAATCACATTGGTGTATTACTTTTATTGATGAGTGTACTAGGGTGACTTGGGTATACTTAATGAAGTCTAAAAGTCATGTGAACTTGTTATTTCAAAAATTTGATTCATACTCAATCCAATGCACCAGTTAAAGTTCTTCATAGTGACAATGGAGGTGAATATTTGAGTTCTAAAATTCAGTAGTATCTAGAAGCACATGGAACTATTCATCAAACTCTGTGTTCCAATAAACCTCAATAGAATGGGGTAGCCAAGAGAAAAAATTGTCACTTGTTGGAGGTTGTCTATGCTTCTTTGATAGGAGCCCATATGCCATTATCCTATTGGGGTGAAGCAATTACCTCTAATGCATATTTGATCAACTAGGTACCCTACAACACTCTTGATTTCTAGACACCATCCCAAGATCTTGCTGAGGCGGTTATTTCTCTCGCTACCCCAAATTTGTCTCTTCATGCCTTTGGTTCTATATCTTTCGTACACCTCCATAAGCATTAACTTAACAAGCTATCTCCTCAAACATTGTGATGTGTCTTTCTAAGATATGTTGCTTATTAGAAGGGGTATTGATGCTACCATCCTCCAACCCAACAAATGTTTATTACATTGGATGTAGCTTTTCATGATGGCTCGATGTATTTTTCCTCTAAGCCTAAACTTCAAGAGGAGTACCAAAAGGAAATTCAGATTCTAGACTATGATGATCACATCTCTGAAGATGTGGATGTTCACATCTCTAAAGATGTAGGTAGCTTGGACATCTCTAAAGATGTGGATAACACATCTAAATATGTGGATGTTTCCATCTCTAAAGATGTGGGTAGCTTGGACATCTCTGAATAAGGGGAACTCTCTAAATCTATTAATCAAGAAGTAGGTGAAACTTTGGATCAAAGTAGTGATGAAAACCCAAAAATTGAAGTTGTGGGTCCACCTCTATCTGAGTCCCTCACACCATACCAATTGCTTACGCAGGATGTTCTTGAACCATCTAGTAAATAACTACCTTAGCTTCTCACCAAAGGCATCATTAAATCCACATATGAACCCAAACTTTCTAGTAAAGTTAAATATCCTATGAGTCAATATGTGTCTAATAATTATTTTTCAGAATCAAATCAATCATTTGTAAATCAGTTATCTCCTATATCTATTCTTAACAATGTGTAGGAAGCCTTAGCTGATCTACAATGGAAAGTTGCTAGGAATGAGGAGGTGAAATCATTATAGGGAAATAATAACTGGGAACTTAGTGACCATCCACTAGGAAAAAAACTAGTTGGATGTCAGTGGGTTTATACTATTAAGTACAAAGAAGATGGTACAATTGAATTCTTTAGGTAGAGGCTAGTGGGAAAAGGGTACGCCCAAACCTATTGGATTGATTATACAAAGACATTTACACTTGTAGCTAAAATCAGTATAGTACAAGTCTTGTTGTCTCTAGCTATGACTTGGGTTGGCCATAAAAATAGTTTGATGTGAAGAATGCCTTTCTGCATGGAGAGTTATCCAAAGAAGCCTATATGGAACTTCCACCTGGCTGTATGATACCAGAAATACATAGTCTAAGGATGTGAAGATTAAAGAAGTCACTATATATGTTGAAATAATATTTGAGGGCTATTAGATACAATTTTTCAATTGTGTGTTGTCTTCAATGTTACACAAATGTCATATCAGTCAGTAGACAAAGTCTATCAAGCTCAATTGGTCAGCAAAGAAAATTATAGAGTCTACCAAGCATTCCTAAAATTTACTCTATGGAAATAGCTTTTATTGAGCTCACTCAAGCAACAAAGGTTTTTGTGGTAGAAGTGAGTTTCTACTAAGCTCACAAGGTCAGCAAAGGAAAGTTAGTGTCTATCGAGTTCACTCAGTCTCCAAATGATTTTGCATGGTTTATAGTGTTTACTGAGCTCTAGTTGGTTAACACTGGAAATCATTTCTAGAGCAATGTTTATAGAGTAGGGTTGGCCAATGAATGATTTCATTTTTTTGAGAAACAAAGTTTAATTGTTTCATGTAATTATTGTAGATGACTAATATAATTATTATTGGTAATCGTAACTTGTAAATGAGTAGATTTGACAATTTTTATGGTATAAATAAAAGGTCAAGTTGTGAAATCTAAAATGAAATGAGCTAGCATGCAAGTGATTTGATTGTGTAAAGAGGAAAGTGTGAGTGAATTTTGAAGAAGGACCAGATGTCCTTAAGGAGTAGCAAAAGTATATTTGATCTAAGAGGATCTAGTTAAGTAGAATAGAGATTTGTATCAGCAAAGTTCAATTGCATCTCATTCAAGTCAACTCATTGTTACTTTCTTACAATTGTAGCAGTGATTTCTAAATCTCCTAACAGAGTTTGTCTAATAGTCATTTTGTAAATCCTCTAACAAGGTGGATAGTTCTATTGAATTGTTCAAAAGTCTTCTAGCAAAGCCACTCCTAGTAGGGTGATTAAATCCTCTAACAAGGTCACACCTAACCATGTATTTTGTAACCTTTAACTGTAATGGCCCCTAACAGGGCTCAGTTTAGAAGAGTGAAAATCAGTCTCTAGTTACTTGGTATTTTTTCCCATATTGGGTTTCCATGTTAAATTTGATGTCTCTTGTGTTGATGTTATTTATTTTATGCATGCATGTTAAATCTTTGTGAATTCTTAAAGATCATTAATAACTTAACATCTATCAAGTTATAGCATATTTATGTGTGGCTACCGAGTGACAGTAGTAACTAGTTTTTAACACATCTAAGGGATCTATGGATTTTTTTTTTTGTGGTAACTGATTCATCCTCCCTCTCAGTTACTCCATCTATATTTCCAACAATTGGTATCGAAGCTTTTGGTGCTTGTAGGAAAGATTTCAAGGATCTAAGCTAAAAATTGGGATGTCTTACAAAAGGGAAATTCGAAGGCTTAATGGGGATAACTTTTCAGCATGGAAACATCTCATGAGACTCCATCTGGGTTCGATTAGAGATACATGATTGAAATATCATGATGAAGCATATACAACTCCTTCTGGTACACTATCTATCAATGGCATTGCTAAGAAGAAGAATCATAACACCATGATGATAGACATTGTATCTACCCTAAGCTATGAAGAATTTGATGACGTCAAGGATTGTAAAACTACCTTTGAAATGTGGAACAAGTTGAAGGATATCTATGGAGGTGATGACAATGTGAGAAGAGCTAAAGAAGAAAGTCTAAGGGGAAAATTTGATCAAATGAGGATGAGAGAGGATGAAAACATTGTCAAACATGTTGAAAGAGTCAAATTAGTTGTTAGTGCAATCAAGGCTTCTAGAGGAGATATCAAGGAGGAAATAGTTGTAAGTAAAGTTCTTAGAACATTACTTCCCATTTATGCAATTAGAGTTTCTAAAATTTAAGAAAGAAGATGTGAAACAAATCATAAGATAAATTTAGAGGCCATAGTAGGAAGATTGACTACATTTGAGCTAGATAACTATGACAACTATGTTCCAACTTCCAAGAATGTTGAATTAGTATTTGAAGCCAAGATTTCACTCAAAGAAAAAGGCAAGAAGATAAAAGATTCTTAGTCAGAAAGTGAAGAAGAATTAGAATGGAGTTCTGATAGTTATCTTGAGGTGGTTGAAGCTCTACTAGCAAGGTAATATTCTAGAGGCAAAGGAAAATACAAAGGTAAGATTCCTCTAATCTATTTTTCATGTGACGAAATTGGTCATATTACTGCTAGGTGCCCAAACAAGCAAACTAAGGATGAGAAGAAAGGTCACAAGTGCAATGGCAAGAAAGATTTCAAATCATTCAAGGACAAAGGTAAGGAAACATGTTTCATGGCTAAGGATTCTAATGATTTTGATGATGGTGAAGATGAAATTGTTTACATTACTATGAAACATGAATTTGACAATGATGAGGAAGATAAGATGGCACTTATCTCTCATGTGAGAAAAAATTATACATGGATCATAGATAGTGGTTGTTCACATCATATGACTAGTGGGGTAAAAGCACAAATCTATGTCACCGTTTGTGATACCAAAACCTATTTTGGTCAAATCTCATTTCTCTATCAAAATTCAATTTTTTTCAAAAACTAAAAATACCCTTTTATAGATCTCAGATTCAATATGATTATTATATAAATTTTTAAGTGTTTTGATTAGTTATAATATGTTATAATCTCAAAGTATTATAAGTCGATATTTCAACATTTCAGAAGACGCTCCCTCAAAAAAGGAAAACAAAATAGTAAATCATAACAAAAAAATTAAAAAATTATATTTATCTCTAGAGGAGAGAATCCACTTCACGAAGATGTAATTTTTTTTCAAGAAAGTATAGATTTTATAGGAAAGTTTTGATGGGAGTAAAAAACTATTGGATTCTGATAAGGTCAAACTTGAGTACTTATAACAAAGAAAATATACATAAAAAACAATTATTTCATTTTTTGTGCACTGGCTATACATGTCATCTATAAGATATGTTCAAATTAGAACAAAAAAAGATGATTTGCATATACTTTTTTTATGGGAACTACACCCTATATTTTTTACGGTTAAAAAATGGACTTCAAAATAGAATAAAATGAATAAATTTTTACTCAAAAAAATTATAAAAATTATAGGCATAAAATTCATCCAATTCTACACATTTCATCAGTTTACATCTTCTTCATATTTTAAACACAAATACCATTTTTTTTGTCACTAATGTTGAACTGTCACATTCCGATATCATGTTTCTTTATAAAAGGTGACATAGGTTTGTGCTCTTACCCAGTGATGAATCAAAGTTTCACCATTTTGAAGACTATGATGGTGGTAATGTGAGGTTTGGTAATAATGAACCTTGTTGCATAAAAGAAAGAGGAAGAATCTCACTAACCAAAGAGCTTGTATGTGATAATAATTATTGGGTTGAAGGACTAAAACACAATCTATTGAGTGTGGCACATCTACTCAATATTGGATTCAAGGTGGAATTCATGCATGAAAAAGCAAGACTAGTGAATGACAAAGGAAAGCTTATTGGATTAGGCATACAGACAAAAAGTAACTTGTTCTATCTTGAACTTGGTGAATGTTGATGTTTTATTGCTCAAATTGAAGAAGGTTGGTTATGGTAGAGAAATTTATGTCATGTGAATTTTGATAACCTGGTGAAAATAAGTAAACTCAGAAAAGTAAGAGGCATTCCTAGTATAAAGAATCCTGATGTTGGTCTATTGAAGAATTGTCAGATTGGTAAGATGGGAAAGACTAGCTTTAAAAGTAAGAACTATCAGTATGAAGAAGTTTTGTAAATTGTGCATATTGACTTGTGTGGACCCATTGTAATTGAGAGCTATACTTGAGAAAAAAAGTTCTTCATTATTTTTGTTGATGATTACTCAAGAATGATGACTATCATGTATCTGAGAGAGAAATCAAAAGCATTTGAGAAGTTTAAATGGTATTTGACAAGAGTAGAAAAGGAAACAAGCAAAAGAATGAAATACTTGAGGTCAAATAGAGGTGGTGAATTCATCTCCAATGAGTTCAATAACTATTGCATTGAAAAAGGAATCAAAAGATAGGTATTAGCACTTCAAACACTCAAGTAGAATGGAATAGCTGAATGGAGGAATAGATCTATCATGGACTATGCAAGAACTTTAATGATTAAAAGGAACATTGCTATCAAATACTGGAAGTAAGCTATGAGCACTACAGTTCATACCTTGAACCGAATACAACTAATGAAGGACTCATCCAAACCCCCTATGAGTAATGGTATGGCTATATAAACCCAATGTAAAATACCTAAAAGTATTTGGAAGAAAATTTTATATTTTGAAAGAATCTAGAAAATGAAAATTTGATGTAAAGGGTGATAAAGGAATATTTTTGGGATATTCTTGCAAAAGTAAAGGATATAGATGTTTGAATTTATCTACTCACAAAGTCATAGAAAGTGCACATGTGAAAGTTGAAGAGTTTTTAGAAAGGACTAAAGAAGAAAGCAAAAAGGAACCAGAAGATTACAGGAGATTTGTTTTCATTGAACCTAATATAGTGCCAGATGCATCTATCAGTTAGGAATCTTCTACTCCTAAGTCTTTAGTCACTAAGTTGCAAAAAATTCAAATTGAGTTACAGGAATTTGAGTCACATTTAGATGCTATTGAGCCAATGTCGACCAAGTCTAAAGGACCCAAGTAATAGTTAGATCAACTAGAGCCAGAAACTAAAATTCAAAATGAAGATAATGGAACTCAGTCAAAAGGCAACAAACCTATATTAGCCAAGTATATTAGGAGACATCATGCACTAAATCAGATTATTAGAGACAAATCTAAAGGCACTATGACAAGAAGAAAGCTAAAAGGTACTTGTTTTACTTGCTGATTTTGAACCTATAAATGTAAAGGATGCATTAGAAAATGAGAGTTGGATTAAGGCTATGAATGAGGAGATAGAGCAAATAGAGAAGAAAAAAACATGGACTTTTCTACCTAGGCCTAAAGATAAAAATGAGATTGAAACTAAGTGGGTATTCAAAAATAAGTTGAATGATGATGGTAAGGAATCAAGAAACAAAGCTACACTAGTATGTAAATGATACTCTCAAGAAGAAGGAATAGACTATGGAGAGACTTTTGCTCCTATTGCAAGATTGGAAAGTGTCAAGACCCTACTTGCATATGTTGCATACAAATAATTTAAGGTATATCAGATGGATGTTAAATCCACATTTCTCAATGGTATTATGGATGAAGAAGTCTACATTGAGCAACCTAAAGGTTTTTTTGATCCAAACAAGAAGGACATGGTCTACAAATTACACAAAGCATTGTATGATCTGAAACAAGCCCCTAGAGCATGGTATAAAAGATTGCATAACTATCTTATTCATATTGGTTTATAGAGAACTAATGATAATAGTAGCTTGTATATCAAGGAAGCACCAGATAACAAGATTGTTTTGGCAAAAATATTTCTGGATGATACTTTTCTTACAAGAAATGATGATCTATGCATAGAATTTTTATAGGAAATGAACAAGCAATTTGAGATGTCAATGTTTGGAGAGATCAAATTCTTTATTGGTCTTCAAATTTAAGAGAGTAAGAATGGTATTTACATCACTCAATCTAAATACATCAAGGAGATACTCAAAAAGTTTGGCGTGCAAGAATATAAACTAGTTGGGACTCCTATGTGCACTTGACTAAAGCTTACCAAGGATGATGAATCAAAAGAGGTAGATCAAACTCTATATAGATCAATGATTAGAAATTTGCAGTAGGTAGTTCATACAAGGCTAGATATTGCTCTTGCAGTTGGTATTGTAGCATGATTTTAAGCAAAACTAAGAGAAAATCACATGATGGAAATCAAAAGGATCATGAGATACTTTAAAGGCACTAAAGAGTATGGATTATGGTACAAATTTGGAGGTAATCTAGACTTGAAAGTGTTTACTAATGCAGATTGGGTAGGAAACATTGATGACAGAAAGAGTATAGGTGGAAGAGCATTCTTTCTTGGAAAGAGGTTGGTTTCTTGGACAAGTAAAAGGAAAAATTGCACATCGCAATCTATAGTTAAAGAAAAGTATGTTGTAGCAGCAATAAACTATTCTAATATTGTTTGGTTCAAACAATTACTAGAAGGTATGAAGGTGGAGATCAAAGAAACTATGGTTACAATTTGTGATAATAAAAGTGCAATCAACATATCTAAAAGTCCAATGATGCACTAAAAAAATAAGCACATTGCAATAAAGTATCACTTTGTTAGAGAATTGGTATAGGATAAGGAGAAAAAATTGAAATATGTCCATACAAAAGAACAAATTGCTGACATATTCACCAATCCATTACCCAAGGATGCATTCTTGTATCTAAGAGGTAAGTTAGGGGTTATTCCCCTATTTGAAGCTCACTAAAATGAAGTTTTAGTGATGCATCAAAAGGTACCAAGCTGAGGATCTATTAGTTGATGCAACATATTTATGGAAACATTGCGTATGAATCAGTAATCAAGGTACATTTCTATTCATTAGGTTTGTGTTATCTTTGGCATGTGTTTTCAAAGAGGGAGAGTGTACTATCATATCCTTCTAAAATTTGAATTTATTTGTGAAGATTTTGCTATTTGAAAAGAAGCTATGTAATTCTTTTAGAGAGCGAGATTACTATATTTGAAAAGTTTGTGGCATAAAATCTAAGAGGGTGAAATATTCTATTAGAAAAAGACTTGTTATTGAATTTCATTTTGCTATGACACGTTTTGTTGCCATCAATGCCAACGATGGAGATTGTTGGATACAATTGTTCAATTATGTGTTGTATTTAATGTTACACAAATGTCATATCTGTTAGCAGATAGAGTCTAACAAGCTCAATTGGTCAGCAAAGTGAATTACAAAGTCTACTGAGTGTTCTTGAAAGTTATTCTATGGAAAGAGTTTCCATTGAGCTCACTCAGGCGACGAAAGTTTCTATGGAAGAAGTTAGTTTCTACCAAGCTCACAAGGTCAGTGAAGGAAAATTAGTATCTATCAAGTTCACTTGATCTCCAAAGGATTTTGTAGAGTTTTTAGTGTTTATCAAGCTTCAGTTGGTGAACACTAGAAATCATTTTTAGAGCATTGTTTACCGAGAAAGGTCAGCCAATGAAGGATTTTATTATATTTGGGAAAAAAGTTTAATTGTTTCATGTAATGATTGTAGTTGATTGATGTAATGATTATTGGTAATTGTAACTTGTAAATGAGCCAACCTAACAATTTGTGAAATCTAAAATGTAATGAGTGAGCATGCAAGTGAGTTGGTTTTGTAAAGAGGAAAGTGTGAGAGAATTTTGAAGATGGATCAGATTACCTTGAGGAGTGCCAAAGGTATATTAAATCTAAGAGGATCTAGTGAAGCAAAATAAAGAACTATGTCAGCAAAGTTTAGTTGCATCTCATTCAAGTCAACTCATTGTTAGTTTATCACAATTTTAGCAATGATTTCTAAATCTCTTAATAGAGTTGGTCTAACATCCATTTTGTAAATCCTCTCGCAAGGTGGACAGTTCTATTGAATTTTTCAAAAGTCCGCTAGCAGAGTCACTCCTAACAGGTGATTAAATCTGCTAACAAGGTCACACCTAATAGTGTGGTTTGTAACCTTTAACCGGGTTGGCTCCTAATAGGGCTCACTCTAGAAGAGTGAAAATTATTAGCTAGTTACTTTGTGGTTTTTCCCATGGTGGGTTTTCACATTAAATCTGGTGTCTCTTGTGTTGATGTTATTTCTTTTATGCATGCATGTTAAATCTTTGTGAATGTTTAAAGATCAATAAAAACTTAAAATCTCCCAAATTACAACATTTTTCTATGTGGTCATTGAGTGACAACAATAATTAGTTTTTAACACATCTAAGGGACCTGTGGATTTTTTTTTGTGGTAACTGATTTACCCCCCCTCTCGATTACTCCATCTATATTTCCAGCAAGGGTAGGGTTCGAAAGATTCACAAATTCAATGAAAGCTTTTGATTACTTTCAATACAATTTAGACCACACTTTATTCATAAAAAATCTATAGAGTAAGATCACTACACTTATTGTGTATGTGCATGACATGATAGTTATAGGAAATGATCCTAAAGAAAGGAGGGCTCCATAGGATTACTTGTTCAGACAATTTGAAATGAAAGACCTCAGTCCCTTGGAATTGAAGTGTCCTAATCTAATAAAGGGATCTTTCTGTCTCAAATAAAGTATGCCTTAGACTTGTAGGAACATTGATGTACTTAGCACACACAAGGCTAGACCTTACCTATGCATTAAGTATTATTAGCCAGCTTATGAATAATCTTGGAGAGAAACATATGAATGCAGTTATGTGCATTTTTATGTATCTAAAGTTTGCTCCTGGTAAAGGAATTTTATTCACTAAAAATAAGGATTATCAGAGTGTGGATGCATATACTAATGCTGACTGGGCTAGAGTAGTAGATGATAGGCATTCTACTTAAGGTTATTTCACCTTTGTAGGATGTAATCTCAGTACATGAAGAACCAAAAAATAGAATTATGTTTTACAATCAAGTGTGGAGGCCAAATTTAGAGGTATGGCACTTGGATTATGTGAAGCATTGTTGCTAAGAATTCTGCTAAGAGATTTTAATTGTCCACCTAGGAAGCCAATTCCACTATATTGTAACAATAAGAAACATGTGATATTGCTCATAATATGGGTCAACATGATCATACAAAACATGTGGAGGTAGACAGATTCTTCATTAAGGAGAAATGGATGAGAAGATTGTGGAGCTGCCTAAGATTTGATTAGAGGATCATTTGGCCAATATTCTTACCAAAGTAGTTTCAAGTTGAGTGTTCTTGAAGTTTTTCAGCAAGTTGGATATGTAGGATATCTATGAAAAACTTGAGCGGGAGTGTTGCAATATTGGATTGATTCTTTCCTAAACTTGATTCTTTCCCTTCTTGTAGTTGTATGCATATGGCACACAACTATATATGTACTAGTATAGTTTTATGTGAATACAAGAATGAAAAGTACTATTCTTGATTTCTAATTTTCAAGTCTCTTTGCTAGTTAGAAGAAAAGAGGATTTTTTTGTGAGGAAAGAAAGTTATTTCCTTGAAATGAAATAGTAGGCTAAAATGGAAATGTATGAGCAATGATATTGTGGGAGTTTTGGAGAAAGAAAGGGTGTTGTTTTGGGAAAGGTTTTGGGGAAGAATTGTGGAAAAGACAAAATACAAAATGAGACATAAAGAGGATATGAAACTAGTTATTGGGCATCAAGATAGTGTTCAATTTAGGTTAATGTAAGGCACACATGTTGGAAAACTGTGTAGATTACATGCATGTTTTGTTCACATTGAAAGAGCACAATAGGATAGTGTAGATTTGTAGAAGAGTACTAAGTTTTAGAGAAAATGTATAAGTGCATAAGGAGATATTTGGAAAGATTTAGAGAAGGAATCAAGGTTCTCATACCAAGATATTTTGAAGAGGAGGACTGAGCTCATAGTTAGATTTTAGTGTGGAAAAGAGAGTTGTAGATTGAAGAAGGGAATTGGTTAATGAGTTAGGGAAAATTTCAGCAAGTCCTCAAAAATTTTGAAGTCAGTTTTCTTTCTAGTTCGGAGGATACATTTTATAAATGTAAATGTTGTAGATCAGATATTTTTTTTTTTTACATAAAGTTTAATGTTGAAGACTAGTAATGATTATGTTAAATCTAAGTTATTAATAGGGCACTATTGTTTGGAATAACAAATATGTCACTTTAATAGTGTGGAATGTAATGTGTATTTAATTTAGTAACTTGTATTTAAATCAAATTTTCTCATTATGTTCTATAGTAGTTGTAAACTTATTTAATAATATTAAGATTTCAATAATTAAGCCTCTTAAGTATCATTATTGTTCTAACAAGAGTATATTCAAATTAGATATATCTAAAAATGTGAGGGAAATTTTGTAGTGAATATATAATTCACTTAACAAAAGACAATCACATAAATGTTGCTTAAGAAATAATTTTAATAAGGGAGAACTTAATATTAATATAAAATAAAAATAAAATTAATGTAATTAAAATAAAATAAAGCTAGGACTAGTTACACCCATAAGTTTTCTTTTACATGTGGAGTGTTTGATTATAAATCAGATAGCCTAATTGAACAAACAAATACTTTATTGTGCATGGCCTTGATATTTATTTAAATCCTTTTTTTTATGCTTGACTCCACCATATATCTATTTCTAGTACTTATGGTTCCCCTCATGCTCATAATAAGAATTTTTTTATGTTGCTTTAACCCTTAATTACTAGAGGCAAGTGGGCTTTGATGTTAAATAGTTAAGATGCTTTATTGTTTCGTAGGATCCATGTCTTAGAAACTTTTATGAGAATCTTTGAGAGTTTGTCCTTTGGAATGCACCGTAATGTTTAGTTTCGGTTTAGTTTCTTGATGTTCCTTGTTAGTCTCCTTTGGAACACTACCACATTTATAGTTTGGGGTAACTGTTTTTGCACTATACATTTTTTTTCTATATTACATCTATTTTTGATAGTTTTTGGAGGGATTTCTAGGAACAGAAATGAAGGGTGGTTCGTATTGGGGGCAAGACACCAAAGGGAATAGTCCTAGATAACCAAATGTTAGAGTTTTAACCAAGTGGAAACTTAATGTAAAACTAATAAGGCTTGGTTATTAAATTAATTAAAGAGTAAGACAACTCTCTCATGCTTAGAGAATGCATGCACTTTTCATGAGGGTCAGTAGAGATGGTCTATCCATCCATGGGATGTTTATCTGGCAGTGTGACATCATTTAGATTGTAAACTAAGATCACATAAGTTTCTTTTTAGCCTTATCGCTAATATAGGATTTTTTTCCCACTTCTTCCATTCTTTCTTTGAAATCAAATCATTTATTTTGAACCATATTGTATTTATGTGTTGATCTTCTTGATTTCTAGCATTTTTGAACTCTTGAGGTTTCTTATATTAGAGCCCCTTATTTAATTGATATGTGTTTGTCTAAAGATTCATCTCCTAACTTAGGGGGTTGATGGTAAGGTCCACATGGTTGAGTGGTGAGAATTTTTACATTTAGGCTGGGAACATAGCTCGTAGTACCATGGAATTCTCATGAAAATTTAGATTCCTCATCTTCCTAGAACCCCTTAGATTGGAAAAAAATGGTGAATGTTGTAGCATATGATGTATTAAGTTGCTAAAATTGCAAAACCTTGTAATTGGAAAGTCACATAAAGATTATGTATTTCACAATCCATAGTAATGAAAGTGGGATAAGACATATACATTGATATAGTCATTTATATGGACTTATCAGATAATAACTATGGTGTTTTCACTTCTAGAATATATGGATGCATTTTTCCATATCCATTCATGTTGTTATTTAATATTATTTTAGAGATATTTTAGGGAATTATTTTACTAAAAATTGAGTACAAGGTTATATTCTATTCACCATCCTTAAATATTTTTGTATATATATTTGTATATATGTATGTACAATTATGATGATTTTGCATAAAAATGGTAGAATTTAGAGGAGACAATGTTGTATTTTGATATTTCTACATTGTCATGGAAGTGGGTCTTTGAGAGATTTTTGAGATTGTTTCCTATCTGATCACTAGAGGAAACAATGAAAAGATCAACTAATTCCATGCCTTGCATCAGAATAACCTATATGTAGAATAGTATAATCATTACTTCGTGGATTTGAAGCCATATTCAAGATTCCTACATGATGAGGCTACATTAGGGCAAAATTTTTTTAGAGGCCTCAATGTACAACACACTCGAGATGTACGACTCCTTAAGCTAAAGATAATTTGGGAGGCTATTGAGAATTCTTTAGTAACATAGGAGAGCCTAGCTAAATAGTGTAGTGGCCACATAGGTGGATGGTATGGAGGAAATTTTTCTTCAGAATCAACTCAATGGGGAACTTAGTCATAGGGCATTGGTTATACTAGATTCCGTCCTTCATGCTACAAGGGAGGAAAAAACATCGAGAAGAAAATATTTTGGGATTATAAGAGAAATAGATCCTAGTTTAATTAGGGGGACAATACTAGAAAGGATAGGAACTAGTATCATAACAAGAGATCTCCGAATAGCTAATCCACACTATGTTGTACTTAAAGTTTTTGTGCAAGAAGTATTTAGTATTCTATTGCACCAACTTTAAGAGAGGATATTTACAAGTGAAACTCATGCTTTTCATGTGGTCAACTTAGATACAGTGTAGTTAATTTTTCATACAAGTCAATTTAGAGACCCAGTCAATATAAGATAACTTCTGAGCCTAGTGTTTTCAACTATTGACCATCATTAAGTGGAGCATTAGGGTACTATAGTTGAGACATTAAGTGTGTTTGTGTGTGTGTGTGTTGATGTTCCTATTTCTTTCTCATTTCATTCGAGTTCTATAGATTCTTTTTTAATCTATAATTAGTAGAACATTGTGGGAAGGTCATGGAAAAGAAAGCTAATAGGTGGAAAGTAGAATTAGCCTCAAGTCCCAAAGCCCTTCTAGACTATTATGTGTGTTTTTATTCTTTGGGACTAAGTAGTTTTGTCACCACAATTGATTTGTGTGTTATTCCCTTAGAATACTATGTTGTTATTTTAGGTAAGAATTGACTTGATCTACATGGAGCCAAAATTGATTTTTGTCACAAGAGGATTCAATGTGTAGATGATTTTGGGCTTGATTTGGAGATGTATGCAACATGGATGCCAACTCCTTTTAGTAGCTATTCATGATCTAGATGAGGGACAGAGTGGAGAAGCTAGCCTAGATAGTTATCCTCTTCTCTAGGAGTATGTTAATAATTTTTCTACAGATATTGTAGGTATTCCACCAAAACATGAGATTAAATTTTGTATAGATATTATTCATAGAGTAGAGCCCATCTATAAGGCACCATATAGCATGACAACTATGGAGTTCAGTGAGATACAACTTCATTTAGAAAAATTCCTGGAAAATGGATTCATAAGATCTAATATTTTCCATTCAGGAGATCCTTCCATCTTTTAAGAACAAGGGTTGTTTTCTTTAATTTTACATTAATCAGAGACAATTGAATAAGCTCACTATAAAGAAATGATATCCTTTTCCTAGAATCAATGACCTATTCAATCAATTTATGGGAGTCAAAGTTTTCTCCAAAATTGATCTCAAATCTACATACCATCAAATATGGATTTATGAGGCATATATTCATCAAACTTTTATTTGTACTAGGTACAAACATTATGAGTTTATATTTGGCTGAAGTTTTCATTATTTATATTGATGTTATTTTGGTCTACTCAAGGACTATTGAAGAGCATGTTGTGCATCTAAGGAAATTTTGGCAATGCTTATGAGATAATCAAATTTATGCCAATTTTTCAAATGGCAAGTTCTTCCAAATTGAGGTCATGTACTTGGAACATGTAATTTTTAGTAAGGGTGCCTCATTTAACCCCTCTAAGCTTTAGGTGATACTATAGTTGTCCACACTAATAAATGTTGAAGAAGTTCATAGTTTCATGGGCTTAGCATGGTATTATCACCGATTTTTACAATATTTCTCAATGGTTTCTCATTCTATCAACTCCCTACAGAGGAAGGGAAATAAATTCATATGGTTAGAGAAGTGTGAAGATGCATTCAAAACTCTTAAAGATATGTTCACTAGTGCTCCTAGTTTGGTAGTATGTGATCTAGCTAGTTAATTTTATAGTATTTACAAATACATCCATTTAAGGTGTTTGTGTAGTACTCATGGAACATGGTAATTTGATTGCACATAAGTCCACAAAACTCAAGAACCATGAGTTCAATTACCCAAAACATGGCTTGAACCTTGCTACAATAATACATGCACTCCAAAGATGGAGACATTTTCTTTTCAGCCATTGATCTGACTATCATAGTGATCATCATAGCTTGTAGGATATCTTCACTCAAAAGAATTTGAATGCTAGACAATGGAGATGGATGGATTCCTTATGTGAGTATGCCTTTGAAGTTAAGTACTAAAAAGTGAAAGAAAATTTAGTTGTAGATGCACTAAGTATGAGAAGACATATGATTTTACTTTCCAAGCTTAGGATTGATTTGAGAATGTGTATCATTAAGGCACTTCATGTAGACAGTTGGTACCAAGAAGTAAATGTAGAGACCAATATATGGAGACCCTTAGAGGGAAGATATTTAAGTTTTACCTAAGAGGAGGATGGTCTTTGGCATCACTTAGGTAGTATTTATGTTCATCCAATGGATGGGTTAAGTACCTTAATCATGTCAGAGGCTAATTAGGCACCACATTCTACACATATGAGGTGAAGAAGATATATGAAAATGTTTGAAAACTTTACCATTGGTCTAGGATGAAGTGAGATATTGCAGACTTTGATGCATATTATTTGTAGTTTTAGACATGTAAAGTATAGTGTCAACATCCACTAGGACTTCTACAACACAATTTTATTTCTGAGAGGAAATGTGATATTATATCAATGGACCTCATTGTTGGTCTACTAGTGTATTCATGAAGATATAAAGTTATTATTGTTAGTATAGATTAGATGACTAAAGTGGCACACTTCTCATCTTTATGATCCTCCTACACAACTTCCATTTTTTATCAAATATTCAAGAAAGATGTAGTAAACCTACATGGTATTCTTAGGAAGATCATCTCAGATAGAGATTTTTTATTGACCTCACATTTTTTAATTTCTCTTTAATAAACATTAGGGACACAACTAAAATTTAGTTCATCATACCATCCTGAGATAGACAAATAGAAAGAGAGGTGTAATCTGGTCTTAGAGGACATGATGGATATCTACCTTGTAGATTTTTCTTATAATAATGGATACAAGTCTATAGGTATGACACCTATCCATACCCTATATAGTCATCGTCTTCATAAATGCTTGAGTTGGGAGAGTCTAGAGGATTGTGTATTTTTGGGTTCTAATATCCTTCAAGACATAGAGCAATAGGTGGAACAAATTCTTGAGCATTTGGTTGTAGGCTAGGATCGAGAGAAGAAGTATATTGATGCTAATCAAGTTGATCAAAAGCTTATAGTGGGAATATAGTATGTTTAAGAGTATGTTCTCTAAAGAGCCCAATCCACTTTGGAAATGGTTCTAAGTTGTTTCCTCTCATTAAAGGCCCCTTTGATGTTCTTTAGCATATTTCTTATGTTCCCTATCATCTTGCTTCACCACCCATCTATCATTTATTCATGTTTTTTTAATGTATCACTTCTTAGATGATATCACCATAGCATTAGATATGTACTTCATTAGACTACTTTTGAGGTCAAGGATGGGCAGTTCGCACATGACCCTATACACATACTTTAATGATGGGATTTGATCCTAGGGGTCAAACCATCAACTAGGGAAGGGTCCAATGCGACCCCAATGATGAGAACTTAGCTACATGAGATGAGGCCTCATAGATGATAGAGTTATATCCATATATATTTTACGCCTTCCAAGAGTAAGCCCACTCTTAGGGGGAAGGATGTAGTGCCCCCCCCCATTTTGACACAATTAGTTAGATAGTTAATTAGGTGATGCAAACACTATGACAGTTATATTTATGACACTAGAAATATTATTGATATTTACATGATGGGGTTTTCTTATACTACATGACTATTCTCTTTATGGCTAGATAATAGTATGATAAGATTATTTTATTTACCTATACTTTTATGGATGATGATTAGTTGGATTTCCATGACTTTTTAGGGTTAGATGTTATGTGATAACCATAGAGATGTTTCTATCACTATTATCATGGTTTCATAATTTAGATTCTAGATATGTAAGTAATTATGAAGCTTGGTATGAATTGGAGTTAATTAGATATTTCTGCAATTATAAATAGGAATTGAGGTTATGAATCTCTTGTTATCTTGAGCCTATTGTTGTGTTAAAATTAACAATCATATGTTTTGATATAGATGTTAATTTTTTTCTTTGAATATATAATTATCTTATATATATCATGCACTGACAATACTAAACACAAAGAAGATGATTATATGTTTATACTATCTTCATGTGTGTGTGTGTGTGTGTGTGTGTGTGTGTGTGTGTGCGCGCGCGTGTGTATCTATATATGTATATGTATATGTATATGTATATGTTATGTATTTATGTATGTATGTATGTGCTTTGTTTCAACTTGTGATGCAATTGCAGGTAATAGACACGTCCCTAATTTTCATTAGATTGACGATGTCTTCCCTTGATCAAAAGCTAGTGGTTAATGGAGATGTTCTTTAGACCCCACTACCCTTGTTTTGATTTGGTATTGTGTTTGGCTTTGTGTCTCTTACATTAATTAATGGTGTTGTTGGTATTTTCAAGTTTCACTTGTCATTTTGTCTTCTTGCTCCCTATCATAAGAAAATGAGTGAACTATGAGTGACCTATAGAAGACAATGAAACAAAGATATTAATAAGACAAATAATGAAATATAAAAAATAATAAGAAAATCTTAAGGAAGTAGTAATTATACTGAATTTATCAATATATTTATCAAAATGAGCTTGAAACATCATCATCATAAGAATAATATTAATAAGGATATTATAGATTTTTACGTATGTATCTTGAAGGCAAGCAATTATGTTGATTGAATAGATATTTATCTCACGTTATTATAAAGAAGAGTATCATCAAGACAAAGGAACACAATACTAGCATTATCATTATTAATGATATTAGTTTAGTTATTATTAATGGCATTATCTTAGACAATTAAATGGATTTGATTAAAGATTAATGATTGCAATAACATTAATTATAGTATAATCAAGCATGTATGTTAAATAGGTAACAATAATATAAACATGTTATTTCACAGCACAACATTTGTAGTAAAGTTAGTAGATATATTTAATACTTGTAATGAAAGATTATTCTTCTATCTATATTATTTTTGCACAATACTAAACACTATTTAATTTAGTTTTTGTGTGATAATTGAAATTTTAAAATTAAATTGATTCTGCTCTCCGATATTATTATCATCATTCAGTGCACATGAAATTAGTATGTATTAATTTTAATCTTAGTAAATTTTATTAATTAAAAAGGACTATTCATCAAAAAAAAAAAATTAGTATGTAACTAACTTTAAAACGAAATTCAAATATGAATTTATTTTCAGCATTACGGGTTGAGTCGCTTTGGGCAACATTAGAAATATTGGAAATTGGAAATGATTTGCCGTAGTGATAAATAATTTTTAGAAACTTCATCTTTCTTCTGGTTAGAGGAAAAGATTATTTTTGGAAAGAATGTTATTATTTGTAAAATAAATAATAGGCTTAAATGCGAAGGTACGAGCAATGATATAAGCGGAGTTTTGGGAAGGAAAGGGTGTGGTTTTGGGAAAGGTTTCAGGGCGAATTTGTTGAAGAAAGGGGGAACTTTGTTTGATAAGGAAAAGAGAGGTGCAAATCAAGAATTAACAGAGGATATGAAACTAGCTATTGGGCATTATAATGGTGCTCATTTTGAACTAATGTTAAGGCACAGAGGTTGGGAAAATGTGAAGATTACATTCATGTATTGTTCACGTTGAAAGAGGGCAATTGGATGGTACAGATTTGAAGAAGAGTAATAAGTTTTAGAGACAAGGTAGTGGCGCATAAGGAAAGATTTGGACAGATTCGGAGAAGGAATTAAGGCTTTCATACCAACAAAGTTTGAAAAGGCGGATTAAGCGTATAGCGAGTGTTTAGTGTAGAAAAGAGAGTTGAAGATTGAACACGGGGATTGGTTGTGAGCTTGGGAAAGTTTCAGTAGGTCCTCAAACATTTTGGAATAAGTTTTCTTTCCAGCCAAGAGGATACATTTTATAAATGTAAATATGGTGTAGATCAAAATTTTGGTTTCAAAATAAAGAATCATTATGTTAAAGGTAAGTTATTAAGAGGGTAATATTGTTTAGAATAAAGTAGACGCATAAAAGAGAGTTGAAGATTGAACACGGGAACTGGTTGTGAGCTTGGGAAAGTTTCAGTAGGTCCTCATACATTTTGGAGTAAGTTTTCTTTCCAGCCAGGAGGGTACATTTTATAAATGTAAATATGGTGTAGATCAGAATTTTGGTTTCAAAATAAAGAATCATTATGTTAAGGGTATGTTATTAAGAGGGTAATATTGTTTAGAATAAAATATACCACTTTAATAGTGTTGAATGCTAGGAAAATTTTGTAGTGACTATATAATTAGCTTACTTTAAGATTTTTTTAACTTTTGCTTCTAGATTTGATTGTGTTTTTTTTCTTAGCATCAACATTTCGGATCACACTCTATGACCCATCATCAGTGATCCATCATCAGGATCACATTTTTTCATTCTTGCATTCTCTCATCCTGATGATGGATCACAGAGTGTGATCCGAAACGTTGATGCTAAGAAAACAAACACAATCAAATCCAGAAGCAAAAGTAAAAAAAGTCTAATGGATTGTGGAAATCTAATCAGATTGATTACCTTAAGATTATATAGTAAATTGTGGTTAAGAAATTATGTGAATAAGGGATAATTTAATATCAAATTAAAATTAAAATAAAATTGATGTAACTAAAATTAGAGAAAACTTAGACTAGTTACACCCATAATGATGTTGTACACGTGGAAATTTTTAATATAAATCATATAGCCTAATGGAACAAACACACTCTATTATGCATGGACTTGATATTTATTTAAATCTTTATTTTAGTTTTTATTCTTGATTCCCCAATGTATCTATTTGTAGTATTATGATTCCTTGCATGTTCTTAATAAGGATTTTTAAATATGTTGACTTACTCCTTGGTTACTAGAGGTAAGTGGGTTTTAATGTTCTATATTTAAGATTCTTTATTGTTTTGTTGGATTCCTATCTTAGAAATTTTATGGGAATCTTTGAGACTTGGCCTTGTGGAATGTGCCATAATGTTAAATTTGGTTTTAGTTTCTTTATATTCCTTATTATTCTCCTTTGGTACACTACCACATTTATAGTTTTGGGCTTCTATTTTGAATGATTCATTTTTGGCTATACTACATCTTTTTTTGATAGTTTTCGGAGGGATTTCTAGGAACAAAGTTGATGGGTGGCTTGCATTGGCGAATGGAGCCCAAAGTGACTATTCCTTGATAACCCAATCTTAGATTTTTAACCAAGTGGAAACTTAATATAAAGTTAATTGGGTTAGGTTATCAAATTAATTAAAGAATAATATGTCTCTCCCATGCCTATAGAATGCATGTTATTTTTATGAGAGTGAGTAGAGAAGGCATGTCCATCCAAGGGGAATTGAGCTATTAGCTTGTCCGTCCATGGGATGTTGATCTAGTAGTGCGACACCCTTTGGTTTGTAACCTAGAATAATCTTAGTTTCCTTTTAGCCTTGCCAATGCTATAAGAGATTTTTTTACACATCTCATATATCCTTCTCTTGATATTAACTATTTCTCATGCAATCATTTATTAGCTTACCTTAAGAGTATCTAGTAGATTGTGGTTAAGAAATTATGTGAATAAAGGATAAATTACTATTAAAAATAAAAATAAAAAAATTTGATGTAACTAAAATTAAAGAAAACTTAGATTAATTACACCCATAATGTTGTTGTACAAGTGGAATATTTTAATATATATCATATAGCCTAATGGAACAAACACATAATCTATTGTACATGGACTTGAGATTTATTTAAATATTTATTTTAGTTTTTATTCTTGATTCCCCCATGTATATATTTGGAGTACTTATGATTCCTTACATGCTCTTAATAAGGAGGTTTTTATGTTGACTTAATCCTTGGTTACTAGAGCTAAGTGGGTTTTAATGTTCTATATTTAAAATATTTTATTGTTTTGTCGGATCTCTTTCTTAGAAAATTTTATGGGAATCTTTGAGAGTTCGTCTTTTGGAATGCACCATAACGTTCACTTTGGTTTTAGTTTCTTGATGTTCCTTATTATTTTCCTATGGAACACTGCCACATTTATAGTTTTTGGAGCCTATTTTGGCATGATTCTTTTTTTACTACATTTATTGTTGATAGTTTTGGGAGGGATATCTAGGAACAAAGTTGATGGGTTGCTTGCATTGGGGGCTGGAGCCCAAAGTGGCTAATCTTGGGTAACCCAATGTCAGAGTTTTAACCTAGTGGAAAGTTAATGTAAAATTAATTGGGTTGGGTTATCAAATTAATTAAAGAAAAATGCATCTCTCTCATGCCTAGAAAATGCATTCGATTTTTATGAGAGTGGGTAGAAAAGGCATGTCCACCCAAGGGGAGTTGAGCTATTAGCTTATCCATGCATGGGATCTCGATCTAGTAGTGTGACACCCTTTAGTTTGTAACCTAGAATAACATAAGTTTCCTTTTAGCCTTGCCAGTGCTATAGGATATTTTGTTATACATATCATATATCCTTCTCTTGATATTAATTATTTCTCATGCAACCATTTATTTTTAACCCTATAGGAATTATGTGTTTATCTTCTTGATTTATAGCATTTGTGACCTTTAAAGGTGTTTTATTTTGGAGCCCCTTTTTTAGTTGATATATGTGGGTCTAAGGATTCATCTCCTACCTTGGGGAGTGGATCATAAGGTCTACATGGTAGGGTGGTGAGCATTTTTCCATCAACGTTGGGTACTTAGATCATAGTTGCATGGATTTCTCATGATATTTTGCATTCCTCGTCTTCCTAGAACCCCTTGGATTGTAGAATAATGGTGTATATTTTACCATATGATGTATTAAAATATTAAAATTGTAAAACCTTGTAATTGGAATGCCACATAAAGACTATGCAATTAATGATACATTGTAATATAGTCTTTTTTTATTGACATGTCAGATAATAACTATGGCATTTTTACTTGATTAAGACTATATAATTCATGATCCATTTTAACGGATATGGGATAAAACATTTACATTGTAATGTAGTCCTTTGTATGAACTTCTCAAATAACAATTATGGTTTTTTTACTTCTAGAGTTTTAACTGAGTGGAAACTTAATGTTAAACTAGTTGGGCTAAGTTATCAAAGTAATTAAAGAAATTAGTTAGGCTAAGTTATCAAATTAATTAAAGAGTAACATGGCTCTCCCATTCCTAGAGATTGCATTCTCTTTTTATGAGGATTGGTAGAGAAAGCATGTCAATCCAAGGAGTGTTGAGCTATTTACCTTTCCATCCATGGGATATTGATTTGGCAATGTGACACCCTTTAGTTTGTAACCTAGGATCACCTTATTCTCATTTTAGCTTGCCCATCATATAGGATATTTTGTTACACTTCTCATATCCTTGTGTTGATATTAAATATTTCTTATGAGATCATTTATTATGAACCCTATTGGATTTGTTTGTTCATATTCTTGATTTATAGAATTTATGACCTCTAGAAGTGTTTTATTTTGGAGCCCCTTATTTATTTCATATGTGTGGGTCTAAGGATTCTTCTCCTAGGTCACATGATGGATCATAAGTTCCACATGCTTGGGTGGTCATCACTTTTTCACTAAGTTTGGGTAATTATCTCGTAGTTCCTTGGATTTTTAATGATAGTTTATCATCCTCATCTGCTTGGAACCCTTTGGATTGGAGAATATTAGTGTATATTGTACAATATGACGTATTGAAATGTAAAAACTTGTAATTGGAAAGCCACATAAAGACTATAATTTCTGATCTCTAGTAATGAATGTGGGATAAAACATATACACTGTAATATAGTCCTTTGTATGAACTTGTTAGATAATAACTATGATGCTTTTAATTTAGCATATATGTGTGTACTTCTCCATATATTACTATTGTAATTTTATATTATTTTCGGCACATTGCAGGGAAATATTTTAGTAATTATTATGTACATGGTTGATCCTTAGAGATCCACTTTTTAAAAAAAAATTATATGTGTATATTTCTCTTTCACTTCTTTATGTTTTGTTACTAGCTTCCCAATTTGGAATATTACACACACACATGTACATACGTACGTATGTATGTATATCCATATATATGTCTATATATATACATACATTCATATATATATATATATATATATGTATATACACACACACACACACACACACACACATATATATATATGTATGTATGTATGTATGTATGTATGTATGTATACATATAGATGCATATATATATATATATATATATATATATATATATGTATATATATATGTATATATGTATGTATATATATATGTATATATGTATATATATGTATATATATAATTATGTACATATATGTATGTATATATATATGTATATATGTATATATATGTATATATATAATTATGTACATGTGTATATATATACATATATATATATATATATATACATATATATATATGTATATATATATATATATATATATGTATATATATATATATATATGTATATATATACACATGTACATAATTATATATATACATATATATACATATATACATATATATATACATACATATATACATATATATATACATATATATATATATATATGTACATATATATATATATATGTACATATGTATATATATATGTATATATGTATATACATGTATATATACATACACACACACATGTATATGTATGTATGTATGTATATACATGTGTATATATATATGTATGTATATATGTATCTATATACATACATATATATACATATACAGACACATGTGTGTGTGTGGAGTAGGCTAAGTTAGCCATCTTAACTATGGTTTTTTTGTTTAAGGTTATAAGGTGACTCCAAAAAAGTGGGGTCCGAATAGGGTAGAGAAAATACTATAAGCCAATGTTTGAAATCTAGTGTGGTTCTGACCTTCCTTTCAACCATCCATCTTTCAAATCCAGGTGTAGAATTGAGAATTGATAGCCTCAGATAATCGGTATTGAACTCACAACAATCATGTAGAATGCAACTTAGTACTTAATATAAATAAGACCATGTTGTTGGATCCTCCCATAGAATGATAGGGCCTACTATCTCATTTTTGGACTATAGACCCCAATGGTAGAGAGAGATAGAAGGATTCATGACATGGCTTAACCACGTCTTGTGTTCTATAATTGTAGTGTTTGTATCATGCATTAACAAGTCAATCTTTTGGTGCAATGATAACTCTAGCTTATAACAAGTGGTATTAGAGCTTGGCCATAGGTTTGAATCCTTAGACCCTAATGTAATGTTGAGGGGGAGATTGTTGGAAATTTTTTTTAGCATTTCCCTCAAGATTCGTTACATGGCTTAACTACCTCATGTGTTCTATAAGTCTAGTCATTGTATCGGGCATTAATAGATCAATCTTTTGGTGTAACAACAAGTCTAACTTGTAATAAGGAAATGGGATCAATTGATCAGGAAGGGCCCTATAAGTTATGCTCCTTCTTTCACTCTAAGGACTACCTTATTTTGAGCTCCACATATAGATATTAGGACCAATATACTAGCATTAGAATAATATGGCTCCTAAAGGTGCTAGATAAACTACCGCCTACTATTTTAAAGGCCCTACTATTCTAAAGGGGTTACTCTAGCTCATACTTTTCTATGGGGATGCCATTATGCATGCATGTAGAGGTACAATTCTATGGCTAGCCTCTTTACCCTTTATCCTTTATAGTAGGGATATGTAGGGGAGTTGGGGTTAATAATAGTATGGGATATGTAGGGGACTAGCGAAAAATAGGTTTATCACTCAATAAATGAATAACAAATGGTTTCTTGCCTCAACAATACTTTAGATTATTTTTTAGCTTTGCGTTTAATACAGTATTAAAATTACAAGTAGGTAACTATCATAGTTGCCTAATATATATATATGTATGTATGTATGTATGTATGTATGTATGCACTTGTATATACTTTGATAACTATATATATTAGATAGATTTTAAATTGAAATAATTATAAAACTAGAGAACTAACAAAATAATTTAAATAAAATTACCAAGATACCAATTAGGGTAAAGTTAACTCTTCTATTAGGAATTCTAGGCTAAAGGTGCCACGTGGATCATGGTTCAATATCTAGATAAATGGACTTTTTGCACAAACTTGCATCACCAACCAACGTACATGTGTGTCTACATAATCTCATGATATATAACATACAATAGTATAGGCGTCAAGTGGGGTAGCAAGTTAAAAATCCATGAAACCTAAAAACATCATATAAAAACCACTTAAAGTGTGTGTGTATAAACATGCTCTCTCTCTCTCTCTCTCAAAATGGCATACAATAGTATAGGCATCAAGTAGGATAGCAAGTTAGAAATCCATGAAATCCAAAAACATCATATAAAAACCACTTAAAGTGTGTGTGTGTGTGTAAAAATGTGCTCTCTCTCTCTCTCTCTCTCTCTCTCTCTCTCTCTCTCTCACACACACACACACACACACACACACAATCATTTCATAATGCTTATGATGCTTAATTCATGTAGTCCTTGCTTAGGTGATCAACCTTTGAATAATTGAAATAGGATGGTCCAAATTTTCTTCATTTTCTATAGAATCCTTTGAGATGTATCCTAGCATAATTTTTTGGAATGTGTTCGCATTTCTAATTGTATTGAAAATTTACATAAGTTTTATAATCTTGATCTATGGGATTACCTTGCTTATGTGTTTTTTCATTAACCTTTAGGTGTCTAGCTATTCCTTGCTTCAGATATGCAATCTTGTGCCTTATGACGATAATCTTGACATTTATAATAGCAACTTTCAAATCTAGAAGTAGTAGTTGTTTTACTGACCTTCGATTTACAGTCATATGCTTGATGACCTTGTTTTTTGTAAGTGAAACAATAACCATTGAATTCAGGTTTAGAGTTTGACATACCAATGTTTCTCCTAAAAGTATATGTTCTATGGTCTATTTTTCCACATCAATAGTATGTAGGCTTCTTATTCTTTAGTTTTCCTTTTGAATTCATTTTTTCCCCTTGCCTTGATGATTCTAATTTCTTGATATCTAATTGGAACTTGGCATAGCCTAGTCTAGTGGTGTTGTAAACTCTCCTTGGCACATTCATTTGTTCATAAATAAACCTCATAAACTCATTAGGTTTTGTAGACCTCTAACCAAATTCATTTTAGCTTTCAACTCATTCACCAATCTATCATTCACAGATTTTAGATTTATAATCTCCAACTATTTTCTTGCGATCACATGATTTAGACTCAGTATCTTATCGATCATGTCAAACTAATTATAGGTCAGATTATATACTTCCTTGATTCTTTCATCAAGTCTTCTAGCTATCTATGACATTTCTTTATAAGCCATTTCCTTGTAACTTCCCTTTATCTTCCTCAACATTTTTATTTTGTCAAATCACTTCAAATATTCTTATGAATCATATCTCATATTCTCTTTTCAATGCTCTAATTTCTTTATTCATAATTTTTTTCTTCTCCAACAGATATGCTATTGCTACATCAAATTTAGTGGAACTTCCTTCAAAAATCTCCTATTTGTATTGGGTGTTATTTTGTTGAATTTCCATTTCTTTCTATCTCCTCAACAATTTCCTTAATGTCTCTTTTATAGACTTGAATTGTTCATATGCAATCTAAACATCAATCATCTTATTGTTAATGGTATTTACCATTTTGTAGGTGTCCATCTTCAATATCTTTTGATCCCAAGTGGTTAAAATTTTGCTCAGAGTATAGAGCTCTGATACCAATTATTGGAAATGTAATAGGTAAACTAAGATACTAAGGAAGCGAGTGAATCAAAATCTATCAAAACTTCTCACACTTCTAGCATGAAACATATTTCACATCATCGTATAAACCCTCATTAATCTTATATACATGTAATCATTCATATCTACACAATATTAGATCTACCTTCTAACTACATCAATGAAAACTAATAAATACATAACACATTAACACATAGATTTGGTAACATAGAAACCCTCCAAAGTGAAGGTAAAAATGAGGTACAAGGGATGACACACACAAAATCTTCACCATTGTAACAAGAAAGTGTCTCTTAAGGTTACATTATTTTGACCACTTTTTATGATATGTCCTATGAGGGGCCTTCTCTATCAAAGGCTAAATGAACTAATAAGTTCTACCTCGATGAAAACATTTTACATCATCATTAAGTGAGTAATCCGTTAGGAGATTTAGAAAATCTTGTTAAAGCTGCTTTGTTAAGAGATTTAAACCATGAAACACCTATTAGAATGTTTAGTACCTAATCCATCCATTAGCACTTTAATGGTTGATATCAGATCTTCTTAATGTAATATAATATCACCTTACTATGAGTGATCATAGAACCTACTTAAATAGTTGCTTAGGTGAACCTTTCAAATCCAAATCAACAATCTAGATTCATTTCTTTTACCACTTAGTTCTTGTATGAATGCACTTCCTTACATAGGGATTAATGATCTTCCTTTGAAAGCATAATCACCTTCTTTGTTACCTCCTCAATCTTTAAAACACACTTCCAACTCGATAAAAATAGTTTACATGGGATTTAATATCATTCCAAACAAATATATGATACTATGTTTTTGAAATAAAAGTAGCCAAAACAAGGGGGCTGGCCCATTATAAACCAATTGGACAACTACTAGAAAATAACCGTCAAAACAAAATTAACCTCTAAAGTATTTTTAAAAAAAAACATAAGTTTATGCTATAATAATTATAGTAACTATAGGCTTTAAACAAAATTCTTGTTAACCAGCAATAGAAGTAAAAACTAAAATTGTAAAGATAACTACAAGTTATAAACAAAATGCCTATTAACCAACATAAGTCACTTAACAAAAACAAAGGCATGACAGCCTTAAAACTGAAAAAGTCTATAAAATAGTGGATTAACAACATTCAAGAAAAAAAAAGGGAGACGAACCCTTAAGATTTCTTGACCTCCTTCCCTAGGAGGAAATTCAACCAATCTTATACCATGAAGTCATAGAGTAGCTTAGAGTCATCCTTGGGTGGGTCCCCTTTAGCTTCCCTCAATAGGCATAGAGTAGTGGCCACCACATGAGTGACTTCAACCATAAACTTAGTTAATTGTCCCATTCCTTTGTCTAGCACTTGAATTTTCTCCCGTAGCTCATTGCTAGCCTTATCTGAAGTACCCAGATGACCATCCCTACCAGCCTATGTATCCTTTAAAAAAAGGGGGTTAGTGGCCCTTTTAGATCCTACCTTAATAAGGGAGGAGATCATAATAGTGGAAGGTATCCTATCCATCATTTCAGAAAATTGATCTTTAGTTAGATCCACACAATTGGGCATGATCATCACCGAGACATGTGACACCTCCTTATTCTCCTTGCCATTACCCGAAGTTGACCTAGAGAAATAAAAAATCTCTTCTCTAATCCCCTCCATGTCTCCCTTAAAAAATTTATTAGTTTTCTCCTTCATTATTCTTTTGTAGTAACCCAAATCCTGTGAATTTGATTCATCCTCCTACGAGGCTCCCTCCCTTAACTTCCTCTTAGCCTGAGACTTAGCCAACCTCCCTGACCTCATCCTTCCCCCTCTCTCCTCATCCTCTAACTCCATTTTTATTTTTATTTTACCTTTTCCTTTTTTCCCCTTAGGGAGGGATTAACTAGGGACCCACTACGAGAGGGCTAAAGGGTGGGGGCTCTGAGGCCAGTAATTCTAAGGGGGGTAATTTGGGGCTTGGGGTTTGGGTGAACAAGAATATCAACTTCCACAATCCTAGAGGGACCAAGGCAAGGTGAAACTAGTATAGCCTATTAGTAAGACCCTAATGCAAAATAGTAAAATTAACCCCCTTTCTCATTTTATCTCTCACATCCACAATAGAATCTTCAAGAGCATGTAGCAAGAAGAAAGGAATTGAAAGAAAACCACAATATTTAAAATGATTAAGAAGAGGAAAATGGTAGTAGTAAAAAACTCCATACCTTCCTTCTAGGGTAAGATATTTCATCAGAATTAGTAAAACCTCATTCCATGGGTTAGGTAGCTTCTTCCTCATAAATCCCCCTCTATGTTGAACTGGTTCCTCACCATCCTCGAAGAAATGTTGCAGATTGGTTTCATCAGTCACCCATGTCACCTTTTGCCATTTTCTTCCCCTCATTGTCATGCCTATCGTCGTAGCTATCACCTCCTTCAAAACATGAAATGAGATACCATTAGTGGTCACTTTGCGAATATCCCATGAGTTAACAAACTGCAAGGAGCAATTCTCATCATGACCATTACTTGATACATACATCCTACTAATGCTCGACTTTAACTATTTCATTATATTTTTTCTTGACCTTAACTATTCTTGGCATGAACTGAATTACTCGAGCTTAGTATCATTTAGTATAAACTACTATCCTTAACAAACTTGACAATCATTGGAGTACCCAACAACTTTTCACTTGCTCAGTAGTAACTACTACTTGGCACATAACTTGTAATATATAAAAGTGTTCAATCCTTTTCTTGACATGTATAGGATGACTTGGTCACAGTGATGACCAAACATTCCTACCTTGTGAATGACAAAGCATTTCACACTAATAGAGAACATGACTTAGGGATAAATAATGTGTGTGTGTGTGTGTGTACACATATACATATATGTACACACACACACACACACACACACACATGTAGTTAATGAGTTTGACTCAAAAATTACACAATTATATCTTGATTGCAATATCAAACAACTCAAGTAGTTCAAAATTAGGGAGATTGGCTATGGAAGAAGGAATAAATCCATGGACCTTATAGTTCTTAAACAAATTCAACAGCTTCAAGTAGTATAGCCCTTCAAACTTTTAAAGAATTGTGCCTATGCAGCAATAAATATCCAATACTTGGAAGTTATTAAATTTTGAAATACAACAGGTTATTGGAGAGAGTTAAGGTTCTCAAGGTAGGAAAGTGGGTAACTTTCTTAGTGTTTATTTATCCTTAAATAGTGTTGGATTCACAAGATTCTAATTTTAGTAGGTATTCCAAATCCAAAAATGCCCAATCAAATGGATGAAATGTCTATCCTCATTGTAAATTCTTGGAGAATTTAATGATCCCAAACAAATTCTGAAAATTATAATTTGAATTTCAAATTCCTAAATAATAAATCCAAAACATTGAGAAGAGGAGTGGCTACTAAGAATAGAAATGGCTATTCCAATAATAACTATTTTTTGGAATAGGCATAAGCTCATTTTAGGGGTAAAATGAGAGTATGTATTCCTATTCCCTATTCCAATTGGTGCACCAAATAGAAAATAGAAAACATATTCCTAATTTCTTATTCCTCTTCCTATGCCCACAACCAAACCTTCCCTAAGGGCCTGTTTGGTTGCTGGAATAGGAGTGGAATAGGAAAAGAAAGTTAGAATATGTTCTATATTCATTGTTTGATAGGCTCAATCAGAATTGGGAATAGGAAGACATATTCCAATTTTACTTCTAAAATGAGCATATGTCTATGCCAAAAAAATTTTGTTATTGGAATAGGCCATTTCTATTCCCAATCTAATTTTTGGTTTTTTTTATTTTTTATTTTTTATTTTTATTTTATTTTTGAATTTTTAAATTTTTTTTTTTTTTTTTTTTTTTTTTAAAAAAAAAAATTAGTTTTTTTTTTTAAAATTATTATTTTCTTTTTTGAATTTTTTTATAACATTTTTAAATTTTTTATCTATTTGTTTAAAAAGATGAAATAAATTATATTTCTTATTAACTTCAATGAATAAAATAAAAATGAAAATAAATTAACCAAAATAATAATAAATTAAAAAAAAATCAAGGGAAATATTTTTAAAAATACAAAACATAACCTTATTCCTATTCTATTTTTGTACAACCAAACAATGGATTAACATATTCCCAATCAAATTCCAAGTGAACCAAACATGATTGGAATTACCCTTTTCTATTCCCATTTCCCATTTCCATTTCCATTCCATTTTTCTATTCCTATGCCAGCAACCAAACGGGCCCTAAAGATCTATTTGGTTTGTGGAATTGTAAAAATTGAGATTTCTACAAATCTAGATTTAGACAAATCAAGTTTTTGGAAATCTTCATCCCTGTTTTGGGGATTTTACTTGAACAATTTGTTTCACTTGGAAGATGATTGAGAAGATACATTTTTATGCATTAGCTTTTAGTTGCAGGTAGGCTCCAAGAAATAGTTCAATCTATTGTTGTTACACTCCTCAAAAAGTGTAACAGTGTTTTGATTTTGAATTCCTAGTTGCTAGTGAGAAGTTTGATAAGCTTCTTTTGAGACAAAATTATGTTTGGTATTATAATTCCATTTTGCCAATTTAGAAACAAGAATTTCCAAATCCAAGTTATTAAAAAGTCATTCCTGTCATTTTCCACAAACCAAACCGATACTAAGGATTTTTTTTGGTTTGTGGAAGATGACATGAATTGGCTTTTTCAAAATCTGAATTTGAAAATTTTTACATTTGTATCTAAATTGACAAAATGAAATTAGAATACTAGAGAATCTACAATGAGAAAGTAGAGCTCTTCACAAAGGAAAAATGGCTCTTTCAAGGTTCCCCAACCAAAATGTCCCCCATTGATTTCATGCTAAATTGGATAGGACCAAGTGAAGATGTCTCAAAAGAATTTCCTTGAATTGAGTGACTTACTGGGATACGTACAATGTATAAAATAAGTAAATAGGCAGAGTTTAGGTAGTGTATAAAATAAGATTACTTTTCTAATCATGAGACTATATTTCTATTGAAAAATAATTAAACATGTGCTTAGAACTATATTCACAGAACGTGGATCCAGTGGATGGCCAGCAGATCCAGTAGTGGCAAGGGAGAGGCATAGTCATATCTCATAGTATGGTACAAAGTGGCAGGGAGGGTGAGAGCATTTAGCACTCCCTTTACACAATTACTAGCAACGCGGAGATTCGAAATCTTGGTAGTCACGGCAGGGTTCATCCTTAAAAACACGTCGTGTCTTACAAATAAGAATTTTATGCAAACGAATATTTTTACAACTTCATGAGCCACCATGGCTATGGGGCACAAAGAGTGCGCCAGCTGCATAGACAGCGCCGGCTGCACTTGCAACTAACCGTGCCATGGGAAGAGGCAGCATTCACTTATTGTCGACCTTCCTTACTCTGAACATTCACCGTCTATATAGCTTTGCATTACATGCTAAGTGTTCATCAGCCTTGAAGTCCCTAGGAGAGCCTCTGTGCGCTGTGTGGAACAGGAGAAGGTGGTTCTGATATGCATTTTACTTTCTCTAGAGTTAATGTCTTCGCTTCTTTCTACAGTCATTATCTAGTCCAGTTTTTTATTATTATGATTTGCATGTAGCGCTCACTAACGATATTCTATATACAGTTGTAAAGAGCCAAAGCGGGAAATATGGTTCATGTTATCACTGACAAAAAGCATGACAAAGAGGATGACAAAAAGCATGAGAAGAGAGATTGGCAGACGCTGACTGAGAATTAAAGGCAGTTGCTTACACTGATAAAGGAAATGCTTGCAAGATTAGATTGCCCTCCGTTTAGGAAAGAGGTTGACATGTTCTTGTTAGAAATAGTCAAAAAAATATCATGTGGATCCACATCTGTTATAACCGCTGCAGATTTTCTTGCTAAATAGATATGGATGTTGTCCTCCAGAATAGATCATACAGCATTATCTCCTTATCCTCTAGAAACATCTTTTATTAATTCCCTCCTATCATAGGCTCTCTATAAATAGAGGCCATTGCATTGGTTTATAATCAATCAGATGAGTGAATAACAATATGCTGTTCTTTTCAGTATCATTGTAAGAGTGTTTATTTCTGATATCTTTCTCATTGTCTAGTACTTGTATTGCTGTTGATATATCAGTTCTGAGTAGATATCAGACTTCCTATTTTTCAATATGGTATCAAAGCATTTGTGATTCTTGGACAGTGCTAGCTTGTCTTTGTGCAGAATTTCAGTCGTTTGCAGCAGGCATAAATCTCATTGAGCAGCATTTTTTTTGGTAAAGCAATTACTATACAAATTTGGTGAGAATTTCTTTAACTGGTTATCTTTACAGTGCTGAAAGTTCTGATTTTTTTTCTTTCTCATCCAAAAAGGAGAGAAGTTGATTAATGGATTCTCTTGGTGTTCCTCTACCATCAATTAAATTGAATGGAAAGAATTACTATGATTGGGTTTTACAAATTGAATTGTCTCTAACTCTACAAAACTGTTATGATATTGCTAATGGTAGTGAGCAGAGACCAACAGGTGCTGGAAAAAAATGTGATGATTGGGATAGGAGAGATAGGAAGGCAGCAGCTTTGATAAAGTTAACACTTTCAGAAGAAGTATTTTCAGAAGTTCGAAATGAAAGAAGTGGAGTGCAAGTATGGAAGATTCTGAAAAATTTGTATCAAAATTCAGGTGATGTATGGATTATATCTCTTACCACAGAGTTATATAATCTAAAATTAAAAGGCTCACAAGAAGTAGTGACTCATTTAAGTAAACTAAAGGAAAAGAAAAATGAATTGGCTTCTCTTGGAAAGAGCATAGATGATAAAGATTTTGTGCAAATAATTTCACAAAGTCTTCCAGGCTCTTATCAATCTTTTATAAGAGGACTTGATACTACTGATAAATTAAAAGGAATCAAACCTGATGAGTTGTGTGCAAAGTTGATTCAAGAAGAAAAACGTCAAATAAAAGAAAGAGAATCCTCTGTTGTTGATTGTGAATCTCAAGCATGTGTAATAAAAGGAAAACAATATCATCAGAGGACACAAGATAATAGATCTAATGGAAAGAATTGGAAGTATGGAGATAATAATAATTCATATAGGAATCAAAATAGAAGTAAGTGGAAATGTCATTACTATGGTAAGCAAGGACATAAATCTAATGAATTTTACAAAAGGATTAATGATTCAGAAAAGAACAAGTTTACAAAATCATTTGATTCAAAGAGGAATGCCTTTTGTGTAGCACTTAAAGAAAATAGTTCTTTTAAGGATGAATGGATAATTGATTCTGGTTGCACACAACATATGTCACATAATAAGGAGCAGTTTGAGTTATTAAATGAAAGCAATGGTGAAAATATATATCTAGGAGATAATAGTTCTCTAAAAGTTCAAGGAAGTGGAAATGTTCAAGTAAATAATGGAATGTTCAAAAATGTGAAGCTTGTTCCTCAACTCTCAACAAATCTTCTATCTATCTTTCAAATTGCAAATCAAGGATACAAAGTCGAGTTTTACAATGACAAATGCTTAGTCAAGGATGTGAATAAAAATTATGAAGTAACTGCAATTGGTAGAGTGGAAAATGGCCTTTATAAATTTCAAGAATTTGTTGGAAATAAAGATGTATGTGCTATTGCAAAGTATGATGATGTGAGCAGGTTGTGGCATGAGACATGTATACTATCAAAGTCTCAAGCTTATGGAGAAGTTGAAGATGGTGCATGGTCTACCAAGAATCTCTCCAACAAAAATAGTATGTGAAGGATGTGTAATGGGCAAGCAACATGTAGAAAGTTTCCCACAAGGAAAATCATGGAGAGCAAAAACACCTTTGCACTTAGTCCATCGCAATGTGATGGGTCCTTTGAAAACGGCCTCACTTGGAGGTGCAAGGTATGTTCTCACATTCATAGATGACTATTCAAGAAAAATTTGGGTATACTTTCTACAAAAGAAAGATGAAGTGTTTCATACATTTAAGGAGTTTAAGGTTCTAACTGAAAAGCAAAGTGGAAATTTTCTAAGAATTATAAGAATAGATAGGGGTTCTGAATACATGAATAAAGAATTTTTGGGATTTTGTAAAAAAAATGGCATAAATAAAGAATCCACTATTTCCTACTCACCACAACAAAATGGGGTAGCAGAAAGGAAAAATAGGACTATAATGGAAATGGTTAGGTGTATGCTCCATTCTAGAAATATAGAAGTACATCTTTGGGTTGAAGCAATTCATACAACAGTTTATATTTTAAATAGAACTCCTACAAAGGTTGTCATGAACATAACCCCTGAAGAAGCTTGGAGTGGAAGAAAGCCTACTGTATCTCATTTTTGTATTTTTGGTTGCACTGCTTATGCTCACATCCCTGATGAAAAAGGAAGTAAATTGGAAATGAAAAGTGAAAAATACATCATGGTGGGATATAGTGAAGAATCAAAAGGATATAGGCTATATAATCCTAATACAAAGGAAATTCACATCAAAAGAAATGTTTGGTTTGATGAAGGCTTTGAGAATACTGATTCTCCTACATTTTCTCAAGTTCTTTTTTTTGAAGAAGATGAGCATATTGACACTAATGTTTTAGAACAAAATATTATATCTCCTACAAAAGGAAAAGAAGTGCAAGATGAAGATTCAAGCAGCAGTGATGATGAAGACACAAGAAATAAAGAAAAAACTCAAAGCATTCAAGAGGTCTATCAAGAAGGTCCGAAGATTGTTGCTAACTATGCTCTCATGGCTAAGGTGATGCAGGTTGAAACTACAAGCATATTTGAGGAAGCAAAAGGAAAAGAAGAATGGGAGGAGGCTATGCAAGAGGAGTACAACTCCTTGATGAAGAATGAAACTTGGGAATTAGCAACACGTCCAGAAGGAAAGAATGCGGTTAGTTGCAAATGGACCTACAAAACAAAGTTCGCATCAGATGGAGCAATTGAAAGATACAAGGCAAGGTTAGTGGCCCGTGGCTTCTCACAAGAAGAAGGTATTGACTATACTGAAACATTTGCCCCTGTTGCTAAAATGACTTCCATTCGAACTATTATAGCTTTAGCTGCAAAATGTGGATGGAAAATATTTCAAATAGATTTCAAAAGTTCTTTTTTATATGGAGACTTAGAAGAAGAAATTTATATGCAACAACCACCTGGATTTTTTAAACATGGTGAAGAACATCTAGTATGTAGATTGAAGAAATCTCTATATGGTCTTAAACAGGCTCCAAGAGCATGGTACTCCAAAATAAATGAATTCTTTGTAACAAATGGATTTAAAAGGAGCAAAGCTGACCCAGATGTCTATGTCAAGCACATTGAAGGTGAAATTGTTATCATTGTTTTATATGTGGATGATATAATCATTACAAGAGATTCTAGCCAATGTATTGATGACATCAAGAAACAACTTAAGAAATTTTTTGAGATAACTGATCTTGGATTGATGCACTATTTCTTGGGCATGCAAGTTTGGCAAGAAGATAGTAGGATCTTGCTTTCTCAAATCAAATATGCTATTGATGTATTAAAAAAATTTAATATGAGTGATTGTAAGCCATCTCCTACACCATGTGAAGTAGGTTTAAAATTAAGTGTTCATTCTAATCAAAAGAGAGTGGATGGCAAACTATATAGGAAACTTCTTGGTAGTCTCTTGTATCTCACCATAACTAGACCGGACATTGCATATGCAGTTGGTGTTGTCTCTAGGTACATGGCAAATCCACATATTGAACATTGGAAGGCTGCTAAGAGAATCTTGAAGTACATCAAAGGCACTTACAAGCTTGGCATTGAGTACCAACATGGAGGAGACCCTACTTTAGTAGGCTATACAGATTCTGATTATGCAGGTGATATTGATGATAGGAAATCAACTTCAGGATATATCTTCCACCTTGGACCCAGACCAATCTCTTAGAGCAGCAAGAAGCAATCTACAGTGACACTATCATCAACAGAAGCTTAATATATTGCAGCATCAAAGGCATCTCAAGAAGCTCTATGGATCTGAAGATTACTTGAAGAGACCTGTCATCTACAAGCTCATCCAACTACCATATTTTGTGACAACCAAAGCACTATCAAACTTGCAAAGAATCCTGTCTACCATGCGAGATCCAAACATATTGAAGTTCATCATCACTTTTTTCGAGACCTCATGGAGAGTAAAGTCATCAAGTTACACTTCACAGGCACTGAAGATCAAGTTGCAGATATTTTTACCAAATCATTGTCTACAGTCAAATTTCTCAAATTTTGAACCTTGTTATGTCTCAAAGAAGTTAATGTTTAACTTTATTCTTGTACTAATTTCTCCCACACAATATTTTTCGTGGTAGAAATTAAGGGAGGGTGTTAGAAATACTCAAAAAAATATCATGTGGATCCACATCTGTTATAACCACTGCAGATTTTCTTGCTAAATGGATATGGATGTTGTGCTCCAGAATAGATCATACAACATTATGTCCTTATCCTCTAGAAACATCTTTTATTAATTCCCTCTTATCATAGGCTCTCTATAAATAAAGGCCATTGCATTGGTTTGTAATCAATCAGATGAGTGAATAACAATATGTTGTTCTTTTCAGTCTCATTGTAAGAGTGTTTATTTCTGATATCTTTCTCATTGTCTAGTACTTGTATTGCTGCTGATATATCAGTTCTGAGTAGATATCAGACTTCCTATTTTTCAATATGGTATCAGAGCATTTGTGATTCTTGGGAAGTGCTAGCTTGTCTTTGTGCAGAATTTCAGTTGTTTGCAGCAGGCATAAATCTCATTGAGCAGCATTTTTTTTGGTAAAGCAATTACTATACAAATTTGGTGAGAATTTCTTTAATTGGTTATCTTTACAGTGCTGAAAGTTCTAATTTTTTCTTTTTCTCATCCAAAAAGGAGAGAAGTTGATTAATGGATTCTCTTGGTGTTCCTCTACCATCAATTAAATTGAATGGAAAGAATTACTATGATTGGGTTTCACAAATTGAATTGTCTCTAACTCTACAAAACTGTTATGATATTGCTAATGGTAGTGAGCAGAGACAAACAGGTGTTGGAAAAGAATGTGATGATTGGGATAGAAGAGACAGGAAGGTAGCAGCTTTGATAAAGTTAACACTTTCAGAAGAAGTATTTCCAGAAGTTCGAAATGAATGAAGTGGAGTGCAAGTATGGAAGATTCTGAAAAATTTGTATCAAAATTCAGGTGATGTATGGATTATATCTCTTACCACAGAGTTATATAATCTAAAATTAAAAGGCTCACAAGAAGTAGTGACTCATTTAAGTAAATTAAAGGAAAAGAAAAATGAATTGGCTTCTCTTGGAAAGAGCATAGATGATAAAGATTTTGTGCAAATAATTTTACAAAGTCTTCCAGGCTCTTATCAATCTTTTATAAGGGGACTTGATACTGCTGATAAATTAAAAGGAATCAAACCTAATGAGTTGTGTGCAAAGTTGATTCAAGAAGAAAAACGTCAAATAAAAGAAAGAGAATCCTCTGTTGTTGATTGTGAATCTCAAGCATGTGTAATAAAAGGAAAACAATATCATCAAATGACACAAGATAATAGATCTAATGGAAAGAATTGGAAGTATGGAGATAATAATAATTCATATAGGAATCAAAATAGAAGTAAGTGGAAATTTCATTACTGTGGTAAAAAAGGACATAAATCTAATGAATGTTACAAAAGGATTAATGATTCAGAAAAGAACAAGTTTACACAATCATTTGATTCAAAGAGGAATGCCTTTTGTGTAGCACTTAAAGCAAATAGTTCTTTTAAGGATGAATGGATAATTGATTCTGGTTGCACACAACATATGTCACATAATAAGGAGCAGATTGAGTTATTAAATGAAAGCAATGGTGAAAATATATATCTAGGAGATAATAGATATCTAAAAGTTCAAGGAAGTGGAAATGTATAAGTAAATAATGGAATGTTCAAAAATGTGAAGCTTGTTCCTCAACTCTCAACAAATCTTCTATCTATCCTTGAAATTGCAAATCAAGGATACAAAGTTGAGTTTTACAATGAAAAATGCTTAGTCAAGGATGTGAATAAAAATTATGAAGTAACTGCAATTGGTAGAGTGGAAAATGGCCTTTATAAATTTCAAGAATTTGTTGGAAATAAAGATGTATGTGCTATTGCAAAGTATGATGATGTGAGCAGATTGTAGCATGAGCGTATAACACATGTAAACTATAAAAGTCTCAAGCTTATGGAGAAGTTGAAGATGGTGCATGGTCTACCAAGAATCTCTCCAACAAAAATAGTAGAACAAAATACCAAAATATCTTATCCTCTCTTGGATATATATTTGTCTATGACCTCATCAAGATCTTCAAATGTCTCCTCCCCAATTGAAAGCATTTTCCAAGTTGAAGATAGCTAGCAAAATCCTTTTAGTCTTTTCCTCCCTCCATAATATCCTTGTGTGCATAAACTTCATTGAATATTTTCAGTGTTAGAATCAAGTGAGTAGGCCCTTTCAAGCTTGGACGGATAATTCTCTCCCTTGGCTCTTTATCTGCCAGGAACATAATGGTTTCATTCTCTTGTTCACTTTGTGAAATGGAATCCTCTTCCACAAAATATGGATCCTTAACCTCCTTATCCTTATCCTATTCACCATGATAGTTATCATTCTCCAGTGAACTCTCTTTGCAAGTTAACTCAACTAGGTACTTCGGTTTTGTCATAGTTTTCACCCAACAGGTAAGGATGCTGCCTTGTGCAATTTTTTCTACAAGATCTATATCTAGATCATCAAAAAGCTCCTCTTTCAATATTATTCCTGTCAAGCCAGATTCTAGATCACAAATTATACAATGATTTTGGACTCTACGGGTTGTTGCTCCTCTCTCTCTCTCTCTCTCTCTCTCTCTCTCTCCCCTTCCTATCCCACACTCTTTGCCCCTCTATGTATCTCTCCCTTTTAATAAATTTATTAAGTTAGTTAATTATTCAACAAAATATGCAACTAAAATTTTATGTGAAATATTATATAGGAAAAAATATACCATTTTAAATTCACATACATTAAACATTCGATGATAACTTTAACAAGAAAAATGATGCTTTGTCAATAATTGCTCTTCTAAAATGTGGAATTTTGGCTACATAGATTTTACATGCAATTTTTAAAAAAAGATCATGAAAATTATTAATAATATAAATCATATTTTAACATCATGAAATTTTGATAATGAATTTCACATAATTACTACAATATGAAAACTTGCTAAGTAGATCACATATCCATGAACAATATGAAAACTTGCTAACTTGATAGAACAATATCCACGATCTGAATGGTGGTATGAAAACACATCGTTAAATATGAAAACACTCAAAAATATATGATATATGCCCTTATGCCCCACATTCGACGGCAACCCTCTCATGCTGCTCAATCTTCCCATTACTGTCTATATTGTTAAATGGTCAATCCTGCATATATGAACTAAACATGCTTGAAAAATTAAAACCTAATTATTTTTTCAATGGAATACACCAAGGAGTGGCATCCAAAATATTGATTGTTTACAAACATAGTAAACAATCATCAAATAGCTCATTTTTTATCATCATGTGTGGTCTTGCAATATCAGCAAATCAAGAGCAATAAAAAATACAAAAGAAAGGCACTTTATCAATACCGTTGACAATCTTGTCAAGAAGCACGTACATAGGAAACCAAATTGTGAAAAAATAAATAAGAAATTTAAAAAATATCCAAGAAAATTAGGAATATACAAATAACATGGGACAGAATCATGATTGTACAATCATCTGCCAGAAATCCTCAATACTTTTGATAATCTTGTCAATGAGAACATTAATAGGAAATCAAATAGGGACAAAAAGACAAGAAATAAAAACATATGCAAGAAAATTAGGACTATAGATATAACATAGGATAGAATCATGAACGATACAGTTATCTAGCAAATCACACTTCTATATGCTTTCAAGTTCTACAATTGAGCATTCATCATTTGCCACTCCTCGTGTATTCCACATATGTATGGTTCAAATATAACTCTAATTAACAATGCAATGAACAACTATACCAAATTTTTATGAGATCATAAACTACGTGTTGTGAGAGATCAATGCAATACCATTAAACAAACCCAACTAACAATCTAGAATTATTTCACATGCCAATCGTGTGAATGCCAATGAAATGAACAACTAAACTATATATTGACCAATGCCAATCATGTCAATGAAATGGATGACTAAACTATACATAGATTAAGTATGTATACATACGTACATAGATGTGTGTACATACATAAGCACATACATATATACGTACATACATGTGTATCTACATACGCACATACATACATACATATGCACATACATACATACATACACACATACGTACATACATGCTTAGCAAAATAGTAAAAATGTGATCAGTAATGATTTCCAATATAGTGTTGTGAGAGATTAAAGAAATACCATTGCATAAAGCCAACTAACCATCTAGAATTACTTCACGTGCCAATTGTGTGAATGCCAATGAAATGAACAACTAAACAGTGTATTCACCAATGCCAATCATGCCAATAAAATGGATGACTAAACTATGTATAGATCAAGTATGTATACATATGTACATACATGTGTGGACATACATGTGCACATACATATATACATACATATGTATATACATACATGTGTGTACATACATACACACATACATACATACATGCTTAGCAAAATAGTAAAAATGTGCTCAATAATGAGTTCCAGTATAGTGTTGTGAGAGATCAATGCAATGCATAGATCAAGTATGTATACATACGTCCATACATGTGTGTACATACATACGCACATACATACATACATACATACATACGTATATATATGTGTGTACATACATACTATTTGTTTCAAATCTGTTTAGCAAAATAGTTAATATGTGCTCACCAATGAATTTCAGTATAGTGTTGTGATAGATCAATACCAGTGAAATGGACAACTAAACTTTGTAATAGTTTCTTGCTAGTAATAAGTTCTAGTATAGTGTTGTGAGAGATGAATGCAATACCATATAAATAGAGCCAAGTCATAAACTATGTATAGATCAATGCCAATCATGGCTTTTATCTAGACATGATCAATATGTGTTCAAAATGTGCCCAATAATGAAATTTACAAGTATATCAATAGCTTTTATCTATACATAGCTAACCTATACATAGTTTATCATGGTTCTATTTCTATCTACTATCTTCTTAGCAATTTAGTCAATAAATGTGGTAATTGTTTGTTTCAAATCTATTTAGCAAAATAGTCAATGTGTGCTCACTAATAAATTCCAGTATAGTGATGTGAGAGATCAATACCAGTGAAATGAACAACTAAACTTTGTAACAGTGTCTGGCTATTTGTTTCAAATCTGTTTAGCAAAAAAGTCAATATGTGCTCAATAATGAATTCCAACATGTGCTCATGTGATTACTTGTATATATCATAGTGCCAATCATAATAGTAAAACATGGCAATCATGCTTTTATCTATAGATAGTTGACCTATACATAGTTTATCAAGGTTCAAATCTATTTAGAAAAATAGTCCAATATATGCTATAACAGTTTATTTAGAATCTGTTTAATAAAATAGTAAATATATGCTCACTAATGAGTTCCAGTATAGTGTTGTGAGAGATCAATGCAATACCATTAATCAAAGTGAATCATGCCAATGAAATGAACAACTAAACTATGGATATATCAAGTATGTATAGATCCATGCAAAATCATTCAACATACTTATGAGGTCATAAACTATGTACAGATCAATACAATACCATTAAACGCAGCCAATTCATAAACTATGTATGGATACATGGAAGATCAATGACAATCATGGCTTTTATCTATACATAGTTGACCTATACATAGTTTATCAAGGTTCAAATCTATTTAGCAAAATAGTCCAATAAATGTTGTAACAGTTTGTTTAGAATATGTTTAACAAAATAGTAAATATATGCTCACTAATGAGTTCTAGTATAGTGTTGTAGCAGATCAGTGCAATACCATTAATCAAAGTGACTCATGCCAATGAAATGAACAACTAAACTATGGATATATCAAGTATGTATAGATCCATGCAAAATCATTCAACATACTTACGAGGTCATAAACTATGTACAGATCAATGCAATACCATTAAATGCAGCCAACTCATAAACTATGTATGGATACATGGAAGATCAATGATAATCATGGCTTTTATGTATACATAGTTGACCTATACATGGTTTATCATGGTTCAAATCTATTTAGCAAAATAGTCCAATACATGCTATGATAGTTTTTTTAGAATCTTTTTAACAAAATAGTAAATATATGCTCACTAATGAGTTCCAGTATAGTGCTATGAGAGATCAATGTAATACCTTTAATCAAAGTGAATCATGCCAATGAAATGAACAACTAAACTATGGATATATCAAGTATGTATAGATTCATGCAAAATCATTCAACATACTTATGAGGTCATAAACTATGTACAGATCAATGCAATACCATTAAACGTAGCCAACTCATAAACTATGTATGCATACATGGAAGATCAATGACAATCATGACTTTTATCTATACATAGTTGACCTATACATAGTTTATCATGGTTTAAATATGTTTAGCAAAATAGTCCAATATATGTTGTAATAGTTTTTTTAGAATCTATTTAACAAAATAGTAAATATATGTTCACTAATGAGTTCCAGTATAGTGCTGTGAGAGATCAGTGCAATAGCATTAATCAAAGTGAATCATGCCAATGAAATGAATAACAAAACTATGGATATATCAAGTAAATAATCAATTAAATAGTCAAAATGTGCTCAATAATGAGTTCCAATATAGTGATGTGAGATTAATTTAATTTTAGTTTAGTGCTATTAGAGATTAATGCAAAACCATTGAATAGAGTAATCATGTAGCATAAGTCATTGCAATCTAATCAGTAGCTGAAATAGCTAAATTGTACCAAATGTCATTACAATCCACTCCACTCTTTCTACCTCATCCATCATCAAGAACCCTTTGGCTCTTTCATGTTGAATCACAAAGGTATCATGTGCTTTCACAAAAATTGCTCGACTCAATTCAGGGACAACTTTGAGAGCAGTATATGCAACACTCAAAATATTATCGTCTTTAGATTTATCCACTTTTATAATATTAGGCTTAACAAGGCCATCTTTCAATTCCTTCTTAGTTTCACATATCAAATCCAATGATGTAGCCAAAGATGTCTTCGTCCTCTTTCCCCTCCTTGATGATGATGGTGGAGGAGTCCCTCTAGCACTTGCACTTGACTGATTGGAATGATATAACTCTTCATCAATATTTGGTTGGCTGTCAAGAGGTGTACCACAATTGGTATCATCCTCATCAAGCATGTTAAATGCATCGTTCATAGGGTGCCCTTCTTCTACATCAAGGGGCATTGTGGATGTGAACCCTTCAGAAATGTCATTGCCAACAATTATAGCCAACTCATTGAAATTTAGGAAAGGTGACCTCTTATACATTTTTGCATTTTTGAATTCTCTCCTCTACATGTAAGCATTAATAGATGGATTAGGCTATAACTTATTCATTATTAAAATAAGAAGGAAAAATTTCTTCAATGAAAAGAGTACAAAGATCATCCTACCTTCAAAAGGTCATCCCACATTGAATCCTCAACATCCACAGTTTGAGTTTCTTCATTCCAAGCTAAGCCACTTGTATTTTTCAAGTCCTTCATTACTTTATATCCTACTTTCCATATTTTTAGCTTATTCTTAAAATGATCTCGTGATAGATTCAAGTTCATCGTGGCATTGAATGTCCTCTCTATCATAGTCCACATCTCTTTTTTAAACCCACCTTCACCTTTCCGTTTGAGATGAACTTGTTCAAGGAGCAAGTCTAGAAACTTGTGTTCCATCGATTTTCTCCACATTTTATTCTTTGAAGAAGACTATTTGTTGCTCATGGCGAGGGATCCATCTATATCACTCAAAGTAATGAGAGAATACATCTGGGTCACATGATCAGATCCGTCCATGCTCATCATGAGCTTGGTATATACCATTGTGTACTCCTTCCTGTATTTCATTTAAATTTGAAGGTGAAAAAATTTCACTATCAATTCGTAATACATTATAATGGAATGAGGCTAAAATATTGAATAGGTAAACATATTACGATTTAAAGTAATCATATGACTACAATTGAAAGTTATTGCTCTTTAAGTTTAAATGGAATGAAACAAGCAATAACATCAAAAAAATAGGATTTTCAGTGAATTCGCTATTCTCTTCTTACTAGTGGGCTTATGATCTTCATCATTTGGTACTCATTGTTGTATTTCATTTAAAATTGAAGATGATAAACTTTAAATATCATTTTTTAATACATCCTAATGCAATGAGGCTAACATTTAATAAACTTAAAAGCATTTAACTAAAGATGATAAACATTATTCAACTACAGCATGTGATAATTTGAGTGTGTTTGAGGCAGCAGATAGGAGGAACAGTTGAGAGACATTTGAGCTACTCCTATCAGATGATACACATTTTAAGCAATAATTGATGATAACACATTAGCATAAAAAAAAAACTACCAGCAAGACAAAATGGCGATATCAATGGAAAGTAAATAGTCATGAGCCCCATTATGAAGCATGTTATTGTACTTTCTCAATGCAAAGATGTATAACAATTGTGCTTTCTTGCATTTAAAGCAATGCAATCTATATTTCAAGTTGGATTGTGTATTGCAGATATGATCAATAGTTTTTGTACATAATGTAGGTGTGAAATTGAAAGTTAATGTTCTTTTTATTTAATTAGAATGTAGCCAGGACTAATATCAAAATAACAAAATCACACACCATCATTGTATATACATACATCAATTTAATCATATAAAGCACATTGCCTTCTAATAAATCATTTATTCTCGGGATCTATAATCTTCCCACATCCTACTTGCTATATCTTCTCGAAATTGGGCCCACTCATTTCTATCATCCTGAGACAACCCATATGGCTCAAGCAGTGGTACCTCTATCCCATCACGATCATCTTCCTCTTCAATGGCTTCTTCCAATGGAAGGCCATCCTCTATTGTAATGAAATTGTGAAGTATGAAACATGCTAAAACAATATAGGATTGTGTCATGATATCATAAGATGTTGCATGTCTTAAGATTGGAAAATGCTACTTCAAAATACTAAATGTACATTCTATTGCATTTCTAAGAGAGGAGTGTTGATGGTTGAACAACTCATGTGCAAAGTTTATTAGGTTCTCTCTTGACCACTCTTTCAAGTGGTAGCATGGACACCGATAAGGAGTGAGAAATCCAGGTGCATTTGGATATCCAGCATCCACGAGATAATATTTTCCTACATAAAGAAAGTATATTGTCAATACTTGAACCATTTAGCATAACCTTGAGTATATTAAAATGTGCTTTGGCTTACCAGGGGGAACTACAAGTGGATCTGATATGGATAGAGCTGAGGCTAGAACATGGCTATTTGTAGTAGAGCCTTCCCAACTAGCAAGGCAGTACTAAAACTTACAATCAAAGGAGCAGACACCCATAACATTTTGCGATAGGTTCCCTTTTTTATCATGATATTTACCTTGTATGTCGACATCAACTCACACTAGAATATGGGTTCCATTGATGGCTCCAATGCAATCCTATGGGATATGATAGACTAATCAAATGTATGCTCAAGTAATAATAAGATAAGGAAAACATTCTAGACAATAAACTTATAACAATGTGTGATTTACCTTGAAGAACAGTTCAAAATGATCCTTCCCACTAATTTCAGCAAGAGTTCCTGGACTAGGTGGTATGAAGTAATCTCTGTGGAGGGCTAAGATAGCCATCAAAACCTTGTGGAAGTACTGACTGACTGTCTCTCTTGAGTGCCCAAAGTTAAGGGCAATTTTGCAGTTCCTTAGATTGTACCCAAGGGTGTGGAGGAACATCACTAGTTGTTCTTCTCACTTCAAGTGGACTGTATCTCTCAAGCTTCCTTTTAGCCTCATAATACGAGCTAGAGAAAAGAAGGCTACCCTACTCATCCGAATCTGATCATGATAATCCACCTCATTCAAATGAATAGTGTCTCTACAAAAGGAATTTCCTTTTCTTATTCATTTACCCATTTGACTACCTTCTCAAGCTACTAGTAATTTGGCTATGCCAACAAAAGAAAAAAGAATTGTGATAATGCGAGTGTATGTGGTCTTCCTAACTATGCTTCCTTGGACCTCTATACTCTACATAGGATCCATCAGTGACCTGAAACATGGACAATTTAAACACTATCAGTTATGAGATATCAACTATCACCTATCGAGATACAACATGATTATTTTCTAGCCTCATTGCATTAAGAAGTCAATTATTTATTCAAATATAGCAAGGAGTACCAACTACTGAGGATCATAAGCACATAATGAAAAAATTATAATAATGTGTCATTCTACTCCATGTAATCTATCTATACCAATAAAAGCATAATACTGATTCCATTTGTCTATATGTATACACACATGTATGTGTATATGTATGTGCACACACATGTATGTATGCATGTACGTACAAACACATGTATGCATGTATGTACGTACACACACACACACATGTATGTATGCATGTATGTACATACACACACATTTATCTATGTCTGTACGTACACACACACATGTATAAATGTACAGACACTTGTATGTATGTACACATACACATGTACAAACTACAACTTGAATTTGGGTTTTTATGAATGTGTTTTAATAAATTGTCGGGTCCACTAAAACTGAGGCTCATCTTTTAGAAGATGAAAAGTAGCAATGTTGGTAGTGGAAATAGAGTTTCTTGCTGCATTGATCTAGACATAGTTTGAAATCATGGCTTTTATCTATACATAGTTTATTACCTCATAAGTATTTTGAATGATTTTGCATGGATCAATACATACTTGATATATCCATAGTTTAGTTGTTGATTTCATTGGCATGGTTCACTTTGATTAATGGTATTGCATTGATCTCTCACAGCACTATAATGGAACTCATTGGACTATTTTTCTAAATAGATTTAAACCATAATAAACTATGTAGAGATAAAAGCATGATTGTCATGTTTTGCTATTATGATTGGCACTATAATATATACAGGTAATCACATGATCACATACTAGAATTCATTATTGCCCACATATTGATTATGTATAGGTAAAATCCATGATTTCCATTGATCTATACATAGTTGATCCATACATAGTTTATGACTTGGCTCTATTTAATGGTATTGCATTCATCTCTCACAATAGTATACTAGAACTCATTACTAGCAAGAAATTGTTACAAAGTTTAGTTGTTCATTTCACTGGTATTGATCTCTCACAGCACTATACTAGAACTCATTAGTGAGCATATATTGACAATTTTTGTTAAACAGATTCTAAACAAATTATTATAGCATATATTGGGCTATTATGCTAAACAGATTTGAACCATGATAAACTATGTATAGGTCAACTATGTATAGATAAAGGTCATGATTGCCATGTTTTTCTTGATTGGCACTATGATATATATGTAATCCCATGAGCACATACTAGAATTCATTATTAAGCACATATTGAGCACATATTGATTATGTATAGATAAAAGCCATGATTGCCATTGATCTATACATAGTTGATCCATACATAGTTTATGACTTGGCTCTATTTAATGGTATTGCATTCATCTCTCATAGCATTATACTAGAACTCATTACTGGTAAGAAACAATTAGAAATTTTAGTTGTTCATTTCACTGGTATTGATCTCTCATAGCACTATACTAGAATTTATTAGTGAGCACAAGTTTATGACTTGGCTCTATTTAATGGTATTGCATTCATCTCTCATAGCAGTATACTAGAACTCATTTGCATTCACAATAGTATACTAGAACTCATTACTGGCAAGAAACTATTACAAAGTTTAGTTTTTCATTTCACTGGTATTGATCTCTCATAGCATTATACTAGAATTTATTAGTGAGCACATATTGACTATTTTGCTAAACAGATTTGAAACAAATAGTCAGAAATTGTTACAAAGTTTAATTGTTTATTTCACTAAATTTATCTCTCATAGCACTATACTTGAATTTTTTAGTGAGCACATATTGACTATTTTAAAAATAGATTTGAAACAAACAGTTACCACATATATTGAATAAATTGCTAAGCAGATAGCAGATAGAAATAAAACCATGATAAACTATGTATAGGTCAGCTATGTATAGATAAAAGTTATTTATATACTTGTAAATTTCATTGCTATGAGTACAAAAAATTAAAACTTTAACTATGATATATACAAGTAATCAGAGCTAAATGGTGTGAGCACATAATGGAACTCATTCCTGAGCATATATTTTAACTATTTTTCTAAGAAGACCTATTTGAATGAACAAAAAAAACACAAAAAAAAATCCAATATGCAAAGGTGGGAGGGAGAAGAGAACCGTAGAAAGCTGCCACCGCCATTCAAAGTAGAGGAACCCTAGCCATGGCCGTAGAGAAATCATAGAATATGCCATGGACACAACCTAGCAAACACCCACGACCATAGGAAACCCAACAAACCCAGCAAATGCCATGACCATAGCCCAAGAAAGCCAACAAACCAAAAACCCTCACCTTCATAAAACAAAGCACGAAAATAGCACAATCCGTCGTCTTCCAAAAAAACTCAATTTGTTCTTCCAAAAATCTAAGGTATATTCCATGGACCCGACAATTTATTCAAACACATTCATAAAAACCCAACTTCGGGTTTTTGTTTCAACTTCTACCTATTTCCTAGAAGATGTTTCTTCCAATTTTTGGGCAAAATTGTTAGACGAAAACCGAAACCAAGTTTTACGTTTGCTGAACCAAATGCCCCTCTTTTCCTCCATAACTTGGTTTTGGCTTTGAAAACTCTATTCTGCACCCATTGTTCCTATAACACAATGGGGCCTTATGGCTTTAACATCATGTCTTTCTTCATGCACCTGTCAACCTTCTCTATCTAATTGTCATCCACAACCTTGTCAGCATTTTCAACCATCTCCATCGTATGCATGTTATCCAATGTATGGAAGCTCGTATAGGATGTGAACTCCCATTATGTTAGTAGTGAAGACAAATCAAAATAACCTCCTCTGGGAGGAACATCTTTCCTTGCATTCTATGCTTTTCTAGTAGCTCATCCATCTAATAAGGCATTGACCACTAAGTAGGATAGTTAAGCTCAAGTATTTCTATTCGTGTTCTTGTCTTTGTTTTCCTTCATGTGCAACCATTCCAAATAATATGAATTCACTGCTAATAAAGCTTTCCATCCTCATCGACATATGATAGAATTTAATGATCTTAATTTTAGTTTCTTATCAAGTCTTCAAATTAAATATTTCTTTTTTTGTGATTTATTCTTTATAATGTCCCTAACAATTCTTGATAGTGGGTAAATTTTTGTCACTTAAATTCAAGTTTTATATTAAGGAATACATTGAGATGCATATCGTAGGTGTGCATTAATTTATCAAATATTGTTGTAGTTTTATATATAAATATTAAGATTGGTCAGTTTTGTATAAATTACTAAACATCAATGTAAATCATAATATAGGTAAATCATATAGACATTCACATACAACAAGAAGATTATGGTTAGCTCATTGAAACTTCAACAAGAGTGAGTAGATGTACACATTTTACTACCATCATCATTTTACATACGTGTTATAGTGCATCATGGAAATAAACAAGACAATAAAGAATAAAATAAATAAGACAGAAAATATACAAGATGGTCAAGTGGATACTACATCTAAAAGTATGGCTATGCTCTCCTCTTTGTATCATTTAGATCATAAATGTCATGCTTTATCTCACACTTTACATTTAGTGATGTCAAAGTTGATTAATGGTACATTGACACTAGAAAACCAATGCCTAAGTCATTTCATCAAAATTATTTCTATCAATATCATGATTAGTTTGGCCATGACACTCAAAAGTGTCATGGTTTGAAGATTGCTATTCAAGACCTTATTGATTCGATTGCTATATCTTTTGATGCTAAGGTTAATATTAAAAATAAATCTTTTGCACCTCTTACTAAGAATTATAGATGACTTCAATTTTTCCCATGCCCAAACCCAAACCTTCTCTTTATATCACCTTTGATCATCCTTACATGATTAAAGAACTTGATGGTCTTATTTATATTATTGCTAGAGTTTTTGATGTATTACAAGGTAGGAGAATCTCCAAAGGAGAATTCTTAGCCCCAAGAAAATAACAACACAAAAAAATATGAACATTAACGTAGAGATTTAGATCTAGAATAACACTAATTATAATAGAATAATAAGATTTTCATTCAACATGTCCAACTATAGGACCTTCTAGGTTATGGCCAAATACATAAGTAATTACAATAGCAATTCTACAAGACCTCACAAGATCTAATTACTAGCTAGTCAAGAACCATAGTTTGAGAAAAACTCCAAGAAGAATCTAAACTTGTCCTCCCAAGACACCAAGCAACCTTCATAAACCCACACTTAGCTACTAGCTCTGCTACATCTTGCTCCTCTTAGCTATTCCTTCTTCTCCATGTTGAATAAAAATGATTAAAACTCCACAAGACCCTCTAATTATGCCTAACTAAGCCACAAGTTGGCCTAGAAAGTTACAAATTAAATAAACCCTTATATTAAATACCTATTTAAGCCACAAGTTAGCCTACAATAGATATTAAATACCAAGTGCCTTAGAAGGCTTACAACACTCATTAAATATTCCTAAGACAAATATCCAAGACCTGAATAGGTCAACATAAGCTCCCATGATCATTCCACATCATGATTGCATATCACATTCATTACATTCTCCAAGATGATTGATTAAATCTACAAGAACTTTGTTCAACAAGCCCAAACTATTGAGCATCAAGAACCACAAGCCAAGCATTGTCAAGATCCTACAAGCATATTTTTTGCAACATAGTATATGCTGAGCAATACTATATGTTAAGGTCCTTCAGTGACCAAGAACCTTGTCCAACACTACACCCAAAAACTACCCAACAATGATTGAGCATGAGTTCTTTTCTAACCTTGCTCTCTGACTTCAACCACTCCTTCATGCACGATTGGCAACTACCCTAGGATTCTCCTACATTAAATACCTCAAGTGCAAAAATATGAACTCTTACTAGCTAGAAGGACATCTTTTGGGATTCAAATCATAAATCCAAAATTGGTTCTTCACATACATGTCCTCCAAGTCTTCAACTTTTACACTCTTTCCCTTGTTCCATTTCTACTTCTACACATCCATCATCAATGTGCCATAAGTTTTCTTACCACACTAATCTCTAATCCTCTCAAAATTCTTCAACTCAACTTAGTTTCCAATGCTTAGGTTCCTTCTAAAAGGTTCTTCATTCTCCAAAGGAATCAAGGAATGCTTTGTGCGACCTTTCTTAATAGTAATCACATTACTAACACAATCCTGCATAGCCCTACAATCATACTACCAAGGTTTACCAAGCAATGTATGAAAACTAATCATGTCTACAATATGACACAATACTTAATCGTTATGCTGCCCAATCTAGAAATCAAAAAGACATTGATTACTCACTTCCAAAGGATTTTCATCTTGTAACCAACCAATCCTATAAGTAAAAGGATGCCTCCTTCTCTTTAAACCAAGTTTCTAAACCATCTCCTCAACAATAAGGTTATCTGCACTGACACCACCCACATTCACATTATAGATTTTACAACTAGACTTTAAAAAAGTCCTGAACAAATTACTCCATTAACAAGGTTCTAGTGCCTTCTTAGCAAACAGTTCTTTCCATGCCATTAAATTCTCCCCTTCTTGAGGTTCATTGACATGGTCTTCAACTTCATTCACCATAGTAGCTCTTCTATCAAGAGCCTTCTTTAAACATATGGATTATACATCCAACATAACATCAAAAACTATTCATTAGACCCACTTACTTAATTGAGTTGAGATGTAAACTTGAAATGATGGCCACAAAGTATATGCTTTAAACCTCCTTAATTGTCACTTCTATCCAATGGAACTAAGAATGGAAATACTTCATCTATATACATGTATATGAAACTTTTAACTAAATGATAGAAATGACATACAAACAGAATTCTACACTATTTTCCTTTGCCAAAGGAACAACTATTTGTTCTATTACCAAAGGCTATAGGAAAAAATAAGTTTTTACTTAATCTTATCACCAGAAAAACTAATTCTAACAGCTAGGTTAACTCACCAAGTGGGCCTAATTAGTTGATTGAACAACTACAAATACAAACTTCAAATACTAGAATGTAATCATAACAACTTTTATTGATGTCAACTCATAGAACAATACAACTAGAAATGATAGTCTATATCTGAGAAATGCTATTCCAATTACAAACTTTGTACACTATATTTAGGGTTTGATCTAATAGCTTATTTAAAGAAAATATAAAAACTAACTTCCTAAGATCTAGCTTCAACAATGAAAACTTAGCAATGCAATGAATTGATACATCATGGTACATGTCTTCTTTCCTCAGATCAATGGGTTGATGATGTTCTTGATTCATTTGTTATAGGCATTGCTAAAACATGGTATGCCAAAATAGTTGACTCCCTCCCATCTCAATTTCAAATGGCCTCATTCTCCTCTAAATGGAACCCCCCACCATTCTTTTAATGACCAAAACTACCTCTTACACTATCTCTTGTGCATTTGGACTCTTATCCTCACACAATCACTTGCAACGAAAAATAGTTCCCTTGTGCATGTTCTCCCTATTTGAAGTCAGTTGTGCATGGCAATGTCTGCATTTAGACCTAGCGCTAATGAGCATTTTCTTGAGCAAAAATGGTAAATGTTGAGAAAATAATGGTACTCTACAAAATGCCCAATTAGTTCCTAAAAACATAGTAGTGTTGGCCTCTTTTGTCAATAGTAATTATGCATTAACTTGGCATTCACCTATTTTATTTGACCTACAACTAGTTAGCACAATGCCTTGAACAATCATTGGCCTAGTGGATTCAATACTAACTCTATAGATTCACATAAAGTCAAAATGTAGGTAATTGATGCTTGACTAAAAGTTCTACCATCATATATTTATTCAATCAAATTATCATGCAGTGATTTTGGTTGTCATGTTATTAACTCATAGGCATTAATTTGTTATGTTATGAATTTAATTGAGATGTTTGAATTGGATTTTGCATGATCAGGAGAAAAATTTTGAATGCATGAGATGTAAACAAAGAGTTGGATTTTTTTAGGAGATACCATACCTATATAGTGATCTCAATTTATTGAGTTCATCAAGTTGCACAATAGAAAATTTGTCATAGGAGTCATTGTGGAGGCAATGTATTGAAAGAGAGATCAATATACCATGATTTGTGTGTGTGTGTGTGTGTGTAAAATTTTGTGTAATTTTGAGTTATCTATTTTCTTTATTTGTTTGTGTGTTTTAGATTCTACAATTGGTATCAGAATTCTAAGGAAATATCATGGACATGATAGAGAAAAATCTTGAGCATGTGTGAGAATGTGAGCAAAGGAGTGAAGGGAGAGAAAATCTAGAAGATTGTGCAAAGACCTTGTTGCAATTAAAGAATGAATAGCTATACAATAGAGCTGGAAGCATATTAAAGAAGGAAAATATATGTGTTCAAATGGATTTAGGAAAGGTTGAAGTTTTATAGAGATTAATTGAGATTAATTATTTGCAGTCCACCAATATTGCTCACTAGCAGAGGTAATTTATTTGTGCAAGATTTTATTTAAATGGGGAAGATAGGATAAAAGGGTTAAAAAATAGAATGAAAGTTTAATTTGTGAAAAATATCGTTTGAAAGATGAATTGGGAAAATCAAAGAAGTGAAACTTGGAGTTGGTAGAGAATTTGAAAAAAATTGGAAATAAAATAAATGATTATTTATTAGAGCTACCAAATTTCCACAATCCACCAATATTACTATTTAGTTTATGATTATTTATGTCAAATTGAGAATCTTGAGGAAGAATTGGAAAAGATTAAAACATAAATTATTGAATTAAAGGTCAATTTAAAGTTGTTTGATAAAGTCAAGAGGGAGAATGAAGATTTGGGTAAGAAGTTAAAGATTTTGGAAAAATATATTGAGATCTTTAAATTAAAGCCAGTGGTTTGTGAGGTTTCTTGTAGCACAAATTTTTTTTTTTGTGAGGTTTCTTGTAGCGTAGAAGATTTGGTTTGTTCTCTTGTTCCATTAGGTAAAAATGAAGGTAAGCAACCATTTGAGGGTATGGATGGAGCTTTTCATGATTCAAAGGAAGTGGATTAGGAAAGCGTGGGAAAGCCATGAAGGATCCCATCAAACCCATTTGGAGGCCAAAATCTGAAAGTCTACGTTTCAGTAAGAGGCGTAGATCTAATGTAGTTAGTGTTGCATGTTTGAATAAATGAGTTAAGAGTAAAGAATACATTTCATGCTCCCATTGTAAAAGGGAAGGAGATAAAGATGAAAATTTTTGGGATCTTCACCCTTGTAGATTTTGTGGGATGAAGAGTCACAATGAGTAATTATGTAGGAATAAAGATTGTGGTGGAGAATTTATGAAAGGTTGTATGCATGTTTGATTATTGATGGATTGGTGGATCCTTTTGGCAAAGGGAGATAAAGATGTTGAAAAGGTTTTACAAACCTAAAAGATTTTATGTCCAAAGTGATGGTGGTGGATGAAGCTTCATATATGTAAGTGAATTAGTTGATGACTTCTTGTTGTGATTGGCACATGTATGTATCATGAGTCTTCACTATATTATAGAATATAGGAGAAGAATGAACCTTGTTATCTCTCATGAAAGAGAGAAATTAGTAAAGTGATATTTAACTTTATTAAAAATGTTATGTAAGTATATAAGACTCTAGTAATGAAGAGTTCCACTATGTGTTGCATGGATCTAGTTGAGCCTTGTTAGATCAAACTATGAGTCTCCACATAAATGGGGAGAATGTAGGGAACTGATGCTAGACTCATAGTTCTTCCATCATATATTTTTTCATTCAAATTATCATGTAGCAATTTTGTTTGTCATATGGTAGTTAGACAATCAATTTCACATGTGAACTATGTGAAAGATGAATTTAAATTTAGATTTAAATTTAATGCATGCAATGATTTTAGTTTATTGAGTTTATCAGGCTGTAGAATAGAAAGTGTGTCATAACATCCATTATGAAAAGACCTCATATTGGAGGTAATATGTATTAAAAGAGAGATCAATATAATTTGATTTGTGTGTATAAAATGTTGTGTAATTTTGAGTTCTCTACTTTCTCTATTTTTTTGTGTGTTTTAGATTCTACACCAAATGCCCCCATAAGTTGTTGGGCTGGTCAACCTATTGATTGACAAGTCATGATCTTGACCCTACAATTGCTATTGAGATTTTGAGGAATTCAACCACTAAAGTTGTCATTCCATAGTCCAAGTTATTCAAGATTAGGGAGCTTTGCTATGGAAGAGGGAATAACACCATGGAGCTTGTTCTTGAAAAAATTCAACATCTTCAAGTAGTGAAGCCTTTCAAATTTTTTAGGGATTTGGCCTATGAGGTCATAAAAATTCAATACATTCAAGTCCTTACATTTTGAAATATAGGAGGGAAAGTTCCTCTTAAAAGATTATTGGAGAGAATCAAGTTTCTCAAGGTTGAAATGTGGGTGATTTTGTTACTGGTTAAATTATTCTTAGAAAGTGTCATTCACAAACTTCCAATTCTGGTTGGTATTCCAATTACATAAATGTCCAACTAAATGGAAGAAATGTCTATTCTCATTGTGAATTATTGGTGAACCAAATGGTCCCAAACAAATTCTTAAAACCATAATTTTGATTTCAAATTCTAGAATAATAAATCATAAATATCAATTCTAATTCTTAAGTCTAATTCCAATGACAAAACCACTCCAATAAGGCCTCACATGGTTGTAGGAATTGGTTTGGAATAAGAAATCCTAAATACTCACATTCGCCAATTTTATGTTTGTTTGCAAAATACAAAATTGGAATTAGAATTCACCTATCCTAATTTGACCCCAAAATTAGCATGGTGGAATTCCTAAAACATGATGGAATAAGAATAGCTTGTTCTTATTCTAATTTTTAATAAATCAAATTTGATGTGTTGTCGGGTCCATGACTTTTCTGTTTGATTGTATTTTTTGACTTAAATGCATTTTTGGACAATTTTCTCTGTTCATCATAAGATATAAACTAGGTCAACATTATTTAATGTTTAATATGTATTTCTTTTTAAATGAGAACAAATACTAATATCAAATTTCATATCTTTTCTAAACTTTCATAAAATTATCTTTACAAATAAATATTGTGTTTAGTCTTATAATTAAAACTTTATTGACAGATCATTTAAATATCATATTAATGATCTCAACTTATTTGTATTTTTTATTCTCTTTAATATATATTTTTTTAAATGATTTTAGCTTTGATCTTATACTCATTAAAATAACTTGATCTAATTTAGAATTTAATTTATAATCTGCAATATAATATGTCTTTTGAATTTTGATGAATTTCAAAGGTTGTAGTATATCTTTCACTTATAAAGTTAGATTAAAAAAAAAAATAAAGACTAATTATTATTATTTTTCTTTTTAAAAGATTAATAAAAAAATCTTGCTTCTGTAAAATATTTCCAATCCCTATTTCAAGTATTAAAACCAAACAAAGAATATGCATCTTTCTATGTCAACCAAACAGGTCGAAATGATATTGTAAAACTTATTTTAAGAATGCACGAATAACAGAAGGTAGCTTATTCCAGTATAGATGAATGTTGCATTTGGCAATTCTTGTAGTCAAAGGTTTAAATTCCAAAATAAGTTACAATAGGAAGGTAGAGCTCTTCACAAAAGAAAAGGGACTTTTCCAAGATTCCACAACAAAAAAATCTACTGCTGATTTTACACTGAAGTGGTTAGGAGTAGTGAAGAAGTTTCAAAAGAATCTCCTTGGATTGAGTGACTTATTAGAATAGGTAAAATGTATAAAATAAGTAAATAGCAAGGTTCTGTGACAAAAAAAATAGCAGTAGATTTCACATTGAAGTGGTTAGGAACAGTGAAGGAGTTTCAAAAGAATCTCTTTGAGCTAAGTGACTGGGATAGGTAGAATGAATAAAATAAGTAAGAATGTATAAATTAAGTAAATAGAAATAGTTTAGGCAGTGTATAGAATAAGATTAATTAATTATCATAAGATTATGTTTCAATTGAAAAATAATTAAACATGTGCTAAAAACTATATTCATAGAAAGGGGATCCAATGGATGGCCAGCAGATTGGGTAATGTCAAGGGAGAGGGATATTTATATCTCATAGTACGGTACAGTCTGGCAGGGAGGGTGACTTTACACAATTACAAGCAACTCAGAGATTCAGAATCTTGGGTGTCATGATAGGCTTCATCCTTAAAAGCACGTCATGTCTTATAAATAAGAACTTTATTCAAGTATATATGTTTACAACTTCGTGAGCCACCATGCTATGGGGCGCCCAAAGTGCGCCGGCTACACTTGCGACTAAACGTGCCATGGGAAGGGGAAGCATTCACTTATTGCCGACCTTACTTACTCTATGTTAGAATAAATTAATTATTTCTTAAACAGTCAGCATTTTCTAGAATGTTCAGTGGTCGGTGGTTAGCACAGACCACTCATTTTCCATGTGTAGCCAACCATTCAACTATCCATTTCAACTGTCCATTATAAATTCCATAGCTAACTTCTTCCTATAGTCTACTATACATTTATGATGTATTTTCTTATAAATAGAATGGATTGGGCCTGTGATCAGCAGAGCCCATTTTCTGGGTTTCTCCATAGCTTCTCTTCTCTATGGCTTTCTCTCATTACTTTGGAGTTTCTTCTTTGTGTCTAGTTTTCAATATGGTATATGAGCTAATGGTAAATGATCTAAGAGTCTAGATTATGGAGGAGACAACTGTTATGTGAGAAGGCTGCCCCCATTACAAACCTGGATTGAAGATTCGTGAATGCCAGTTTGCTGAGTGAGTAGAGAGAGCAAGGAAGTGCTGTTAGGAAGCTGCAGCCAAAGGAACTTCAAGGAAATTTTCTAAAAAATGATTCTTATCATGTGTGATAGTGTTTGATCAAGTCATTGTGAAAGGTGATTGACATTGCATTTGAACGGAAGATGGTTGATGGTATACTTGGCTAAAGAATGTGATTTGTGATGTAGCCAGTTAACGAGGCAGTATATTGTGTTAAAGGATAACTCGTGCTAAAGAAAGATATTGCTAGAAGGAAGAGAAAATTGAAAGTATGATATTGTTGGAAATGTGTGAAATTGGAGTGGATAATCAAAAATAAAGAAGCATTGCTGATTTGAAGAAACTCAAGAGTGTTGGATTGCTATTAATGCAGGAATGTCAAGTTGTTATTCATATGTTTGTGGGATGTGGAACAACTTTGTGCAAGCGGGAGAGCCAAAGATTGCATACATATTTCTAATGTGACAAGAAAATATCAAGGGAGTGCTATGAGAAAGAGAGAAGCCATGAAAAGAAGGAAGCTAAAATTGAAGGTGAAAGCTAATTTTGTTATTATTAATAGTACTTTATTATGTGTTTTTATTTGAAATATGTGTAGAGTATTATAAGTCATTTGTAGGAGTTAGCATTCATTATGAAAAGAGATGGCATGCTAGAATTGTTGTCATGGTGCAAAGGTCTGTGTGTGTGCTGATTGGATAAAAGTATTGGGATTGGAAGTGAGAATTTGTTTGTCTAATTGTGAAGGATATGATGTTCTTGATAGTGGCCATGTAATAGAAGTTGATTGCATTGATATCCCCTAGTCAAGTGATGAAAATTGAATTAGTAATGATTGTTAATCGGCTATATGAATGTATGGGGTGCATTATCGGTTGTGCCCGACACCCTAAAAATTTTTTGGTTTGACATATTGATGAATCATGTATGTGAAAAGGATTCCTATAGAACTGGCGAGTACAGCGGCTGGGTACCCATGTATCTCGGTAGATGGATTTCTTTTTATATGGACTCAATATTTAGTTTGATGCAGGTACAAAAAAGAAAGGCCCAGAGTGGTGATAGCTTCCCCATAGTGATGATTCGTGGTCATTAGAACCAATGAGTGCTTGGTTTGTAAACCATTTGAGTACAAAGTTTATGGTGATCTTGAAACCACTTGTGTGATGTTTGAGAAGTTTGTGGTGAACATAAAACCACTTTGATATTGCATCGGTTATGGGTAATCTGTAAAAAACCTAGAGTGATTATAATGAGGGAAACAAGATGAGTGAAAGCATTTGACAATTGATTGTAAATGGGTACCTAACAAGGCTTAAGGCCAAGACCCATCATCTCTAGACTATGGAGGGATTTCTAAAAAAATAAAAATATGATAATTAATTTATGGGGGGATGTTAGAATAAATTAATTATTTCCCAAACAGTCAGCATTTTCTAGAATGTTCAGTGGTCGGTGGTCAGCACAGACCACTCATTTTCCATGTGCAGCCAACCATTCAGCTGTCCATTTCAACTGTCCATTATAAATTCCATAGCTAACTTCTTCCTATAGTCTACTATACATTTATGATGTATTTGCTTATAAATAGAATGGATTGGGCCTGTGATCAGCAGAGCCCATTTTCTGGGTTTCTCCATAGCTTCTCTTCTCTATGGCTTTCTCTCATTACTTTGGAGTTTCTTCTTTGTGTCTAGTTTTCAATACTCTGAACATTCACTGCCTATATAGCTCTGCATTACATACTAAGTGTTCATCAGCCTTGAAGTCCCTAGGAGAGCCTTTGTGCGCCATGTGGAACAGGAGAAAGGTGGTTCGGATATGCATTTACTTTCTCTAGAGTTAGTGCTTTCGCTTCTTTCTACAGTCATTATCTAGTCCAGTTTTGTATTATTACGATTTGCATGTAGCGCTCACTAACGATTTTCTGTATACAGTTGTAAAGAGCCAAAGCGGGAAATATGGTTCATGTTATCACTGACAAAGAGGCGAAAAATGTAGATTGGCGGCTGATCACTGAGAATCAGATGCAGTTGCTGACAATGGTAAAGGACATCCTAGACAAAAAGGAATGTAGTCGGTTTAAGAGGGAGGTTGAGATCATCTACCCCGGTACGGCTGATGGTAACGAGATGAATGTTCTGAGCGGAAACCAAGATTTGATGGAAAAAGAGCTCAAAGCCCTCAAAACATGTCTTTTTCCACCAAATTCATCCTGTTGTCCTCCAAAGCCTTCTCACCATCGTCCTGCACAACCTTGTCCTCCTCCATGTCCACCACAGCCTTGTCTTCCACCTTGTCCTCTACAGCCTTCTCTTCCACCCTGTCCTCCACAGCCTTGTCTCCCGCAGCCTTGTCTTCCACAGCTTTATATTCCACATTGTCCTCCACAACCTTGTCCTCCTCCTCCATGTCCTGCACATCCTTGTCTACCACCATGTCCTCCACAGCCTTATCTACCACCTTGTCCTCCCCAGCCTTCTGCTCCACAGTCTTATCTTCACCCTTGTGCTCCACAGCCTTCTACTCCACAGACTTGTCCCCCAAATCCATCTTATGTATGCTATCCAATGTATGGGAGTTCCTATAGGATGTGAACTCCCACTTTAAATGTAGTGTGTCTTTTCAGTCAAGCCAAGAAAGCAATAACCCCGTCCTGAAGGAACACCTTCACCTTATGCCCATGTATTCAGGAGGAACATCTTTCTTTTAATTCCACGCACTGAACGTATGTTCTCAATCTAATAAGGCCTCGACTGCAATCTAGGATGCTTCAGATGAAGTGATTTATTTCGTGTTCTCGTGTCTGGTTTCCTACTTGTGTAAGGTTTCAAAATAACACGGAAGCCATTGTTCGAAATGGTTTCCGTCTTTGATTACAAAGCAAATAAATATGTCAACATACTAAAAATTAATGATCTTGTTTCTAGTTTATTTATCAATCATCGAATTTAATATTTCTTATTGATGAGCTGTTCCAATTCATTTATGGACTGCTTGCTATGTTGGGTAAATTCTAGGTTAGGGGAAAATGATCTTCAAATTTTATGGAGATGTAAATTACAAAGATGTTCTAAATTAAACAATATTGGTAATACTTATCCATACATGATTTTGATTTGATTAATGGTAGACAATCAAATTTAATATATGTAAGTTATTTGTTATTATATTTTTATTTATGTATATATTTTATTTTTAAATACTTGAAAGTGATTAGCTCACTTTTAATTGAAATAAAATAAAATTTGGGGATCTTATACATCCTTTGGATAGAAAATGCAGCTATCCTACTCTTCCCACTACTATACTGTCATTTATTCATTCACTTCTTAATTATATACATAATCTTGACCTCTTTAGATTTCAACCTAAGAAACTTTCATTAAAACTCTATACAAAATGAAAAGGTATGTCTGCAATTAATTTCCTCATTCTTTTCTCCAAATCTTTTCTTTTAGACTAGATAAAAAATCATCAACTTGTTTTCCTTGAGCATATTTTCCCTTAATGCCCGGTAGAAGTATGAATCTCTATTTTATCAAGTTCAACGTTCTATCTTATTCTATTTTTTTTTACATTTTTCCTTTGTCCGTTGACTACTATGCATGGTGTATCCACTAGACATGTACAGAAAATTTGCTAAACTTGCACGTGGAGCAATGTCTATCATGTAGTGATACTGTTAGCCAACATACTGAAGCATTTGCATGACCGAAACATTCTAGAGTGATGCCAGCATCTGTGTGACCAAAAAAATTCAGAGTGATTGAAGCATCCACATGACCAAAATGTTTCAAATTAAGTAAAACATTTGCATGACTGAAACATTTCGAAGTGACTAAAACATCCATGTGACTAAAATGGCTGCATCACCAAAGGCGCCTGTTGTGACTAACAGATGGTAGACAGTTTTGTAATGTAACTATTTCTTTACTAAATTTTGTAATGAATTTGTAGGATGTATTAATGGCTACAAGATTAATAAAGAAGATAGATGTTGGAAATAAGGTTGATTGTAAAGGCAATTTGAGCCTCTAGAAATCTAGAGTCATTGGATGTAAGTTGTTTCCTATAATACAAAAGTTCTCTCAGGGTTTTTAATGGTGGGTTTTTCTCAAAATGGTTTTCCATGTTAAATCTAGTGTTTTCTCTATGTCTCATGTCTGGTATGTCTAACATTTTATTTACCTGCACATCTTTGCAATTTTGTTCTTGCATATTTTTGTGTGAATTTGACATTTAGAAAGCATTTCCACACCATTGCTTTCACAACAACTGGTATTAGACCCTGGCTAGTTGTGTTATCCTTGTTGGGTATAGTTTGTTTTTTTGAGCCAAATTGGTTTCAGTGGGAGTTTACAAGATTTTTTTTGTAAATTGAGATGGTGGGCACATCAGGATGAGTGGATCTTGAAAACTTCAATGGCATTAACTTTGAGCTGTGGAAATTTAAAGTAGAAGTTTTTCTAATTGATCAAGATTTGTTGACTGTCATGTCTAGCATTAAGCCTTCAAGCATGGAATAGGAAGATTGGGAATGAATGAATCAGAAGGCCAGAGGATTTATAAGATTGAGTCTTGTAGACTCAATTTTATTGAATGTTTGTGAAGGGAAAATCACACATTCCTTGTGGAAGAAATTGGGAGACATTTATTGGGGAAAATCATGGGTAAACAAAATTTTCTTGAGGAAGAAATTGTACTCTTTGAAGGATTGATGAGGGAATGACTATGGAAGATCACTTAAACTCATTTAATATGGTGATTTCATAGTTAACATTTGATGGTGTGTCTATTGTTGAAGAACATTAGTGCATGCTATTGTTATGCTCATTGCTTGATTTGTGAGAGCATTTGGTAATGGCCATCGAAAGTACAAGTACCAAGTTAGAAATGGATGAAGTAGCTGCTACACTTCTATTAGAGGAGATGCAAAAGAAGTCCCCTGAGCCAAGCAAAGAAGCTCTAAGTGTATGAGATAGATCTAAGGAAAAAAGTAAGAAGGACACAAAGTCAAAGTCTTAGGAGTGATCTGCCACTCCTGGAAAGAAATCAAAGGTGAGGTGTTGGAATTGAGAGCAAAAAGGTGTCATGTCCCCTATTTTTCTAATAAAATTGAATAATATAATAAGTTAAAGAAATAATTAATTTTATAATCTGAAAAGAGAACATAATATTATAATAATTGTGTTGATCATAATATTATAATATGATGGTAACAAGAAGGAATATTTTAATGAAGGATGATTATAATAAAATAAAATATAATACTATTAAAATGTAATATAAGATAATTTCAAACAAACCTTATTAATCAAAGGTGAAATATGATTTTAATAAACTACAATCTAAATTATAAGTATAATTATAAGTTAAACAATTATTAAACTAATATTAATAATTGTTTTGTTCGATCATGTCTTTTGGAGATTAAAATGGATGGGTATATAATGGAGAACAAATTTAATGGACAGGATATCAGAAAATATGATAAGAAAATATAGGGAAAACTCTAAGAATAATCAATACTATTAAGGGTTTAAGAATAATGTCCCTGGGACTAAATAGGAGAAACAAGGAGAATAATATCACATCTTTCAGAGGAGATGTGAAAGAAGTCCCCTGAGCCAACCAAAGAAGCTCTAAGTGTACAAGATAGATCTAAGGAAAAAAGTAAGAAGGACACAAAGTCAAAGTCTTAGGAGTGATCTGCCACTCCAAGAAAGAAATCAAAGGTGAATTGTTGGAACTAAGGGCAGAAAGGTCATATCTAAAGGGATTGCAAGGAGGAGAAAAAGAAAAAGAAGAGATATACTTTTGATACTGAGTCTTCTAAAAGTGATGTTGATGCCTTCATAGAAGCCTTGGTAGTGCCTACATCTAACAACGTATGGTTGGTGGATTTGGGAGCACCATTCTACATGACATCTCACAAAGAGTGGGTCTAAAAATATGAAACATAAAATGGTGGAAATGTGTTCTTGGAAAGTCATTCCACACTAGAAATTGTTGGTCAAGGAAGAGTTAGAATTCAGTTTCCTAATGACAGAGTAAAGGGAATTGATGTAGTACTTCACATACCTGGTTTGCCTCAAAACCTACTTTCTATCAGTAAGTTGAATGATGTCAGAGTCTAGCTAACATTTTTCCATGGTGGTTGCAAGCTTACTAGGGGATCTATTCTTTTAGCTAAGGGTGAATGCATTGGTCTACTATAGAAGTTAGATGCCAAACTTGTATGTATTAATAGTGTATCTCTCAAGTATGATAAAATCAATGTGGAAACAAATGGTGTAAATGCAATGGAAGTTAAACTTCCTCTTGAGAAAACAATGCTCTTGCATTATAGGCTTGTCCATATTAGTTAGATAGGTTTAAAAACCTTGAAGAATAAAAAATTGGTTTAGGGATTGTTTTATTGTAAGCTCAAATTTTATTTTTGCCAACATTGCATCTATGGCGGGAAAAACCAAGTTTACTTTTATTGCTATTCTCAAAAATCTTCTAGTTTGTTGGATTATATTCACTCTAATGTATATGGTCCTATGGATGTTCCTTCTCTGTCTAATGCAATATATTATGTATCATTTATTGATGATTATTCAAGAACAAAATTCATTTATTTTTTGAAGAATAAAGAAGAAGTGTTATGTCAATTTAAGGAATTTAAAAGCCTTGTTGAAAATTAGACTAAGGGAAAGATTAAATGCTTAAGGAAAAATAATGAGGGTGAGTTTTGCAATGTAGATTTTGACAAATTCTATGTAGATCATGGCATCAAGAGGCATAAGATAACACCTTATACTCCACAATAGAATGGAGTAGTGGAAATGATGAATTGGTCATTGATGGAGAGAGAAAGAAGCATGTTGGGAGGTGCTTGTCTGGAATAGAATTTTTGGGCCAAAGCAATGGCAACAATGTGTTACTTGTTGAACCAGTCTCCTATGACAATGCTAGTTGACAAGAAACCTGTGGAACCATAGTTTGGTAAGAAGCCCTCATTAAGCCTTTTATGTGTCTTCAGTTGTGAAGGGTACGCTAATGTACATGAACTGAGTAGGTCAAAATTTCATAACAAAGTAGTGAAGTGTATCTTCACTAGGTAGGGTATTGGTGTGAAGGGATACAAATTGTGGAACCCTCTCATTGAAAAGGTGTTGTATAGTAGGAATGTTATCTTTCGTGATATGAAGCCTCTCTCACTAGAGAACCTAGGGAAGACTAAGGAAAGAAAGCAAGGAGTTCAAATCCCTTTAGCTTCTAGACTAGAGGTATTTTAGACTCAAAATGAAGTTGAGAATGAGAATCAAAAATTACCTAAGAATGAGGACGAGGGGAGCTTGGCCAATCATACAAGTGAAGAAGAACATGATTCTGAACCTCATATTGAAACTCTGGAAGTTTTACCAAAAGAAGTGAGGAGATCTACTCAGGAGAGGTGACAACCTAATAGGTACAATTATTTACCAGAGAGATTGACTTATTCTATGTTGAATGTTAATTGTGCCTATGCTTTTCTTATGGATGTTGATGAGCCTAGGACTATCAAAGAAGAAATTAATATGCAAAATTTAGATTCTTGGTTGTTAGCCATGAAGGATGAAATGAAATCTTTGGGGACGAATGAAACCTAGGATCTAGTACGCTTTCCTAATGGTAGGAAGCCCATGGGATGTAAATGGGTGTTTAAGAAGAAGTATGGTTCAGATGGTAGAATGCAAAAGTAAAAGAAAAGATTGGTTGCAAACGAGTATTCTCAGAAAGATGGGATTGATTATGGAGAAATATTTTATCTTGTAGCTAAGCTAACATCTATCAGATTTCTATTCTCACTTGTAGCAATGCATGACTTTGAAATTGAGTAGATGGATGTGAGGACAATGTTTCTTCATGGTGATCTTGAAGAAGAGATATACATATCCCAACTAGAGTACTTTGCAGAAAAAGGTAAAGAGCATCTGATATGTAAACTAAAAATGTCTCTGTATGGTTTGAAATAGTTACCCAAAATGTGGTACCAAAAGTATGATACATATGTTTTGTCTTTGGGTTTTACGAGATCTAAATTAGATCACTAGGTGTATTATAAGGATGAAGGTGATTGGATACTTATTATTTCTCTTTATGTAGACAATATGTTGTTTATAGGAAATAGTAAGGAAATGATTTTAGAATTAAAATCTCAATTGTCCATAAAGTTTGAAATGAAAAATTTAGGGTTGGCAAGATTTATTTTTGGGATGGAAATTAAATGGAATAGGGTTGGAAAAAAGATTTACCTTAGCTAGAAAAAATATATTACCAATGTTTTGGAGCAGTTTAATATGATAGACTGCAAGCAACAAGTAGTTCAAATATTACATGGAACAAAGTTCTTGATCAATAATAGTCCAAAATCTCTCGATGAGATTGAAGACATGAAGCAGGTACATTATACAAGTGCTATTTGAAGCCTCATGTATGAAATGGTTAGTAGGAGACAAGACATTGCACTAGTAGTGGGAGTATTGAGTCGATTTATCAAAAATTTGGGCAAATCATATTGGGATGCTATAAAAAGAGTTCTATGATATTTGAAGCTTGCGTCATAGTACACGTTATGTTATCTAGGTAACTCAGTGGGATCTAATAGATTAGTTAGCTTTCAAGGTTATTTTGATGTGGATTGGGATGTATATATTGATAGGAGAATATCCACCAATGGCTATGTATTCATGGCGAATGGTGGTGCTATTATTTACATGAGAAAATGATAAATTGTAATTGTGTTGTCAAAAATTGAGGCCAAGTATATGGCATCTACTCATGCATCTTAGAAAGTCATTTTTCTTAAGCGCCTTTGTTCTAATGTTGGCTATGATGCAGGTAAAATTACAATGTTTTGTGACAATTGAAGTGCAATATTTTTGGTGAAGAATCCTACTTTCCATGCTAGAACAAAAAAAACTAATGTACAATATCATTTCATTCATGAGATGATTGAAGATGCATTAACAAAGCCAATGAATATGGCCAAGTTCAAATGGTGCATAATCTCTTTGGGGCTTAAAGTCCCTCACTCTTGTTAGTCATCTTGTGTGACTTCATACTTCATCAAGTGGAGATTGTTGGATTGATGAAGTCCATTGTATGATAGAGATGACACCATATTAGTGTGACTACCATATGGTGGTGAAGGAGTATGAGTCCACCATACTGTATGGTGAAGGTGAAGCCACTATATAGTGAACAATGACATTTTTGTGTACGTGTGTGTGATGAGTATAGTGAGTGTGGTGTATCCACTAGACATGTGTGGCAACTCTATTAAACTTGCACATGGAGTAGTGTATGTTGTGTAGTGATGCTCTCAACCATCATACCGAAGCATCCGCATGACTAAAATGTTCTAGAGTAACATAAGCATTCGAGTGACCGAAACATTCTAGAGCAACTAAAGCATCCACATGACCAAAATGTTCTAGATTGATTGAAGTATCCACATGACTGAAATGTTCTAGAGTGATTGAAGTGTTCATGTGACCAAAATGATTGCATCACCAAAGGTGCTTGTTGTGACTAGCGGATGGTAGATGGTTCTGTAACATAATCATTTGTTTACGAAATTCTATAACAAATTTGCAGGATGTATTAGTGGCTAAAAGATTCGTAAAGAAGATAGATCTGTTGGAAATTAAGTTGATTGTAAAGGCAATCTGAGGCTGTGAAAATCAAGAATTGTTGTATGTAAATTGTTTACTATAATTCAAAAAATATCTTGAGGTTTTGAGTTTTGAGTTTTTTTCCAAAAGGGTTTCCCACATTAAATTTGATGTTTTCTCTATGTCTCATGTCTGATATGTCTGATATTTTATTTACCTGCACATCTCTACAATTTTGTTCTTGCATATTTCTCTTAATTTGACATTCGAAAAACATTTCCGCGCTGTTGCTTTCCTAAAAATTACGATAGCAAAATGTAGTTAAAAAGGGTTCGGGGATTTCTTGGGGAAGAACATAGAGGGAACTAGAGGGAGAACGGAGCTGAGAGGTGGTTGGCAAGGGAAAGATAAGGGCTTATGCTGCTCATTTTAATAGTTTAATGGGAAAGTTGGGGAGTCTCTCTCTCTTAGTTGTAAGGACTCTGATTTAATATATTCCTTTGCATAAAAGTTTCTCTACTTAATATCAAGAATGTTTTAACTCTTCGATGTTGACCTTTTAGTGGTAAAGCAAAACGGTGATCTCTAATATAATTTTACCTTCGTTTTTAGCATCGAGCTCTTTATTTTCTAGTTTATAGAAACCCTCTCCTATATACTGATGAGTTAAAAATTGTAGTGATAAGTGTTTCTCCTCTTCGATAAGTATCTGTTTTGTTCGTTGCAATGCCCGTAGACGACGAGGCCAACTGTGCCTGTACGTTGATGTATATGTTTATCATTCTTTGGACAAGCTCGGTCTGAGAATTCTAGTAATTTGTTTTTCTACAATTCCTCTTTACCGAATCTGAGTAATTCTCTTTATGCAAATTTTCATTGCATTTCTTCTATTTCCTGGAATCTTATAGGACATTCTCCTTTATAATGATAAATAATTCCTATGTAATAATTTTGTGACTATCTTTGACTTGTTGGAGACTGTAAAAATAACTCGCTGCAGGTAAGTAACAAAGACTTTTGAAACATAAAATTTAACCTTATATTTATTAACTATTTTAGCAGCACATCTTCCTCAGTATTTGAAATTCCATTTGCATATGCGAGACACCATTTGTATTTACAAAATTATTCATTCCCTTCGTCTGCAATTGAATATAAATTGGTCTCTTCTTTGCACGTCTGATGTGAAGCTACTGGTAAATAGTATTATTGAAACTGAATGCAAGGATAGTGATAATTGTAAAAGCTCTAATGTCTTTTTACTATCTTATTAATTTTTGCAACTCCCTTGTTTCCGCTCTGTGATCTTTAGGAAACTGACACGAACGTATCCTTCTCTCACTGTTTCATTCTTTTGTTATTTATGCTCAAAAAAATCAAATGATCAAACTTTCCTAAGGACTCTTCCAAATACGTATGATCAGCCAATGGCAAAGTTGTATCGAATTAAAAGAGCTACTGTAACAAAGACAGTCGCAATCTTCTGTTGTTATTTTGGTGTGCTATTTATTGCCGCTCGTGAACTCTTATCTCAATCGCTATATTTCAATTGGGGACGATATTCTTCACCTTATTTTCAAGATAAATAACATTGGTCATTCCCTGAGCCTATGTAAGTGTGTATGGAACCAATGCGTGCACAACATAACTGAATCAATGATGGTAATAGCAATACCAACCATTCGAATTGGAAAAGGAAACCTGAATAATTGTATCATCCCTTTTAAATAGAATTTTTTTCCTCCTGAGCAGAGCATACAATTCATTCGACAAACATTCTGGCCAAATAAGTATTCTGTGGTTCATATCTGGATAGTTATTTAATTAATACCAGTCTCAATAACTATTAATCGTTTCTTCCAACTTGACTGCGAATAACTTGGAAGTTCAAAACCTTAAGCGGTTATCAATTGAAATGAATGTGTAAGCAATCATTGAACAAACTGATGATACGTGTCTAGACCTTTTTTTATGAGATCAGAGCATTTCTTATGAAATTCGGGAATATGCCAATGAAATGATTTGTGTCTGGTTTAATGTGCTTATCAATCAGTAAAATTTCTTGAATCATCAAATTTGTTAATTATTCGCCTAACCATAGAAAGGGCACCATGATCAAATCTGGGTTTAATATGTCACATGTATTGAAATCCACGGTTCAAAGAAATCTGAACAACAAACACTGAAGCTAAATTTCTGAAAAATAAATCACAACTCTAAAAATTTTGCTCAGTACAAGAAGGTGCCAAGTGACAGTTTTGTTCGGCACAAGAGGGTGCCCAGTGATAGGCAGTAGTAGGTGCCGAGTAAGCTCAACACATGAAGGAGCCAAGTGAACTTGGTAGCATAAGGGAAACTCGACACAAGAGGGTGCCGAATGAACTCTGCAGTATAAATGCTGAGCAAGCTCGGTCAACAAGGGAGGAGCTCACCTCCTGAATGCAATGTTGAGGATGTTGAGTGAGCAAAGAACCTAGTTAGTTAAAACTAGACTTACAATCTAAACATTTCTGCCATTAACATAGACAGAGGATAACCCTGAAATTTGCAAGTAAGAACTTCTCAAATGCAAAACATGCAATAGTGAATAGAAGAGAGACAACAAAGTATGTCTGCTTGCTTGCTCACTTTCTATTCAACTAGGTTAATCTATTACAAAATTTGGAAGCATTCAGCTTCAACTAGAAAACACTAGAAACTTCAAACTTATAAAACTAAACTCAAACTTAAGCTTACAACACTAAAGGCTGCATACAATGAGCCTAGAGCAATCATTGTTTTATATGAAAAAATAATACAAACTCACAAAGAACAAGGAGATCAATTTTGTGCTACTACAAACATAGTCTTCTTTTTTAATCTTCCTTCCATTCTTTGAGGTTTTATCTGATCTATTGATCATATTTCTTCTCTGCTCTATGCTCTGCACTTCTCTCATTACTTTTGTCTAGCTTCCAAAATATTTCCATCTCTTTTTTGGATTTGAACTCACCTACTCACATTCAATGTTTCTGACTGTTGCTCTTGTAGATCGTCACGGTGGTAGGTGGGCATTTAGCTCAAGGAGCAACCACTCATGTGTGAGATATTTCAACACTATCCCTTTGTCCCAAGCCAAACAAAACAAGGATCACTCCTAATCCAAATCAACTACACCAAGACTCTTTCTTAGGTGCACAAAAGTTTCAATGCTTAAAGGCTTTGTGAATATGTCTACTAGCTACTACTCAGACAAAATTCTATTTTCATATCTCCATTTTCCACCAACTCTCTAATGAAGTGATATCTAATCTCTAGGTGCTTGCTTCTCCCATGGAAGACTAGATTCTTAGATAGTGCAATTGAGGAGATGTTGTCACAAAATATTATGATTCTATCCTTTTGCCTTTCATTCAAATCTATCAAGAATCTCCTTAACCAAATAGCTTGACGTGCTACTACATTTGCTACTATGTATTCATCTTTTTCTATAGATTGAGCAACAATATATTGCTTCTTGGATGCCCATAAAATTGCACCTGATCCCATATGAAACATATATCTAAAAGTGCACTTCCTATCATGTAGACTTCCCACCTGATCACTATCAGTGTAACCAACCAACTTAAAATCATTATCTGTAGTATATAAAATCTCAAATCCCTTGGTACCATTCACATACCTTAGGATCCTCTTTCTCACTTGCCAATGGGAATCCTTTGTTGTTTCCATAAATTTGGAAGTCAAACGTACTACATGCATCATATCAAGCTGAGTTGCAATCAAATACATCAAACTTCCAAACATACTCTTGTATAGTGTTAGATTCACATTTTTGCTACAATCCTCCTTGCTCAACTTTAGACTTACTCCTGTTGGTGTTGGGGCTGCCTTGTTGTTCTACATTTTAAATCTCTATAACATCTTCCTTGCATAATTTTCTTAAGAGATGAAGATGTCATTATGCATTTTTTTTTACTTCTATGCCTAGAAAATACTTCAAGAGACATAGGTCTGTCATCTCAAATTTATTCTTCATGGCCTATTTGAACTCACCAATTAGAAAATTAACATTTCTAATGAAGAATAAGTCATCCACATACAAGAAAAAAATCAAAACTTTATAATTAGCTACCTTGATGTAAAGAGTGGGCTAACCATCACTTTTGCTAAAGCCAATGCTCATCAAATATGAGTCAATCTTATTGTACCATGCCCTTGGAGCTTTCTTGAGCCCATATAGAGCTCTTTTCAAACTATACACTTTGTGTTCTTCACTTGCAGCTTCATAACTAGGTGGTTGCTCCACATAAACATCTTCTTTCAATACACCATTCAAGAAGGTAGACTTCACATCTATTTGATATACCTTCCATTTGTGTTAGGGTGCAATTGCTATGACACCATGCATGGTTTCCATTATTGCAATTGGGGCATATGTCTCATCATAATCTTTACCATATTGTTGATTCTACCCCTTGATCACTAAATGTGTCTTATGCCTATCTATTTTTTTTTAGCATTGCACCTGGTCATGTAAATACATTCCACTCTAATTACTTGATTCTTGGGAGGCAAATTAGTTAACTCTGATGTCTCATTTCTTTCAATAGCATCTCTTTCCTCATCCATGGCATTACACCATTTCTCTTCATTCATAGCCTCCTCAAAATAAATTGGATCACTATGAAAAAATAATGCAAAATTAACACTCTTGTCATAATCTTCATCATACCTTTCTTCTTGGTATATCTCCCTTAGACTCTTAGTCCTTTTCAGTATTACGGAGGCAAGAGTGGGATCTAAATATTTAGTATTGTTGCTGCTACTATTTTGCATACTAGCTTGGGGCTATATTGAAGTGCTTGGAGATGTTTCTCGGCATGTTAAAAGTTGTTTGCCTTTTTTCCTTTGTTTGCAATCTATGTTTGTTGCTCCATCATCTTGCTGATCACCAATATCATATTCTTCCTCATCAATAGTAGGCACTTTGCTTGAAGTGTTTGAAGATTGATCAACTAAACCATCCCATGACTAATTTTCAAGAAACTCCACATCCCTTGAAATGATGGTCATCTTGTCGATTGGATCATACAACTTATAAGCCTTTAATTTTGAGCTATACCCTGCAAAGATATACTTCACACCTTTGTCATCTAGTTTTTTCCTTTGTTCCTTAGGCACATATGCATATGCTACACATCCAAACACTCTCAAGTGTTCAACTATCCATCTATTCCTTGACCATGCCTCAAAAGGAATCTTGCCAGAGACTACCATTGTATGACACCTATTAATCAAATACACCATTGTTGCTATAGCCTCTCCCCAATATTCAGTTGGGATTCCTTTTGCTTTCATCATACTTCTTGCCATCTCCACAATAGTCCTATTCTTTCTCTCACCCACTCAATTTTGCTACAGAGTATAACTAGCTATAAGCTCTTTCTTGATGTCATTCTTCTTGCAAAAATTTACAAACATATTAGAGGTATACTCCCCTCCTCTATCTGATCTAAGGACTTTTACATAGTTTCTACATTCTTTTTTAGCTAGGGCTTTGAATTCAATAAATTTATCAAATGTTTCAATTTTTTTCTTCAAGAAATACATCTGTGTCCTATGACTGAAATCATCTATGAATGTCATAAAATAAGTACTCCCCCTAATATCTACCAAATTAGAATGTACCAATTCTAATGGTGCTCTAGCCCTTCAAGAATTTTCAAAATTAAAGTGAAGCTTATGTTGCTTACCCAAAATGCAAGCCTCACACTTGTCATATGTATTTACTATGCATGGAAAACCATCTACCATTATTTTCTTAGACAACAAATTTAAACTAGCAAAACCAAGATGTCCATACCTATTATGTCCAAGCTTGGAGGGGTCTTCAATCATGCTCCTAAGAGATGATTGCTGATATACTATTGGACATGCATGCTTGGGAGGGGTAACATTGACTTAAGAAGAGAAACATGTCTCTATCTTCAAAGGAAACATTTGGTTCTTTGTCATCTGGACTACTACAAGTAATCTATTACTCCCATCCTTTTCATGAATGACACACTTGTCATTTTCCATCAGCACCTTGTAACCATTTTGAATGAGTTTTCCAACACTCATTGAGTTGTGCTTCATACTGGAGGAAAAATATACATTTTGTATTTCCTTCTTCTTACCTTGCTTGGTATAGACCATGATAGATCCTTTGCCTACTATGGTAATGGTTCCATTATTTCTGATCTTAATTTCATACTTGAAAGTCTTTTCAATAAAAGAGAATAAAATTTCATTACCACTCATGTGGTTGCTACACCCACTATCCAAATACCATACCTCAGGGTTGGCTTCTTCACCAATGTTACATATGATGAAGGCTATGGGATTGATTGCATTTCTCATGTTTACATCAGCCACATTTGCATTCTTCTTTGACTGATCACCCTGCTTCTTCTAGCATTCACTTGCATAATGCACATACTTATGACAATTGTAGCATTCAACATTTCTCTTATTGGAGTTATAATTCTTCTTACCTTGTCTAGAGTTGTTTTGAGAGGTGCTTGCTCCCTCTTGGTTGCTCGTTTGTCCTAAAATTTCTACACCAGCAGTCCTTTGACCATTCCTTCTATGACCTCTACTTCTTGAGCCTCTACCAAAGTCATTTCTTCCTCTCCTCCTACCTCTTGAATTCTCTTGAGCCTTGAAAGACTGCTCTTGGGAAATTGTTAATGATCTTTTTATCTGGTGCTCGTGGGTTTGAAGATTTCCTATCAACTCATCCATTTCCAATGTGGTAAGGTCCTTTTCTTCCTCAATGGTCATCACAAGGTTGTCCTATTTCTAGGTAAACTACTCAATATCTTCTGTACAATCCTTTTCTCTTTATAATCTTCTCCATCTTATTTGAGTCAGTTTATCAAAGTGCAGATTCATGAGCTGAACTCTATAATAGGTTAATTATCCTTCATCTGAATGTTCTCACACTCTCTTTTGATCATCTATAGCTTCACTACTCTGACCTTATCAGTCCCCTTGAAGTTCGTCTCAAGGATATCCCATGCTTCCTTTGAGTAATTTTCTTCTACATTCTTGGAAAAGAATGTCTCTATCATTGCTTCCTTAATCAGACTTAACACCTTTGCATCCTTTCTTCTTGACTCTTTCCACTAAGTCTTCTATGGGTTTGTGAGGGCAACATACAATGTTGGGACTATAACATCATTGACTCAATTTATCACAAACTCTCACAAATCATTAGCTACCATTATAGTTTTCATTTTCTTTGCCCATGTATAACATTTTTGTCCATTAAAGGATGGTGGCTATTTTCATATCTTTCCTGCATCTTCTACTAGGTTAAATATACTTAGAAAAAGAATTCCCTAACTCACTATGGATGTGGGGCCTCAAAGCTCTAATACCATGTGGTAAATAAATCACAACCCTAAAAATTTTGCTCAGCATAAGAAGGTGTCGAGTGACAATTTTTCTTAGCACAAGAGGGTATCGAATGTCAGGCTATAGGTGTTGACTAATCCTGGCACATGAAGGAGCCAAGTGAACTTAGCAACAAAGGGGAAACCTAACACCAGAGGGTGCCAAGTGAAATCGGTAGTATAAATGCTAACCAATCTTGGTCAATAAGGGAGAAGCTTGACTCCTAAAGGAAATGTTAAGGATTTTGAGTGAGTAGAGAATAAGCTTGGTTAATGCATGAACTAAGTATGTTAAAACAAAACATATAGTCTAAACATTTCTGCCATTAATACACATAGAGGATAACCATGAAACTTGCAAGTAAGAACTTCTCAAATAAAAAAGATACAATAGTGAATAGAAGAGAGACGAAAAAGTATGCCTGCTTGCTTTCTATTCAACTAGGTTAAACTATTACAAAATCTAGGAGCATTCAGTTTCAACCAAAAAAAACTAGAAACTTCAAACTGCTAAAGCTAAACTCAAACTTAAACTTGTAGCACTAAAGAGTGCATATAATGAGCTTGGAGCAATCACTACTCCATAAGACAGAACAATACAAACAAGCACAAGGAATAAGGGGATCAAGTTCATGCTTCTACAAACACTGTCTTCTTTCTAACCCTTCCTTCTATTCTCTATCCTCTGATCTAATTTATTGGTCATATTCCTTCTTTTCTTTGTGCTCTATAGTTCTCTTTGCTCTAATTCTCCAACTAATCGAATGAATGAGATTCATTCCTTTTGTTTGGCTTCCAAAATGTTTCCCTCTCTTTTTTGGATTTGATCTCACTTACTTGCATTCAATGTTTCTAATTGTTGCTCCTATAGGTCCTCAAGGTGGTAGATGGACATTTGGCTTAAGGGGTAACTACTCAGGCATGAGATATTTCAAAAAAATTCACATGTTACATGATTCCATGTCTAAATCCATGATTATTGCAAAGATGTTTCATTTATAAATCTTTAATTTCTAAGCTTAATTTACTCTCTTTATTATCATTGTTATGCTGAGTACATTTAGAGATGTAAATGATTTCATCCTCTAAATTTTACATTTTTAATATATGGTTGTTTTCCTAAGTGTAATTTACACTCCTTATGGTTTGGTGTGATGTGGTAATTGGTTAGAGTTAGAGATGGATATAGTAATCTTAGTTTCTCTCTACCTACTAGTTTTGCTAGAATTTATTTGGTATGTTTCATTTCTTATATCAGCTAAATTAGGCTATGAACATGCTTTGGCTAGAGCCATTTAAACTCTTACTGCATGTGTATATCGTTATTTCATTGTTTTGTTCTTCATGTTAGGGAGGACCCCAGGGGAGCTAAATACTTGTGGTTGGTGTGTTAAAAGCACATAGGCCATAGTCCTATCTATGATAGAGGATAGACAATGTATGATGAGTGTGGAGGTTCGGACTTGCAGATGGACACATGTTTGAGTCAACTTTTTGAAAACTCTTCATGTGATGCAACGTATAAAAATCATCTTATATGCTATTTTTGATGACATGTGGGTCAACATCACTAAATTGAAATTCTAATTTCTAAATTAATAAGTAGTAATGATTATTTTGATTTTGGTTAATGACATGGATAACTATTCCTCAATCTTGATTATAGTTTAATTACTCAAATGATTGAACAATCAACTATTCCTCTTTTGTTTCCACATTTTTTTCACTTATGATGTTGTGGCTTGGTAGGACAGGGATCATACAAGATGGTTTTTGTTTAGGGTTTAGTTTGGGAGATTTGCAAGATATTTTTTGGCATTATGGGGTTGAAGATAATTATAATGTTGTTAGAGCAATAGTGAGAGACTTGGGCCAATGATTTGTAATATTTCCTTTTTGCTCTTTCAGATGAAAACTCCAATTTTAAATTACGCTACTTTAGATCTGACCTACTCAATTCTTTTGGGTGATTTTTTTTTTTACATTTATTGTTTTTATTTGATATAAATATAGTATATGTATATTTCATTCTTGAGTTCCATACAACTAGTTGTAAATGCATGCTCATTAAATATGTGATAAGGTTTTCCATTCCTACTAGTAGGTTTAAATTTAATGAAGATATTTCTTAGTAACTTATCACCTATTTTTAGAAGTTCCTTGCCTTTTGTGTAACATATCTACAAATTTGGAACATTATTGCATTCAAGAGAGAGAAAATACATTTTTTAAAGCTTGTATTGGATGTATTTGGGCTTTTAAAATTATTTTATTTGTGTATTTTGTTGAAGCAGTGATTTGTGCATTAGTATTGATTTTTTGAAAAGATCATTGGTCTATTTCAAATAAAAGAATCATTCCATTATATAAATTTTCTTAAAATTGCCTTTCTCTAAGCAGTTATCAAAGTATTGATTGGGGGGTTACTAAAGCACCATTTTCTTCAACACCCTCTTATTGTCATAATATTATTATAACAAGGATTTCTTTCCTATCCATTAAGATATTAAGCTATATTTTTCTATCAAGCCAATGTAGATGGCACACCTTTAAAAAGAGAAGTAAAATTGAAACACCAAATAATCTATTAGTTAAATTTAAAAACAAGTCATTAGTTGGAGGGTGTGATGGGTTAGGAATTGAGCAGATTTATAACATCACACGATAAAGGATTCTCTTCTATAATAACTTTCATATCTAGTTATTTCTAAATTGAAGCACTTCCTTGTTCATACTTAGGTTTTGATGGTATCAATTGAAATTCTTCTTATAGAAGGGAAATATGGGTAATTTATGGTTTTATAGAATTCTTCTTGAGATCAAAATTAATTTAGTATAAAATAGAATTATCATGCACTTGTCAAGATATGAGAAGTTTTACACTACCCAACTAGTGAAGAGTAATACAAATTCATTGCATTAGTTGTGTATTAACAACATTATTGGTTACTTCAATTTGTTGACACCACTAATATTTATTAAAATTTTGGGTTAGTGTAAGTGTGATTGGATATTGTGTTATTTTTTCCCTTACCATAATATGGATAGAGTTATTAAAAGTTAAATATATAGATATACCCTAATTTCTCTCATTTCTTAGTTTTTCATATTTTTGTACACACACACACACACATGGATACATATAGATATAGATATATACACACATAGTACTACAACTAATCTATAGTACCCTAATTTGATAGGTCTTTGTCCTCTTATTTTTCTCGTCTCTCCCACCAGCTATGCTTCAACCTTCTCATATATCTAACCTAAATAACATTTAAGAGCATGAACCTAATTTACATCATCATTTTTTTAAATAGGGATTCATTTCTCCTATAGTCTTATTTTATTTACTTCTAATTTCTTTGAATCAATTGGCAACACAAATGTACTCAACCTTCTTAAAAATGAATCTAATCTTCTTGTCTTTTCAATAAAATTGAGATTTGGTCTCTAATTTTAAGTAAGGTGTGCAATCAAGAAAATTGTGTTGCATTTATGCCAGTGCATTTGAGATTTTAATTAATATTGTGAAAGGAGATTAGTAGTGAGTGATTACCCAAATCATCTTAGTTATGCAAAATTTAATATTATAGTGACAACCAATTCAAATCTTCAAATTTCTATTTCTACTATCATGTAGTTTTTGTGGATCTCTTTCATCTAGTGTGTCCACTAATGACTCAACCCATTTATTAAAAGAAATAAGTATCAGAGGAAGCTCTTTTTATGTTCTTTTCAAATTGCATGCAGGCAAACTCAAGGTTGCACATGGCTAATATATACTACACTACTAACACAATTTATGAATAATAAGGTTATAATTAGCACTTTAAAATTGAACCTCATGGGTAATGAGTATTAAAATTAACATGTATGTAATAAGTTGTGTAATTAATTGATTTCTTGGTTAAATTATGTACCAATAATGAGATTAGGTCATTTCACCTCACACTTCCATGGATATTTTACTTGCACGTGGATTTTAAAAATTTCTTCTATAATTTGTACTATTACTCATGTTGAATTCTACAAGGAAATGAAGTGGAAATCAATCATTCTTGGTCATCAACATCTAATATAATTAATTTCTATTGACTCTTCTATCAAGGTAGAGCCTTAATTATTTACCATGGATAATTCATGAGATTAATGATAGATTGACGGAACTCATATTTTATCTTAATGTATTCAGTTGTAGACAAGTCCTTGTTTTATTATACATAAATTCTTTAAAAGTAAATTGCACAAAATATTGATACTTGTTTTGGAAATGCATACCTTTTTAGACTACAACCATTTTTGTTTATTTGATAGTCTCCAACTTTTTCTTTGTTTTTGTTTTACTTCAATTGAGCCAAGGAGAGGACTTATAGATCACTTCTTCCCTTCACTCATAAAACATGATGTAGATTCAATGAAAGAATTATCATATGAGTTGGATCTTGATACATGATATCGATTCTGTGGTATACGACATGCCATTACTTATTTAGGAATTTTAAAAAAAAATTAGCATCAAGTAATGTGCATTATATAAAAAGAGTATTATGGGGTGGCACATTCTATATATAATGGCTTTCAAATGGTTAAATATATCAATAGAATTATGGTCAATGAGTACAAAGAAAACATATTTACATTTTAATTCTAACAATGACAAGGATACATATTCTATCTTATTTCTAAAGCAAGCTACATTGGAGAATCTCCTAATAACTGGGTAGAGATTTCTACTTTAGTAGATGGACTCTTGTTATGCAAACATTTAGGAATAAATAAGTTAGCAATGGAATGAGACTCAACCATAATTATAAATGCTTTTAAGAAAGGAGCTCTTTCTAACTGGAAGCTAGATGCAAAGCTCTTGACAACTTTAGAACTATGCAAAGCCTTCAACAAAATAATAATCAAGCACATTTATCATGAAGGGAATTAGGGAGCAAAAAAGCTAGCTAATGTAGGAATTGGTAAACAAATTAAATAAAGTATTAATATTCACTTCAGTTTATCTAAAATAGATTTAATGATAACTAGGCATACTTTCGAGATCCTCCGAAGTGTTTAAATTATTTTCCTTTTTTTTCTTTTTCTAGTAATTGATTCCCTTTGTAAGCTCTTAAATCACTTTTTGATGTTTATTTTGTGTTTCTTTCTATTTTTAATTTAATATTGTTGGTGTAAATAAGTATTTACTTATTGCACTTACTTAAGTTTACTTAGGTTAATGCATATTTTATTATTTATTTATTAGTCTCCTAGGAGTATGCATACTCTTGTGAGTTGTCATGTTGACAACATAGGAGTTTGCACTCTAATTCTACACAAGTTGTATACACTTTGGAGTAAGCACTTTATCTGAGCACATGGTTTGTACAACATTCTAGATACCTCATCATGCTTATCCTCTTATTGTAGAGGATATGTGCTTAGTTGTCATGCTTATCTCCTAGTACATTCTAGACACATTCTAGATGCATCTTAGAGGCCTTTATATACATGCTCTCCTAGTGTACTTGCATATGGTTGTATGGCATATTGAATGAATATTACCATTCAGATCATACTCTCTCTATTTTGGTCTACTGTGTGCTTGTGTTGAGTTCTTTTGTTCTTGGGTGAATTTTGGCCTAAGCCAAATTCTTACAAATATACATTGTTTCTTTGACATCTATCTTTTAATGATCTCAATGTTTTTAGAAAATTTATGTCTTTCTTAGGATTCTATAACCTACTAACAAGTACTATAGAGTTTTTTTGGATGTGCATTCATGTTATTTTAGGTCACACAAACAGAAGGGATAACTAAGGAATTAAGGAATATCCAATGATTTTGATGGAAAAGGGCAATCCTAACAGACCAATGCCCATCTTTATCTTTGTGGTATCCCTTGAGTGGGGTAGTATAACTATTTTTTGATGGCTTTGAATAAGCTATATATATATATATATATATATATATATATATATATATATATATATATATATATATATATATATATATATATATATATATATATATATATATATATATATATATGCTCTCCTAGTGTACTTGCATATGGTTGTATGGCATATTGAATGAATATCACCTTTCAGATCATACTCTCTCTATTTTGGTCTACTGTGTGCTTGTGTTGAGTTCTTTTGTTCTTGGATGAATTTTGGCCTAAGCCAAATTCTTACAAATATAAATTGTTTCTTTGACATCTATCTTTTAAGGATCTCAATTTTTTAAGAAAATTTATGTCTTTCTTAGGATTCTATAACCTCCTAACAAGTACAATAGAGTTTTTTTGGATGTGCAGTCATGCTATTTTAGGTCACACAAACAGAAGGGATAACTAAGGAATTAAGGAATATCCAATGATTTTGATGGAAAAGGGAAATACTAACAGACCAACGCCCATCTTTGTCCTTGTGGTATCCCTTGAGTGGGGTAGTATAACTATTTTTTGATGGCTTCAGATAAGATATGTGTGTGTGTGTGTGTGTGTGTGTGTGTGTGTGTGTGTGTGTGTGTGTGTGTGTGCACGTGCATGCTCTCCTAGTGTACTTGCATATGGTTGTATGGCATATTGAATGAATATCACCATTCAGATCATACTTTCTCTATTTTGGTCTACTGTGTGCTTGTGTTGAGTTCTTTTGTTCTTGGGTGAATTTTGGCCTAAGCCAAATTCTTACAAATATACATTGTTTCTTTGACATCTATCTTTTAAGGATCTTAATGTTTTTATATATATGTACATATATATATGTATGTATATATATATATATATATATATGTATGTATATATATATATATATACATACATACATACATATATATATATATATATATATATACATACATACATACATATATATATATATATATATATATATATATATATATATATATATATATATATATATATATATATATATATATGCATATATATATATATATATATGCATATGTGTGTGTGTGTGTGTGTGTGTGCGTGTGCATATATTCTATCCTATTTCATAATTAAAATAGTATTCATGGTTATTTTTAACAATTCATCTTCACAAAACATTGTGTTCCCTATCCAATATCAACAAATTACTTATCATATTTTTTTACATCACTTGATTGCTATTGGAAAAAGTATCATACCTTAATTATTTACCAATGTTGTCCATAGAGATTATAGCTAGTACAAATTATGATGAAAGTATGTTCAATAGATGAATGTATAATTTCATTCTCAATGTTTATGCCTTTACATTTCACAATAATTCTACAATTCAATAAAAATTTGTATTTTTTTCAAAAATTAACTATTATATTGCACATTACTTGCAAACATAAAAATCCCAATCAATATATATGTATTGTTGACTTGAAAGTGTATATTATAAAATTGGGAATGTCTTATTCTTATGGAAACATTTAAGGTGGTCATTTTTGTTTACATTAATTGTCAAAGATAATATATATGATAATTAGTGTGTGGTCATCAAGAAGTACTCAAATTTAAATGCTTTCAAAAGTAAAGAAATAATCCAAAATATGTATAACATTATATTCTTAAATACAACTAGTACACACATATATTATGAAATAATACTACTAGTAAAATTAACACACAATAAACTAAGAAATGAGAACAACAATTAACAACAAATAGAATAGCTCAAAAATAACCCTATATATTTTTTGAAAATTTAGTTTCCAAAATTTAAGAAGATTAAAATAAAAAAGCTAGAATCATACCAAAAATTTTCAAATGCAATATGCATAGACTTCAATATAATAATTTTTTAATAATAAAAACTAATGTTGCATAATGGTTAATTCCCACAATATGCCTCTCTATAATTTATAAGGATAAATGCAATTCCCCTACAGTTTTTAGGTCAATTTGAACTCGAGGAGAGGCTTATCTAACAATAAATTACTTTTTCTCTAATAAGACAATGGAGACATAGAAAATCTCAAATAGGAATAACTTATTTTATTATTAATGTTCCAATAAATAAATAGAATAACAAAAATTGCTTCTACGACCAATAAATGAGAAAAAAACTACAATAGTTTCACTTGAATGAAAGCTAGAATAAAATTACCTCGATGTAGTTAGAATAATTCAATCATAAATAGTAATGAAATAATTGAAACTCTTATGTGAAGGATAATTATACAAACAAGAAAACATTATAATAGACTTGAAAAATGTAACAACAAAATAAAACAATATCATTTTGAAAGTTATTGAATACAAAATGCACATATTTAAATAGATTTAAATAGTGAAGATAGTAGAAGTATAAGTGGTGTAAAAGTACATACTGATACAATTGTACATGGATTTCCATAGTCATGAATTACATATGACTTGAATGATAAAATTATTGAAGTAGCATGTGGTCAAGGAAATCAACCACATGAAATTTCCAAGGATACAAATGGTAAAGAAATGAATTTCCCTACTCTACTTTTTTTATTCTCGCTAAGATGAAGACATAAAGATATGATGAACGTATCTAAAAATTACATGATTAGAGATTCTTCATTTTAGTGGTGAGATTTCAATAGACACTACTATTTTATTTTTTTTCCTTTATAGAAATCAAAATAATCACTGACAAAACTATATCAAGTATATCAACATGAATTCTTAAGGGTCAACTAAACAGAACAACACTACTAGAAAAAAGATATTTAAAAAAAAAATATTATGCAATGTTAAGGAAGGTAGAAGCTCTAACATCTTTCTTGATATTCTTAACTATTGAGCACTTGTGAGAACCATTAGTATCAATGATTACTGCACTGTTGAAAAATTGACAAAGGTAGAGAATATGTCAACTAAAGTAATGAGGCTAACATTTAACACCTTATGGAAATGGATCCTATAACATGTACTCAATATTATAGACATAAAAAAGGTCACCTTTAAAAACTATTAAAAAAATATGGTACAATTATAGGACATAGAAACAATTTCATATTTTTATATAAAATAATAAAATAATAAAATAGGGGAAATGAGGAATATCATTCTTCGATATGGATTGCAAATAGTCTTGTGGATGGAATATTATAGAATTCAAGAATCAAACAATTTGTCAACAACTTTGGGGAGGGTGCAAAATCACATAGTTGTTGTTTGTCATTGGAGTAAAATTAAAATTTTCCTTCTTTCGATAGTTGAAGTTTATACTAAACAAGTAGGTATACATTCACTAGTTGCATTTCATATTCTGATCATAAATATTAGTTGTTAACATGTTTTTTAGTTTCTAGTTAAAGAAAGATATGAGTAGTTTTTAGTTAAAGAAAGAGATGAGTAACTTACATAACATAATTTATATATTAGTCTTGTCGATGAAATATAGATATAAGAAAAAAAATTAGAATGCTATAATTCATTGCTAAATAAATAAAATTAAGTATTTTTTAAGCAAGATAAACTGCCTATAAATAAATTAAATTCATGGACAAATTTATAAAAGACCTTAGATTTCTTCAAATTAAAGGGATGAAATGTTACAAGCATGGTTAAAATCCAAGATTTGAAGATCAATTCTTAAAGGTATTTTATAGTGAATTCATATATTTGTACATTGTGGCAATAGTAAAATTGGGTCCCTATAGATAAATTTTACCTATATATAAAATTTACTTTTGAACTGCCTACCTCTATCTTGAATGTATAGATAGATAATTGCATTTATGTGCTAAGAAAGTAGAAGTTGTTACAAAAATGTGGATCAAGATTGTTGCTATTTGCTACTCCTCACAACTCACACCTTTCTATGAGTGAACACAACAGAGTTAAAATGTGGGTTGCAAATAAGTTGATGTTCACAATGAAAATATAAGGCTTTATATGGGTAGATGTGTGAGAAGATTATGAGAAGCTTCATTCTGGGGCAAGAAATTTACAAGAGTAGATGTGTGAGCAGATTGGCAGAAGCTTCATTCTAGTGAAGGAAATTAGGAGAATCTTGTAGACAGAAGTTGAAGTTTTGAATGTTATTTTTTGAGTTAAAAAAATAATTTTATCCCTAGGAAAATTGAAAGTAATCAATAAGAATTTAGGGATTAAGATACATAAACACATTTTAAAAATAAAGTTCTTTCAACTTCTTCAAGCTTTAGAATGTAAGAACTTAATGTTGAAAAGAATTAATAATTTTGAGCATAGTGAAAAAAATAGTTTCCTTATTCTACTATTATATTTTAATTTTTACTTTTTTTGGTAGATAGCCATGAAACACAAGGTGATGTCTCTAAAATTTTTCCTTAGAAGTAGAAGCAAGCCATCAGAGGGATCCATAAGTCAATTGTCTAGATTTTTTGTATAGTATAATTATAAGATAAGCTACTATACATATATACATGAATTTGTATGATGAACAAGAAAGCTTATTATTAAATGAGGCATAATAAGACTGAAAGAGAAAACAAGCCTATGGCCTAAAATCTAAAAGAAAGAGCTCTTATATAGAAAATTTTGTGAGAGCCTAATTTCTTGACAACCTAGATGGGAATAGGAAAAGACAATTAAGGTGTAAGATAGATTATTTATAACCCAACTAAAAATGTACATAGATTTCACATAAAACCTAAGAAAACAAGATTAATAGACATTTCCTAAAATATTTGTTGTGCATCCTTAAAATTTGTATGACTTTGAGGCATAGAATGTGCAAACCCCTAGAACATGTCCTTATCCTTGTTGTTATAGTTGTAAAATACTGTGTGAGGCCTAACAAACCTAATTTTAAAAATAAAATGCCTTAGTGGCCCTGATTAGAACAAGAATTGTCTGCAAAATAGAACAATCACAAAGGGAAAGGTAGGTAGAAAATTATCTAATAACAAATATGGAAAACATTACTAACCCAGAATCTATGAAAATTAACACTATTGTAGTCACTAATTATTAATCTCCTATAATAAATGTTTATTAAACTACTAGAAAAAAATTTAGAGCTAATATCATAAAATAGCACAACTTCACCTTCACCAATAAAACATAGAGAGAAATTCATAACATAGAGAATACAATATTTTTAGACAAATTGTCCCGAGAAAAACCCTTAAGAAAAGACCCGTTATGCAAATGGAAAATATATTAACCTTAGCAAATCAAGAGATACAAAATTCCTTGCCTCTCATTGGAAGAATTAAAACAACCTCTCAATTTCTCTCACTAATATTCCCCACTGCTATCCCTAACACTATCACTACACCCTTGCTAATACTGCAAGACTATTTTCTATCACTGCAAATTCATTTGCTAATACTGCAAATGCTTTTACAACTTGTGTCCCTCTATTCACCTATTCACCAAATACCTCCCTTGACCCCCCTTTTATACTACCTAACCAAGAGGTTTCTAGTTGCTTCTTGATCAAGACAACCTAGCCAAGAAGTTTCTAGTTGCTTCTTGATAAAGACAACCTAACCAAGAAGTTTCTAGTTGCTTCTTGATTAAGACAACCTAGCCAATAGGTTATTAGTTGCTTCTAGAAGGATTCAATTAATTAAAATTTATTTGTTAATTAATCTCATAAGGACGAATAGCTTTCCAAGCTACCTAAAACTAACATTCCCTCTTAGTGAGGAAGTTTTTCTACATGATACCCAACTTATCTCTGAAGAAGATGAATTTAGCCTTCCTCAATTCCTTAGTTAAAATGTCTACTAATTACTCCTCTATAGGTATGTTCTATAGTTTAACAACCCCCTATTGTACACAATTTCTGATGAAGTGATATCTGATGTCTATATGTTTAGACCTATCATGAAACACTGGATTCTCAGAGAACTTGATACAACTCTAATTGTCATAGTGTATCACAGTAGTGTCAACCTTTTGACCAAAAAAGGCTACTAACAACTTCTGAAGCCATATATATTCACATGTGACAATTATAGTTTCTATATATTCTACTTCTTCTAAACTTAGAGCCATAGATTTCTACTTCTCGTTGAACCAATATATAACTCCTGATCCAAAATTGAAACAACACCCTGAAGAGCTCCTTTTGTCCATTGTACTTCCTACCCAATCTGTATTAGTATATCCCATTAGACTGATACCTTCACCTTGAACATATCTGATCCCATACTCAACTATACCACACAAGTAATGCAATACATTCTTGGTTGTTGTCTAATTCATTCTTTTCAATATGCATACATGAGTCTCTTTGTTGTGTGATACAAAACCTTTCAATTTCTCTATGTATACCTCATCGTTCAACTCACCATTAAGGAATGTTGTCTTGACATCCATTTGATATATTGACATCCCATTTGTGCTACAAATGAGATCATAGCTCATATAGAAGGATACCTAGCCACTAATGTAAATGTCTCCACGTAGTCTATTCCCTCCTGAGAGAGCACCTTGGCCACAAACCTTGCCTTGTATTTCTGGGTGGTACCATCAGCACCATGCTTTATCTTATAGATCCAACATGATCCAACAAATTCCCTATCTATTGGTCTAGACACTAACTCTCTCCTTATAGCTAGAAGTTTCACTATCTACCAACTAACTAACTAATACCACATAGTCATTGAACTAGGCTAGTTATCTCTACTATCTAGTACTCTTCCTAGGAGCTCCCACAAACTCCTGAGTATCCATTCCTGTCTATTGAACCTTACAATTCCTGTTGCTAATTTTAGAGGATGAAATATCAACCTCTTATTCTTCTAGATGCATTTCTTGTTGCGCATATTGATCCATTATCTATGAATCTTCATCACCCGAGCCTACACTTGTATTGGTAACTGTACTTGTGCTTTGCTATCCTTAATTAGCCCTTGGAGTTTCTATTAATCAATCACTCTAATCATCTACTAGAAAATCTCTAAACCTTCTAAATGCTTTGTCCTCCATGGACTCTACATAATGCTTGACAATAATTCTTTTGTTCATGGGGATAAAAATTCTATATGCCTCTGAGCTTTCACTATAAATAGAAAAGTACCCCCTCTCTACAGTTTGATCTAACTTGGTACGAGTATCCCCTAGAATATGAAAATATGCCAAAGTCCTAAATATTATGAAATGGCTAGCATTAGGCTTCTTACCTATGAAAGTATCCTCTAGTGTCATCCTCCCTAGTAGCTTGTATGGAACTCTATTTTGAATGTAGATTTTTGCACTAGACACTTCTACCCATAAGCAATGAGGCATATCCTAGTCATGTAGCATAGCCCTTGCCACATTTGATATAGAATGTTTCTTGCTCTCAAAAATTCCATTCTACTATGGATTATAAGGAAGAGTCCATGCTCTCTTGATTCCTTCTCTGGTACAAAACTATTGGAAATCATTTCCTTTGTACTTGCCTCTATTGGCTGACCAAATAACCTTTATCTTCTTTTTTGTAGAGTTCTCCACAAGAGCCTTGAACTCTTGGAACTAACTGAAACCTCATCCTTGGTCTTCAAGAAGTATATCTAGGTCTTCCTAGAGAAATCATCGATAAAAGTAACATAGTACTCATATCCTCTAAGAGACTTTGTCGACATCAATCCACACACATTTGAATGTACTAGATCAAGAACACCTTCAGATTTGGTGTAACTCCTTGGAAAAGATGCTTTTGCAAACTTCCCCAACACGCATCCCTTACATACATCATCATGCTCTGTGCTCACCTCTAGAACACCTGTCACTATCTCACAAAGAAATTTGAGTTCTCCATGATGAATATGGCTCTTCCTTCTATGCCATAGCTCTCCAAGATCTCTAGGATTAGTGTTTCTCATGAGTACCTTAGGAGTATCAAATTGCGACATGTTAAGGTGATCACTCCTAACTCTAATAGTTATGGGTGACTTCTAATCTTTGTGCTTAATCAACACAAGTGTCCCTCTAAAGAGTACATTATAGCCCTTATCTAGAAGCAATGATACAAAATCAAGTTAATACCTAAGCTTGGCACATAGAAAACATCATGAACTGGAATTATCTTTCCATTCTCCCTCTAAAACTGAATAGTCCCTTTCCTAACTAGGTTGAGTTTGGACAAGTTTTCCATATAAATCTGGATATTGGTGTCCTCCTCCTTATAATTGGAGAATTACTCTCTAACTCTTGTCATATAAAATGATGCTCCACTATCTATATACCATATAGTCTATGAGGTTGAGCTCACCATACAAGCTATGAGTGCAAACACATCTTCTAGTCTAATAGAGAGTTCTTTTGCACTTGCCGAAGCTGCCACTTGCTTCTTTGTCTTCTTCCTTTCTAGGAAATCACTAACATAGTGACCATACTTGTGACTTCCAAAGCACTTGACCTTAGAAAGGTCCTTCTTCTTATCACTTTGTGAATTTGATCCTTTGCTAGATCCCTTCTTTTCTTTTCCTTTCCCTACTAGGGGAACATTTTCCTATTCCACCTCACTATTTTGACTCTTGTTGGCCACACTAAAAATACTTAGTTTAAATTTCTCCTGAGTGAAATTAATCCATAGTTGATCCCAAATTGGTAAGGTATCTCATCCACTGACAACTTGAACATAGACACTCCATTGTTTAGAAAACACATTTAGGGTTATTCTCACTAACTCATCATCACTTGGACGATCTCCAATAGCTGCTAACTCATCCTTGATAATTCTAGGCTTGGTGAGGTAACTTGTAACATCTTCTCCCTAGTTTATCTAGGTATTCTCCAACTTCTCTTTGAGAATCATCTTCCTATCGGTGGTAGCACTCTGGTATAGATTTGGAATGTCATCCCACATCTTCTTTGCCATGTCTAGTTCTGAGATATGTCAAAAAAATTACCTTTGACACCATCAAGGATAATTCTCCTCACCTTGACATCAGCCTTCTTATATGTTACAAGTTGTGTTGTATTCATTGGTATAGCTACAACAACAATAATATAATCCTTGATACCATTCTGTTCCAGTAATAAAGAAATTTTGGCCTTCCAAACACCAAAATTTGAGGCACTATCTAATCTATCTTGATCTCTCTAACTAGTTGAAGCCATCTCAAGGAATTAAAGCAATAATAATTCTAAGGAGATCAATACTTAATTTCTTTCCTAGGGAAAAGCTTGTCTCCCCTCAACATTGCTCTGATACCATGTGAAAATTAACACTATTTCAATTATTGATTATTAATTTCCTATCATAAACAATTATTAAACTATTAGAAATAAATTCAAAGCTAATATCAAAAAATAACAAAACTGCAACTCCACCAATAAAATATGGAAACAAATCCATAACATAGAGAACACAATATTTTTGGATAAATTGTCCCTAGAAAAACCCCTAAGGGAAAACCATTTTTGTAAATGGAAACTATATTAACTTTAGGAAATCAAGAGATACAAAATTCATTGCCTCTCACTGGAAGAATTTAGACAACCTCTCAATTTCTCCTGATGATATTCCCCACCGCTATCCCCAACACTATCACTGTGCCCTTTCTAACATTGCAAGACTATTTTCTATCACTACAAACTCATTTGCTAACATTGCAAATGCTTCTACAACTTGTGTTCCTCTATTCACCTATTTACCGAATGCCTCCCTTGACCCCACTTTTGTACTACCTAACCATGAGGTTTCTAGTTGCTTCTTGATCAAGACAACCTCAAAAAGAAGTTTCTAGTTGCTTCTTGATAAAGACAACCTAAGCAATAATTTTCTAGTTGCTTCTTGATTAAGACAACCTAACCAATAGGTTACTAGTTTCTTTAGACTTGTTTCTCACAACTTCTCCTTGCTCATTCATCTTATTCTTGAATACTCACTTGGTTTCTATCACATTCTTGTCTTTAGGTCTAGGAACTAATTCCCATGTCTTATTTTTCACAATTTGATCCAATTCTTCTTTTATTTCTTGAATCCAATGATAATCTTATAAGCTTCATCTATGCTCTTAGGTTTCACTTGAGAAATTAGACATAGTTCCTCATTCACTTTTTTCCTTATCATTTGACCTAAATTATCTTTGCTTCCAATTATCTACTCTGGAGGATGATTCTTTGTCATGTTTCCACTAGAGGTAGGAGTTGACATCGCAAATCTTATCTCATCCCTAGGTTCATACCTTTGTTCTTCTCTATGCTCAACATATAGCACATCATTCTGCAGGTCATTGTTAGTCTCAAAAAGAACTTTAGCATTCTGTCTAACAATTCTAGAATTATCCTCTTCTTCATCAAAATTATAATCTGCCATATTTCATTTAGTACCAAACTTTTCATAAATTCTTACATTTTTGCACTCAACTATTCTCTTAGTTCTATAGTTGAAACATATGTATGCCTTTCTCTTTAATGAGTAACCAAGAAACACACCTTCATCACTTCTAGGATCAAACTTACCAATGTCATCATCTCTGTCAATGTAACATTTTTTCCGAAATATTCTTAAATATTTGACTGATGGTGAATGACCAAACCATAAATCATAATGTGTCTTACTCATACCTTATCTAATCTATACTCTATTCGGAGTGTGCACTATTGTATTAACAACTTCTCTCCAAAATGTCTTTGAGACATTATTCTCAAATAACATTGCCTTTGCAGATTTTTCTACAGATTTGTTTCTCAACTTAGAAATCCCATTTTACTCAAGTTTTCTTAGTGTAGATAGCTATCTTTTTATTCCATTCACTTCACAAAATATGTTAAACTCTCTAGAGGTAAAATCTTCTCCCCTATCTAGTCTTAAACATTTTATCTTAACACTAGATTCATTTTCAACTCTTCTCTTAAATATCTTAAACATCTCAAAAGATTCTGATTTCTTTTAAAGTAATGCTAGCCACATCATTCTAGTGAAATCATTAACAAAAATCATAAAGTACCTTTCACCATAGAATCCTCTTGTTCTTCAAGGACCACTTAAATCTATATGAATGATTTTCAAGTTCTTTATGGTAGTAAACTTCTTGCTAGGAAAGGACACTTTCTTCTGCTTAGCCAAAATAAATTCTTTGAACACAACATTAGTAGGCTTTATTATCTTGGGAAAATCTCTAATTGCATTGTTATCAAATGAGTTTATAGTCATAGAAAATAGTCTTGTAGTGTTAGCAAGGGCGTAGTGATAGCATTAGGGAAAATAACGGGGAATATCAGTAGAAGAAATTGAGAGGTTTTCTAAATTGTTCCAGTGAGGGGCAAAGAATTTTGTATCTCTTGATTTACTAAAGTAAATATAGTTTTCATCTACAAAAATGGTTTTCCCTTAGGGGTTTTTCTAGGGACAACTTATCGAAAGATATTGTGCTCTCTATGTTATGAATTTATTTTCATATTTTATTGGTGAAGTTGTAGAGTTTTTTTTTATATTAGTTGTGAATTTGTTTCCAGTAGTTTAATAATTGTTTACAATAGCATATTATTAACCAGTGACTACAATAGTGTTAATTTTCACATGGTATCAAAGTAGTGTTGAGAGTAGAAAATTTTTTCCCTAGGAAAGAAATTAAGTATTGATCTCTTTAGAATTATTATTGCTTTAATCCCTTGATATGGATTTAGCTACTTTGAGAGATCAAAACAAACTAGATGGTGCCTCAAATTTTGGTGTCTGGAAGGCAAAAATTTCTTTATTGTTGGAAGAGAATGGTATCAAGGATTATGTTACCATTGTTGTAGCTATACTAATGAATGTGACACAACTTTTAGAATATAAGAAGGATGATGCCAAGGTGAGGAGGATAATCCTTGATGGTGTTAATGATAATATTTTTCCACATATCTCAGCACTAGACATGGTGAAGAAGATGTGGGATGCCATTCTAAATCTGTACCAGAATGCTACCACCAATAGGAAGATGATTCTCAAAGAGAAGTTGGGAATAACCAAATGAACTAGGGAGAAGATGTTACAAGTTACCTCACAAGGCTTACACTTTTTAAAGATGAATTAGCAACTATTGGAGATAGTCCAAGTGATGATGAGTTAGTGAGAATAGCACTAAATGGGTTTTCTAAACAATGGAGTGTCTTTGTTCAAGTTGTCCATGGATGAGATACCTTACCAAGTTGTGATCAACTATGGACTAATTTCACTCTATTGGATTTTAGACTAAGTCTTGTCAATGGGGTCAACAAGAATGAGAAAACTAAGGTGGAATAGGATAACATTTTCATAGTGCAGAAAAGAAAAGCAAAGAAGGGATCTAGGAAATGATTGAATTCACAAAGTGATAAGATGAAGAAGGACCTTTCTAAGGTCAAGTGATTTGGATATCATGAGTATGGTCACTATGTCAGTGATTTCCTAGAAAGGAAGAATACAAAGAATTAGGTGGTAGCTTCAGCAAGTGCAAAAGAACTATCCATTAGACTAGAAGATGAGTTTGCACTTATAGCTTGTATGGTGAGCTCAACCTCATAGACAATCTGGTTTATAAATAGTGGGGCATCATCTCATATGGTAGGAGTCAAAGAGTACTTCTCTAGTTATAAGGAGTAGGAAATCAATGCCCATATTTCTATGGGGAACTTGTCCAAACTCAACCTAGTTGGGAAAGGGACAATTTAGTTTTAGAGGGAGAATGGAAAGATAATTCCATTTCGTGATGTGTTTCATGTGCCAAGCTTAGGTATTAATTTTATTTTTATATATGTTCTTTTGGATAAGGGCTACAATGTACTCTTTAGAGGGACACATGTGTTGATAAAGCACAAGGATTGGAAGTCACCCATAACTATTGGAGTTAGGAGTGGTTTCCTTAAGGGGTTGCAGTTTGATACTCCTAAGATACTCATGAGAAACACTAATCTTAGAGATCTTGGAGAGCTATGGCATAGAAGGAAGAGCCATATTCATCATTAAGTACTCAAATTTCTTCCTGAGATAGTGACAGGTGTTGTAGAGGTGAGCACATAGCATGATGATGTATGTAATAAATGTGTGGTAGGGAACTTTGTGAAAGAATATTTTCCAAGGAGTGACACCATATCTGAAGGTCTTCTTGATCTCGTACATTTAGATGTATGTGGACCGATGTTGACAAGGTCTATTAGAGGATATGAGTTTTATGTTACTTTTATCAATGATTTCTCTAGGAAGACCTAGATATATTTCTTGAAGACCAAGGATGAGGTTTTTAGTCAGTTCCAAGAGTTCAAGGCTCTTGTGGAGAACTCTACAGGAAAAATGATAAAGGTTATTTGGTTAGACAATAGAGGTGAGTAGAAACGAAATAACTTTGAGACATTTTCTATCAGAGAAGGAATCAAGAGATAGTGAATTGTTCCTTACAATCTATATCAGAATGGAGTTGCTGAGAGGAAGAACCATTCTATATTAGATGTGGCAAGGGCTATGCTACATTACTAGGATATGCCCTGCTACTTATGGACAAAAGTGTGTAGTATAATAGTCTACATTCAAAATAGAGTTCCACACAAGCCACAAGGGAGGATGACACCAAAGGAAACTTTCATAGGTAAGAGACACAAATGGATACTCAAGAGTTTATGCGAGCTCCTAGGAAGAGTACTAGATAGAGGAGATAACTAGCCAAATTTAATGGGTATGTAGCATTAGTTAGTTAGTTGGTATAAAGTGAACCTTCTAGCTATAAGGAGGGAGTTAGTGCCTAGACAAATAAATAGGGTAGTTGTTGGATCATGTTGGATCTATATGATAATGCACAGTGCAGATGGTAGCATCAAGAAATACAAGGCAAGGTTTGTGGCCAAGGTGCTCTCTTAGAAGGAGGGAATAGATTATGAGGAAACATTTACATCAGTGGCTAGGTATCCTTCTATATGAGCTATGATCTCATTTTTAGCACAAATGGGATAGTAGATCCATCAAATGGATGTCAAGACAACATTCTTTAATGGTGAGTTGAAGGAGGAGGTATACATAGAGCAACTAGAAGGCTTTATAGCACACAAACAAAGAGACCCACATATGCATATTGAAAAGAATGCATTTCACAACAAAAAAACATGTATTGCATTACTTGCATGGTATAGCTAATTATGGGACCAGATATGTTTGAGGTGAAGGTATCAGGTCGATGAGCTATACTAATGCAAATTGGGTAGGAAGTACAATGGATAGAAGGAGCACTTCAACGCGTTTTAATAGTTTTGGATTAGGAGTTGTATCTTTTTTGAGTGGGAAGCATAAATCTATGGCTTTGAGTTTAGCAGAAGCAGAATATATAGTAGCTAGTATGGCAATATGTGAATCTATATGGATTTGGAAGTTGTCAGTAACCTTGTGTGGTCAGAAGGTTGAGACTGTTGTGATACACTACGATAATCAGTGTTCCATCAAGTTGTCTGAGAATCTAGTGTTGCATGATAGCTCTAAATATATAGACATCAAATATCACTTCATCAAAAATTATGTACAATAAGGGGTTGTTTAGCTATAGTACATACCTATAGAGGAGTAGGTAGTAGACATTCTGACTAAGGCATTGAGGAAAGCTGAATTCATCTTCTTCAGAGATAAGTTAGGTATCATGTAGCATAACTTCCTCACTAAGAGGGAGTGTTAGTTTTAGGTAGCTTGGATAGCTATTCATCCTTATGAGATTAATTAACAAATATTTGTTAATTAATTGACTCCTTCTAGAAGCAACTAGTAACCTATTGGTTCGATTGTCTTAATCAAGAAGCAACTAGAAACTTCTTGATTATTTTGTCCTGATCAAGAAGCAATTAGAAACCTCTTGGTTAGGTAGTACAAAATGGGGGTCAAATGAGGAATTTGGTGAATAGGTGAATAGAGGAACACAAGTTGTAGAAGCATTTGCAGTGTTAGCAAATGAGTTTGTAGTGATAGAAAATAGTCTTGCAATGTTAGCATGGGCACAATGATAGCATTGTGAATAGCATTGAGGAATATCAACTGGAGAAATTGAGAGGTTATTTGAATTCTTTTGGTGAGAGGCAAGGAATTTTGTATCTATTGATTTGCTGAAGTTAATATATTTTCCATCTGTAGAATTGGTCTTTCCATAGGGATTTTTCCAGGGACAATTTGTCCAAAAATATTGTGTTCTCTGTGTTACGAATTTCTTTCCATGTTTTATTGGTGAAGTTGTAGTTGTGTTATTTTTTGATATTAACTGTGAATTTATTTCTAGTAGTTTAATAAATGTTTATGATAGGAGATTAATAATCAGTGACTGCAATAGTGTTAATTTTCACAAATTCTAGGTAAATCATGTTTTCCATATTTGTTATTAGATAATTTCCTACCTACCTTTCCCATTGTGATTTTTCTATTTCACAAACAATTCTTGTCCTAATTGGGACCAGTATGACATTTTATTTTTAAAATTGGGTTTGTTAGGCCTTGTATAGTATTCTTGAACTACAACAACAAGGACAAGGACAATATCTAGGGATTTGCACATTCTATGCTTCTGACTTGTATGAATTATAAGAACACACAAAAAATATTTCAAGAAATGCCTATTAATCTTGTTTTCTTAGGATATAAATAATTTGTCTTATGCCTTGATTGTCTTTTCCTATTCCCATCTAGGTTGTCAAGAAATCAGACTCTCACAAAATTTTATACATAAGAGCTATTTCTTTTAGATTTTTGTCCATAGGTTTGTTTACTCTTTTAGTCTTTTTATGCCTCATTTAATAATAAACTTTCTTGTTCATCATACAAATTTGTGTATATATGTATAGTAGCTTATCTTATAATTATACTATACAAAAAAATATGGACAATCAATTTCTAGATCCCTTTGATGGCTTGCTTGTGCTTCTAAGGAAAAAATTTAGAGACATCCCCTCGTGTTTCATGGTTATCTACCAGAAAAAGTAAAAATTAAAATATAATACTAGAGTAAGGAAACTACTATTTTCATTGTGCTCAAAATTATTAATTTTTTTCAATATTAAGTTCTTACATTCTAAAGTTTGAAGAAGTTGAAAGAACTTTATTTTTAAAATTTATTTATGTATCTTAATTACTCAATTTTTATGTATCTTAATTTTAAACTCGAAAAATAACATTCAAAACTTCAACTTCCGTCTACAAGCTTCTCATTATTTCCTCCACCAGAATGAAGCTTCTCCCAATTTGCTCACACATCTAGCCTAGTAAATTTCTTGCACCATAATGAAGCTTCTCATAATCTTCTCACACATCTACCCATGTAAAGCCTTATATTTTCATTGTGAACATCAACTCATCTACAACCCACATTTTAACTCTTCTATGTCCACTCATAGAAAGGTGTGAGTTGTAAGGAGTAGCAAATAGCAACAATCTTGATCCACATTTTCTGAACAACTTCTACTTTCTTAGCATACAAATACAATTAGCTATCTATAGATTCAGGTTAGAGGCGAGTAGTTCAAAGGTAAATTTTATATATAGGTAAAATTTTTCTACAAGGACCAAATTTTTCTATCACCAAAATATACAAATATATGAATTCACTAGAAAATACTTGTAAGAATTGATCTTCAAATCTAAGATTTTAACCATACTTGTAACATTTCATCCCTTTAATCTAAAGAATTCCATGGTCTTTTATAAATTTGTCCATGAATTTAATTTATTTATAGGAATTTTATCTTGCTTAAAAAATGCTTAATTTAATTTATTCAGCAATCAATTATAACATTCTAATTTTTTTTCTTATGTCTATATTTCATGGACAAGACTAATATATAAATTATGTTATGCAAGTTACTCATCTCTTTCTTTAACTAGAATCTGAAAACATGTTTACAACTAATATTTATGATCAGAATATGAAATGAAAATAGTGAACGTATACCTACTTGTTTAGTATAAACTTCAACTACCAAAAGAAGGAAAACTTTAATTTTACTCCAATGACAAATAACAACTATGTGATTTTGCACCATCCCCAAAGTCGTATCTAATTTATTTTTTAGACCCAGTTCAATACAATTTAAGAGTTTTGTTATTTTGAATAAATCAATATTTAGAAACTTCCTTGGGATCTACTAAAAAATTATATTATAGAAATAATAATACAAGCCATAAGTTGAACCACCATTCTTGTAGTTTTATTTAAGAATGTAGTTCAATTAGTCTTATGAAATTGGAACAAAAAAACAATAAATACATTGCATAAGGTTACTTCTAGCAAGATTGTTATTCTCCATTGTAGACCTCAATAGAACCAATATTAGAAATTGTTTAATTATAAATTATAATAGAAACAACCATGAAATTATTTTCTTTGAGCTAACAAAGAAAAAATTATGCAATTGCAAACATATTTATGTCTCGGACTAAGCCATACATCCCATGAACAAGAATTATTTGGACTATCTAAACCTAATAAAATTAAAATATATATTCACAAAGGTTCCCACTTAATTTTGGAAGAATAAACTTGCATTTTAGAATCTTTAAAAAAATGCAACTTGGTATTATGGTGAAGTTTAAATTCTTTGGCTCTTTTCTATATCATCTGTGCATGTGCAAAAAATAAAGACACTTTCAATATATTACTATGTTTAGTAAAGTGTAGTGAGAAGGGAATTTACTCTAGATATTTTAATTGAAATGACTCTAGTAGTCATGTGTGTTATATATATGCAAATGATATCCATACTCTAGATTAATTTTGCCAATGACACTCCTATTGCTTTTACACTTGCGAACATCATTGATATTGTAAAGGAGACTCCTCAAATGTTGCCTGCATTCTCATGACATGTACCCAAATTAGGGCTTTCAAATAGGGTACAAGACCTAAAATCCTAATTAAGAGAGTATTTTATAGAATGTCTTTAGAGGTTTGAAATCATAGGCATGGTGCAAAATGTGGAATCATAGACAACGTGTGCAAACTATTTTATAGAATACCCAAAGGAGATTTGACCTAATGGACTACCTTGATTGTGTGATAATGCACAAAATAGATTTTTTGACAAGGCTTTAGATAAACTCAAAGAAATTAATTCAACAAGTATAAAGGAAAACTTTACATCCTTCACCAGTGTCATTCCAGTCCGTGCCAAAATGGAAGCTTTGGAATAATAGGTAAATTTGTAAATTGTGAGAATCTAATATTTTAGATATACATTTTTTTATCCCAATGAAACATATTCTATATTATTTATATATATTATTTTCCCAATCTAAGAAATATTTAAAAAACTTATAAATTATTTGCATGATTCAAAATCAATACCTCTTAGAATAAAGTTAATAATCATCATCCAATATTGGATAAAAATCCTACCAGGTTTACTCCTTTATAAGAATTATTAATCATTTTATAAATATGCTTCATCAAGAATCCTTAGAAATTTCTTGATTATATTTCCTTTCAATCTCTGGATTGTACTAAAAAAATGATATGGAAGATAAATTTGCAGCCATGTTAATTCTCTATTTGGTAGAAGTTTCACCAAGTAGGCTAAGTCTAGGTCCACAATTTTTTTACACCATTCATCATTCTGGATGATGTTTGGTGCATTTACTCCTTTCTATTGTGAATAAAACCATAAGTTCCCAAAGTCCACTCCCTTGTAAATTAAAATGTGGTGATAAACTATCACTTGCAGTATTAGAATGGTTTTATTGTGTATCTAGTACTATGTATTATCACATACATTATAAAGATAGAAGCTTTAAAAATTAATAAACTATAAGCTAAGCTAAAATTGTTCCTTTCTACCATAATATGCATATAAAATCTATTAATCTATCATTGAGTTTTAGCACTCTTCCTTTGTCTACCCCTTATCTCTTCCAAGGACAAGGTTGAGGATTAATAGGAGTAATATATAATCCCTTCAAATAAAGAAAACCATTATGAGAAAATTATCAAGCTTGTTGGGATGATGTTTTCGAATTGCTCTAGCAGTACTTCTTGCATGTTTACATAAAAAGAAAGGGAACAAATTAATATTGAAAGTATTTAAATAGAGAAATAAAATTGACACAATAAAGAAAAATACATGACACCAAATTTATCCTGGTTCACCACAATAGTGGCTATGTCTAGACTATAGAGTATTAGATTAATATGAAAAAAAAGGTTATTACAAATGAGCAGGAGTAGCATATAAAAGGGCTCCAATAATATTACAAATGAAGAGTCTTTGGAAACCAAGAGACTTGATTATTAGAGGGAACAATGACATGACTATTGGCCTTCACAATATCAACAAACTCCCACCTGAAGGACAACCAATGCTGTAACTGATCAACAAATACCTTGCTCAAAGATTGATCTATCTTTTCTTTACAAGCCTAAGAGAAGTTCAGCACATTCAAACTTCTCTTTGGCAACAACCTTTGTGAATATATCAGTCGGATTGAGCTTGGTGTCAATCTTGACAACATTCAGCTTGCCCTCTTCGACTGCATGATGAACAAAGTGAGCATGTGCATCAAAATGCTTGGAGTGACATTGTGATGATTGATTATCTGCCATGAAGATCTCACTACATCTGTCATAAAATAGATTATATTCACTTTGATGAACTTTCAAGTCACCAAGTAACTACTGAAGCCAAATCATTTCCCTTGCACCTTCAGAAAGAGCTAAGTATTCAGCTTTAGCTGAAGAAAGAGCAATTCAATGTTGCAACCATGAAGCCCAACCGATCGCAGCTCCACCAAATGTGAAGGTGTAACCTTTGGTGGACCTTCATTTGTCCATGTCTTTGGCAAGATCAGAATCAGTGTAACCTTTTAGCTGAAATTTTTTTGTGCCAAAACATAAGACATAATCTAAAGTACCTTTTAGATACCTTAGTATCCATTTGATGGCTTCCCAATGAGCTTTTTTGGGATTTCTCATGAACCTGCTCACAACTCCCACTGCATGAGCAATGTTGGTGTGAGTAGAAACCATAGCATACATAATGCTACCAATGGCTGATTTGTAGGGAATTTTCTCCATAAATTCTTTTTTTTCTTGTGTTTTAGGACATAATTCAAAACTTAATCGAAAGTGACCAGCAAGAGAGGAATAGGAGTTACTTTTGATTTAGCCATGCCAAATGTTTCAACAACTTTTTTAATATATGGTTTTTGAGACAAAGTGATTTCCTTCTTTTTCCTATCCCTTGTGATTGTCATGCCAAGAATCTTTTTGGCTGCCCTTAAGTCTTTCATTGCAAATTTACTTGCCAATTTTTTCTTCAACTCATTAACTATTCTTCTGTTTGTGCTAGCTCCTAATATGTTATCGACATAAAGAAGAAGGATGAAAAACTCACCACTTGGAAGTTTCTTGAAGTAGACACATGGGTCTGATTCACATCTTGTAAAATTATGCTCAGCCATGAAACAATCAAATTTTACATACCACTGTCTTGGGGCTTGTTTGAGGCCATACAAGCTCCGATTCAATCTACAGTAAAGATGTTCATGTCCCTTCTTTATGAACCCTTGAGGCTGCTCCATGTAAAGTTCCTCTTCTACATCACCATGTAGGAATGTGGTTTTAACATCAAGTTGTTCTAACTCAAGATCCCACGCTGTTGCTAATCCCAAAACAGTTTGGATAGTTGTCATCTTTACAACCAATGAGAAGATTTCATTGAAATCTATCCTTTTTTCTTGATCAAATCCCTTTACCACCAATCCAACTTTGAAGTGTTTATTTCCTTCCACTTTGTCTTTCACATGATATATCCATTTGTTCCTAAGTGGTCTTCAATTAGGTGGAAGAGAGACCAAATACCTGGTTCGATTCTTGAGTAAAGAATCCGTTTCTTCACACATCACTATTTACCATTTATCACTATTGACATCTTTGAGAGCTTCTTTGTATGTAGACGGTTCTAAAAAATTTGAAACTAGAATGGAAGGCTCTGCTTCTTAAGCATACAATAATTCATAATCAGAGTATTTAGATGGTATTCTCCTTTCTCTAGTATACTTTCTCAAGCTTTGAGTATTTTCTTGTTCTCCTGTATTTTGAATAGCAGCCCTTTTAGGATAGACATCACTTTGATTTTTATTAGATGCTGAAATGGTCATATCACATAACTTATGAGGGCTTCCTTTTGAGATAACGTATCATCTTTGTTGTGTATTGGAATTGTTAGATTTGTTTCCAATATCATGAGGGTATGTGTGATCAAATGCTTGATGATTATTTCTAAGTGTGCCTTCTCCTTGTGGTGCTAAATGCTCTGTAATATACTTGTGTTGAGTGCCTCAAAACCAGTATGTAAACTATGTTGGTTTGAAGACATGTTACCTCTACCTACCATATTACCTACATGGTGAAAGGGACTTTGACTACCATGAAACTACCATGAAAGTCTCTCCTCTACATGAAGCTGCTCCCATGAATTATCAAGTTGCTGGTCTGTGCTCCCACCATGCTCAAAGGGAAAGTGTGACACATGTTTACCATGATTACCTTGCACATTAACATCCTACAGATCAATTTGTACACCCTATGAATTGACTTCTACACCCTGCATCTGTGGATTTGTATTAAATTTGAAAATGTATTCCCTGCCAACACTACACCGCAGGTTGATAGTGTCTTCATTGTCTTCACTAGTATGTTGTGCATAGTCACCTACATTAAATATAATATATGTCAAGTGTTCCAATGTACACTATAGATTATCTTGTCATGAGTTGGACAGAGCACCACATGGTCTTCCTTCTACAACTTCCTACAAATCCACTTGCCTGAGCCCAAAGTGGGTATTAAATTGAGAGAGATCCTGCAGGTTTTCAATGGTTTCAATGTAATTGAAATTGCCTTGTATTAGATATTGCTTCTTGTTAGCCATGTTGTCATGGCTCTACTTTTCCACCAATTCTATAGTAGCACAAGGCCTACCCATTTGATTAGGAACATCTTAAAAAATGATTTTAAAGAATATTTGTTGGTTGTAAACACAAAACTTTCATTGTTATAATTTCTCAAGTTGAATAGGGAATCGTCTACCTCAGTATGCCATGTATCCTCTGAGGAAGAGATAGGGGTAGGAGAAAGAACAGATGTAGGAGAGAGATTATTGGTGGGATACAACAACTACGTATTACTATTCTTAGAGTGGGTGCCATTACTCATAATATCAAATAAAGGAATGAATTCTCTGTTAGGAGTCTCGTCTTTAGAATGACGAAATACCTTTTCGTTAAAGATGACATCTTTGCTCCTAATGATCTTAGTTTCAATTAAACTCCAAAGCCTGAAGCCAAAATGATCCTCTCCATATCCAATGAATATGAAAGGCTTAGATTTAGGATATAGCTTGCTTCTTTTCTCTTTGGGCACATGTACAAAGGCCTAACAACACAAAACTTTAAGATGAGAGTATGAAATTCTTCTACCTTTCAATTCTTCTTCTAAAATTCTAAAGTTCACCCTTGAAGAAGGACTTTGATTAATGAGATATATGGTTGTATTACATGCCTCAGCCCAAAATTCTTTTCTCAATCCTACATTTGAAAGCATACATCGAGCTTTCTCCATTATTGTCCTATTGAGTCTTTCCATTGCCCCATTTTCTTGAGGGGTGTAGGGTACAAATTTCACCCTATGAATACCATTATTTGCACAATATTTTTCAAACTCCAACAAAAAAAAATGACCTCCATTATCCATTTTTAAACATTTGATCTTATGGCCCCTTTGTTTTTCAACAAGAGCTTTGAAAAATTTAAACTTAGCAAAAACTTAAGATTTATTTTCCATCATATATATCCATACTTTCCTAGTATAGTCATCAAGGAAAGTAACAAAAAATTTTGAACCTCCTAAAGAGCTTACCTCAACTGGACCAAAGAAATTTGAGTGTACAAGTTCCAATGGTTTTTCCTTGAGGTTATGTCCATCTTTAAAGAAGCTAACATGCTTTTGCTTCCCATAAAGGCAATGTTCACAAAATTCCAAATTTGCTGATTGGAGAGTTGGTATTTGATTCCATTTGAGCATTACCTAAAGGTTCTTTTTAATCATGTTGCCTAATCTTTGATGCCAAAGTGTTGCATTGTTTCCCATGACTATCATAGCTACCCCTATTTTAGTAGGCTTCTCAAGAAGATAAAGATTGCCTACTTTGTTTCCCTTGGAAATTATTTTCGAACCCTTGGTAAATTTCCAATTATCTGGATGTAAGGATGGATAATATCCTTGTGCAAAGAGCTGACTAATAGAAATCAAATTTTTCTTTAATTTGGGAACATGGTGAACATATTTTAACAACCATTGCCCTCCATCTTCCGGCTATAACAAAATGTCACCCTTGCCAATTATTTCATAGGATTTGTTGTCTCCAAGAAATACCTCTCCAAATTGATCTTCATGGTAATTTGTGAAACAATCCATACATGAAGTGGCATGGAAGGAGGCTCTGGAATCTATCACCCAAGAATCTAGTTTTGTGTCACTTGTAGAAAGAACTAAAGAACTGCCATCTTTCTCATAGGTTGTATTTACTTTCTTGTAAGCCCAACAATTTCTCTTTGTGTGGCTAGGCTTACCACAAAACTAACATTCTCCATTCCTACCTCTTGACCTTGAACGATTGGGTGATTTGGATTTCCTTTGATTGTTATGGTTATTACCTCTATGATGGCTTCTTCCCCTTCGCTCGGTGCTGACCATGGTGAGAGCATCATCGGATGAGGAGTCTTTGTTAATACTTCTCATGTCTTCACTTAGTAAAGTGGAAACAACTTCATCATAGGTCAGTTTGACTTCGTAGAGTTTGAAGTATTTACAGCTGTAACTACGGGATCCCAAGTGTCAGGTAAAGAGCATAACAAGATGATGGCTTTGGATTTTTCATCTTGAGTCATACCAACCAAGCTTGCTTGACATAGTAGGGTATTCAAATCATTTATATGATTGGACATCATAGTCCCTTCCTTCATTTTGATTTTGTAGAGTTTCTTCATAATGAAGATTTTTTTTTGCAACCAATGCCATTTGATGCATATTCTAAAGTTTGTCCAAAACTTCTTTCATTGACTTCTCATTTGAGACATTGAACAAGACATTTTTAGCTAGCGAGAGAAAAATGGATGCCATTGCCTTCTTATCCATCTTTTCCCAATCTTCATCAGTTTTTGTAGATGGTTTCTTAGACTTTCCTTCAATTGAGAGAGCTAAGTCTTGCTTAACCAGCAAGGAGCGCATCTGCACTTTCCACAGGCTATAATTCTTGCTTATAAATTTCTCTATTTTCAAATCCTTCATCTTTTCCAAAAATTCAACACCGATTTCGAAATTTGCACACCTCATGCTCTGATACCAATTGAAAGGATTTAAACAAAAAAATAAAATTGACGCAATAAAGAAAAATACACGACATCAAATTTATCCTGGTTCACCACAATAGTGGCCATGTCCAGACTGCAGAGTGTTAGATTAATATGAAAAAAAAGGTTATTACAAATGAGCAGGAGTAGCATATAAAAGGGCTCCAATAATATTACAAATGAAGAGTTTTTGGAAACCAAGAGACTCGATTATTGAAGGGAACAATGATGTGACTGTTGGCCTTCACAATATCAACAAATATGTCATGCTCATCCAAGAGGTATGTTTTTTATAGATCTCTACTTTCCTTTTTGTTATGAGATATTAAGGTGATAAAATAAAATTTTATTCATATGGTACATGTACAGGTGCATGTTTCATTAGAAAGTTTTGTTTGATTTATTTTAACATGATTAAAAGTGTTTTGACTCAATATTATACTAACTCATGGATTTTGTAATCATGTTGATGATTGGAATGTTCTCTATCTTTAAAATGTTTCTGATATGAATTGAATAGTTTCTGCATCGCACTTTCTTAAAAAACTAAAATATACACAACAATAGTGCTTGATTGAACCAATACTCACATTACAAAATTTGAATAAGTATGAAATAATTCTTTGCAATATCCCGTAAAATATACATAGTGAGAGAGTGTCTGCATCTGAAAAATTATGGCTTGAAATTGCACATACATAGAAAACTTAGCTCAACCAAGTCAAAATTGACTCACCTAGAACCCAAATGAAATGCACCATTGCAACAATTGGAAGCATTCATCATCATTCTCCATTGATGATTTCTCACCTATGATTGATGATTCAATTAATTTGTCCAATATGTTTCTAAGAATGTCAACTAGCCTTTCACTAATCAAAATCTTCGGTAGAAGAATTTTCAACTTCAAAGAAGGCTTCTAGTCTCACACACACATCTCTCATTCATTTCACTTTCATCTTCTACTTGTTGAATGTTCTAGCCTAAAACATAAGAAAAAATCACTATTCTATAATTATCACTATTTTTTTATTATATTCTTTTTTAATCAATGATTATGAATAACATTGTAAATCTCATTTAATTAGAGCGGGCCACTTTTTCCATTCCTGGGTTGTGAGCCATTTTTGTTGTAGTTTCTTTTTTATATATCTATAATTGATGGTTTTGTTTACTTTTACTATAAGGCATATTAAATGATTTTCTATTTGATCTTTTCCCTTTCATAAAATGTAATATCCCTTGCTCGATCGTATAGGATTTGGGAAATATTTCTTTAAGTATATGCAAGTATTTTGTCAATCAATAATCTTATATGAATGGTGATGATGATATCTGAACCTTAAGATATCCAAGTTATCCAAGTGTTTGTGCCGCAACTTAGTTCTGTCATGAAGTCATCCTAAAATGATTAGTGCCACAAATTGTGCTACTCAAATGTGACAAGGTTCTTAGGGCATAATTGATGAATCTAGTTTCAAGGAGTACACAGTATTTATACATATTTTTTGTTTCAAGCCTATATAAACATGGGGTGATTAATTGATAAAAAGGAATATGCTTGTGCATTGACCGTAGGGTCGTCCTTGTGATAATAGAAAAAGGTTGGGAGAAGAAGAATAATAGGAAGAAACATCAAAGAAAGATAAAAATCTTCTTCTGAGATAGGGCACTATTTTATGTTATGATTATCATTTTTTTGATTGCTCATTGTTGATTTCTTTTGGTAGTTGCTAAACAATATCGTTGAAGATTGAAAAAAATGCTTTTGTAATAGATTACTTGGTTTATGGTGCACATGAGAGTGGCAGGGGCATTTAACATTCTCAAAGGAATTTCCAACTTTGTATAAAATTATCCTAGCCTTGAATGTTGTCTTGTATTCATCTCTTTCTTTGATTAATGGTATTTACTAATCAAACCACTCTTAGAAAAATTATCCACCTAACAAACAGTCTACTATGTTTCCAGTTTCTGTAAATCTGAGCTTTTAATTCATTCATTTTAGTTAAGATTGTCTTTGTCTTTGTGTTGTAGTTTAGGCTGATTTCCTAATTAGCTACACATGTCTAAATAAATGAGCAGTGTGATTAGGGCAATGAGGTAGTCTCAGCTATTCAGAGAGTTTGCAGAGGGAAAATGAGGCATGTGATAAGAGTGCAAAAGAAGGGAACATGTTCCATGTTTGAATCACATACCAACCACATAAAGGACCCTGCTTGCTTTCACAATTTGGATTACAATGAGCTAAATGGGTACCTAAAGAGCATCATCACACAAATCCTTAATGACCTAGGGTGTAATAGCCCCCTCTGCTACATGAATTTTAGGTGTCCCACATGTTATAGGCTATAGCACAAGCTCTTCATTTCTACTCAAGGAATCTATAGTGGCCAATTTATTTATGTTGGTAAGAGGGCTTATCTGAGTGTGCGAAATGTGCTACTCCTCAGTTGTATTCTGAGGGTGTCATGGTTTGCAATGTAGAACAACATGTGGGAGATCATGGTTCCTTTGTTTAGGCCTCTAGAGACTACACAATCATCATTAGTTGTAGAGCCATGATTGGTCAGATTGCCGGTGATGGTCAGAGTGAGATGCCAATGCAAAAGGTTGGCACTACCTACAATGAATATAGGCCCAAAAGAAACCATTGTCCCAAGGTGCATGGAGTGGAAATGAATCCAGTAGAACATCCACATATTAGGCATGCAACTACTAACTACTGACATGTTCCTCCTATTAGTTTAGGTAGCTTGGATAGTTGTTCATCTATATGTGATTAATTAGCAAATATTTGTTAGTTAATTGACTACTTCTAGAAGCAACTAGTAACCTATTGGTTAGGTTGTTATCAAGAAGCAATTAGAAACTTCTTGGTCAGGTTGTCTTGATCAAGAAGTAACTAGAAACCTCTTGGCTAGGTAGTACAAAATGAGGGTCAAGGGAGGCATTTGCTGAACTGAATAGAGGAACAAAATAATTTATAGAAGCATTTGCAATGTTAGAAAATGGGTTTGCAGTAATAGAAAATAATCTTGCATTGTTAGCAAGGGCACAGTGATAGCATTGTAGATAGTAGTGGGGAATATCAAGAGGAGAAATTACGAGGCTATTTGAATTCTACCAGTGAAAGGTAAGGAATTTTGTATCTCTTAATTTGCTGAAGTTAATATATTTTCCATCTGTATAACTGGTTTTCCCTTAGGGGTTTTCCTAGAGACAATTTGTCCAGAAATATTGTGTTCATTGTGTTGTGAATTTTTTTCCGTATTTTATTGGTCAAATCACAGTTGTGTTATTTTTTGATATATAACATATGAATTTGTTTTCAGTAATTTAATAATTGTTTATGATAGGAAATTAATAATCACTGATTGTAATAGTGTTAATTTTCACATGGTATCAGAGCAGTGTTGTGGGTAGAATATTTTTTTCCTAGGAAAGAAATTAAGGGTTTATATAAACTAGTGTGATCTCTTCAAAATTATTATTTCTTTAATCCCTTGAGATGGCTTTAGCTAGTTTGAGAGACTAGGAAAGATTGGATGGTGCATCAAATTTTTGTATCTCGAAGGCTAGAATTTCTTTATTGTTGGAAGAGAATGGTACCAAGGATTATTTTACTAGTATTGGACCTGTATCAATGAATGTGACATAGCTTGCAGCATATAAGGATCATGCCAAGATGAGGAAGATTATCGTTGATGTTTCCAAGAATCATATTGTTCCACATATCTTAGAGCTAGACATGGTGAAGAAGATGTGGGATTCCATTCTGAATTTCTATCAAAATGCTACCACCAATAAGAAGATGATTCTCAAAGAGAAGTTGAAGAATACCCAGATGAACTAGGGAGAAAATGTTACAAGTTACCTCACTAGACTTAGACTTGTCAAGGAAAAGTTAGTAGGTGTTGTAGATATTCCCAGTGATGATAAGCTAGTGAGAATAGCCCTAAATGGGTTTTCTAAACAATGTCATGTCTTTGTTCAAGTTATCAGTGGATGAGATACTTTACTGAGTTGGGATTGACTATGGCCTAATTTCACTCAAGAGGAGTTTAGACTAAGTCTTGTAAATGGGGCCAACAAGAGTCAGAAAAGTAAGGTGGAATGGGAAAATGTTTCCTTAGCAGGGAAAGATAAAGAAATGAATGGATCTAGAAAAGGATTGAATTCACAAAGTAAGAAAAAGAAGAATAACCTTTCTAAGGTCAAGTTCTTTTGATGTCATAATTAGGGTCACACTATCAGTGATTTCCTAGAAAGGAAGAAGGAAAAGAAGTAGGTTGTAGCTTTAGCAAGTGCAAAAGAACTCTCCAATAGAATGGAAGATGAGTTTGCACTTATAGCTTGTATGGTGAGCTCAACCTCACAGACTATCTAGTATATAGATAGTGAGGTTTCATTTCATATGACATTAGTTAGAGAGTACTTCTCAAGTTATAAGAAGGAGAACACCAATATCTAGATTTCTATGGGAAACTTGTCCAAACTGAACACAATTGGGAAAGGTATTGTTTAGGTTCAGAGCAAGAATGGAAAGATAATTCTAGTTCATGATGTGTTGCATGTGCCAAGATTAGGTATGAATTTCATTTCTATATCTATTCTTTGGGATAGGGGGTATAATGTACTCTTTAGAGGGACACATGTTGATTAAGCACAAGGATTGGAAATCACCCATAACTATAGGAGTTAGGAGTGGTTGCCTTTATAGGTTGCAGTTTGATACTCCCAAGGCACTCATGAGTATTTGTAATCCTAGAGATCTTGGAGAACTATGACATATGAGGATGGGCTATATTCATCATGGAGCACTCAAATTTCTTTGTGAGATAGTGATAGGTGTTTAAGAGGTGACCACAAAATATGATGATGTATGTAAGAGATGTATGTTGGGGAAGTTTGTGAAGGCATTTTTTCCAAGGAGTGACACCAGATCTTAAGGTCTTCTTGATCTAGTACATTTAGATGTATGTGGACCTAGATATACTTCTTGAGGACCAAGGATGAGGTTTCCAGTTGATTCCAAGAGTTCAAGGCTCTAGTGGGGAACTCGACAGGAAAGAAGATAAAGGTTCTTTGACTAGACAATGGAGGTGAGTACAAAGGAAATAACTTCTAGGATTTCTATACTCAAGAGAGAGTGGACTATTACTTTCAATCCATAGAAAAATGGAGTTGTTGAGAGGAAGCAATGTTCTATATCAGAGGTGGCAAGAGCTATGTTACAACAGACTACATTTAGAACAGGTTTCCACACAAGGCACTAGGAAAGATGACACTAGAGGAAGCTTTCAAAATAAAGAAGCTAGATGTTGGTCACTTAAGAATATTTGGGAGTTTGGCATATTATTGTATTGCAGGTGATACATGTACCAAGTTAGATCAAACTATAGAGAGGGGGTACTTTGTTGGGTACAGTGAAATTTCAAAGGCATATAGAACTTTTATCCCCAAGAATAGAAGAATTATTGTTAGACATGATGTAAATTTCATGGAGGACAAGGAATTTAGAAGGTATAGAGATTTGCTAGTAGATGATCAGAGTGAGAAACCAATAGAAGCTCTAAGGCCTAGTCAAGGGTAGGAAAGAACAACTATAGTTACCAGTACAAGTGTAGGCTCAAGTGGTGAAAATTCATAGAGTATGGAGCAAAAGGTGCTACAAGAAATGCATCTAGAAGACTTAGAGGTTCATATTTCATCCTCAAAATATTTAGGAGGTTGTGGGAGCTCCTACGAAGAGTACTAGAAAGTGAAGACAACCGACCAAGTTCAATGAATATGTGGGCATTAGTTAGTCAACTGGTAGATAGTGAACCTTCCAGCAATCAGGAGGCTGCATGACATCAGGTATGGTGGGATGCTATGTTTGAGGAGTATTCCTCAATAATGCAAAATGATGTGTGGGAGGTAGTTCCTATACCAATAGATAGGGAAGTTGTTGGATCATGTTTGATCTATATGATAAAGCATGGTGTAGATGGTAGCATGAAGAAATAAAAACAAAGGTTTCTAGCCAAGGGGTTCTCTCAGAAGAAGGGAATAGACAATGGGGATACATTTGTTCTAGTGACTAGGTATACTTCTATAAGAGCTTGTGATCTCATTTGCAGCATAGATGGGATGGCAGATCCATCAAAGAAATGTAAGGACAATATTCCTTAATGGTGAGTTAAAGGAAGAGGTATACATATATGAACTAGAAGGTTTTGTAGCACACACAAAAGAAACCCACATGTGCAAATTAAAGAGACCAATGTACAGACTCAAGTAGGCTCCTAGAGCATGGTTTGAGTGCATTGATATATACTTGTAGGAAATGGGTTTTGTGAAGAGTGAAGTAGATGCTAACCTATACTACTTGGTGGTTGGTGTTGAGATTCTCATTCTTGTTCTTTATGTGGACAACTTGTTTCTTATAGGTTCACTAGGACCCATAGAAGACTACAAGAGGGACATTGTAGAAGAGTTTGAGATGGACTTAATACTTACACTACTTTCTAGGCATGGAGGTGTGACAGACATATGGAGAGATTTATCAAGGGAAATATTACATTGAAATCTTGAAGAGATTTGGGATTGAGGATTGCAAAGCCATGTATATACCCATGATCATGAACTAGAGGAAGGTAGATACATCTAAGGAAAAGGATGTAGATCCCACCTTATATAGGTATTTTATTGGTTCTCTTATGTATTTGGCCAACACTAGGCTAGATATAACATTTGCAGTAAACTCTCTTAGTCAGTTCATGGTTGAACCAAAGAGAATGCATTGCACAATCATCAAGCATGTATCACATTGCTTACATGGTACAGTTGAGTATGGGATCAAATATATTTGAGGTGAATGTATATAGTTGATGGGCTATAATGTTGTAGATTGGGCAGGAAGTACAAAGGACAAAAGGAGCAAGGTGTTGTTTCAATTTGGGATAAGGAGTTGTATCTTGGTTCAGCAAGAAGTAGAAATTTGTGGCTCTAAGTTTAGCAAAAGTAGAATACATAGCAGCTAGCATGGAAACATGTGAAGCTATATGGCTTCATAGGTCATTAGTAGCCTTGTTTGGTCAGAAGGTTGAGACTACTATGATACACTATGACAATCATAATTTGCATCAAGTTTTCTGAGAATCCAGTGTTTCATGATAGGTCTAAACATATAGACATCATAGATCACTTCATTAGAGATATTGTACAATGGGTGCTTGTGCAACTATAGTACATACCTACAATGCAGTAGGTAGTAGACATTCTAACTAAGGGATTAGGGAAGGCTAAATTCATCTTCTTTAGAGATAAGTTGGGTGTCATGTAGAATAGCTTCCTCACTAAGAGGGAGTGTTAGTTTATGTACCTTGGATAGTTTTTCACCCATATGTTATTAATTAGCAAATATTTGTTAGTTAATTGAATCCTTCTAGAAGAAACTAGTAACCTATTGGTTAGGGTGTTATCAAGAACCAACTAGAAAATTCTTGGTTAGGTTGTTATCAAGAAGCAACTAGAAACTTCTTGGTTAGGTTGTCTTGATCAAGAAGGAACTAGAAACCTCTTGGTTAGGTAGTATAAAGGGGGGATCAAGGGAAGCATTTGGTGAACAAAATAGAGGAATGCAAGAAGTTGTAGAAGCATTTGCAATGTTAGAAAATTAGTTTGAAATGATAGTAAATAGTCTTGTAGTCTAGCAAGGGTGGAGTGATAGTGTTGGGGATAGTAGTAGGGAATATCAACAGGAGTAATTAGGAGGCTGTCTGAATTCTTTCAGTGAGATGCAAGGAATTTTGTATTTCTTGATTTGCTGAAGTTAATATATTTTCCATCACAAAACTAGTTTTCCCTTAAGGGTTTTTCTAGGGATGATTTGTCCAAATATATTGTGTTCATTGTGTTATGAATTTGTTTCCATATTTTATTAGTGAAGTTGTAGTTGTGTTAATTTTTGGTATTAGCTATGAATTTATTTTTAGCAGTTTAACAGTCATTTATGATAGGAGATTAATAATCAGTGATTGGAATCATGTTAATTTTCACACCTCGAAAAAAAAAGGTTGGATTGATTTCTATGAGGATTGGATGTCATCATTGGTGATCTATAGTTGCATTCTATAGTTAGAGATTACTCACTTGCAACAATACAGATATAAGTGATAACTAAAATTTCTATTACAATCTCATTAAAAACCTTTGCCCCCAAATTATAATATTGATTTGATTACAATGTAATTGCTCATTTATAATATTTGTAATTAATTATTATAAGAAAATTCTTGTAAAATAATGCTATATATTTCTATTTGAGATAATTTTAACAATAAGTGACTATAGGAGATTGATCCTTGAAAGCTGATATCAAATGATTGATACTAATAGCTTTAATACCATAGTTGGTAACTTAGATGATCATAAGTTTATCACTTTTTATATAATATAAAATAACTACTCTATTTTCACAAGGTCACTGACATATACTTCTCCATTATATACCTAATTTCCATTGATACGATAATCTTGAATTTTCCCTTCTTTGTTGTCATGATTTTTATCTAGACTATTCCATTATTTCTCAAAACTAATATTATTTTCTACTGCATAATGCTTACAAGCTTCTGAATAATTATTTTATGTTTTCAAGTTTTTTGTGAGTTGATTATCTTTAAAATATTCCCTTTATCCATCAACATTGACTATAGCATTATGTGGGTCTCCTATGGATGTTAATTAGGTGACTGTGTGTGACTGGCTTGTGATTCTCCTCATCCCAATTCCAATATTCTCTTATCTCTCTATATACCTATTCTTAATTGACACCCCCTCCCCTATAGGAGTGGTGTGTAGTCCCACATATATCTTAAAAAAAAATTACTTGCATCCATCTTAGGTTGAGTAAATTTCTGGCTAGACTTTTTGAATTTCATTTTTTCAAGTTTTGAAAATTGGATCCTCTTATTGAGTGGATTTAGGACACAATGGACTATAGTCCATGCCCTTAGTAATTTTGAGTTGAAAAGTTTCATAGCTTTCTTGTTTCGTTTAAATCATAGAATAGTCATAAAGGTTATATTTATAGGGAGGAGATTATATGTGTGCATTTCTTTCTTTAAAACTATAGAATGATTAAAAAGGTTAATTTTAACAGGGAGGATAGATAAACATGTCAAAAAGGTTAATTTTAATGGGGATGATATATAAACATGTCATGAAGCCTCTATAAAATATTCATTTCAATTATATATAAGTTTTGAGAAATCATAGAATGCCTGTGGTAAGAGTATTGTAGTTTTGATAATCTAGGGTCTAGTTACTCCATCGCTATTTGTAAAGTGTAACTTTTCTAAATAAGTTGAACATCCATAGTTTTATGTCATGAGAAGCGTTGAAGTTAAATAGCTCAAAAGGGAAAATTCTCCATATAATTATGCATATCTATCTTAAATGTCACGAGAAGCTTTGAAGTAAAATATGTCACAAAGAAAATTCCCATATAATTATTCATATGTAGATTCTCTATGGACTCTAAATCCTTTTAATTCTCTTTGATGTCACGAGAAGCATTGAAGTAAAATATGTCACCAAGAAAATTCGCCACATAATTATTCATATCTAGATTCTCTATGGTCTCTAAATACTTTAAATACTCTTTGATGTCACGAGAAGCATTGAAGTTAAATAGCTCAAAAGGGAAAATTCCCCATATAATTATGCATATCTATATTCTTGGATTTCATGAGAAGCTTTGAAGTAAAATATGTCACAAAGAAAATTCCTCATATAATTATTCATATGTAGATTCTCTATGGACTCTAAATCCTTTGAATGCTCTTTGATGTCACGAGAAGCGTTGAAGTAAAATATGTCACCAAGAAAATTCTCCACATAATTATTCATATCTAGATTCTCTATGGTCTCTAAATCCTTTGAATACTCTTTGATGTCATGAGAATCATTGAAGTAAACTATGTCACAAAGAAAACTTCCCATATAATTATTCATATCTAGATTCACCATGGCCTCTAAATCTGTTGAATTGTTTGAGAACTTTAGTTCATCCAATGAGTATTCACTAAAAGGTGAAAACATGGCACAAACTTTAATTTATGTAGATTATTTTTTTTAGTCACTTTCTAACAATGCAAGATTTGTAGATTTTTTTTTGAGTCACATTTGAACAATGCAAGAATTGTTTCTGAACATATTCCAAATTAGTCTATGAAACATTGAGTTGCTTGTCACCATGTTCCAAGTTAGTCCTCATATGATTGATTTTTTTAATTCTACCATGCTCTTTGAACACTCTTATTCATATAATGATTTATTTTATTCTTCAAATATTAACTAAATGTATATATAGATAAGAAGAAACTAATATAACAATAACAAATAGTTATCACCTTCCAAACATTATAACATTATAACAAGAACTAAATAATCAAATCCTTCATTTCTATTTTTGACAAAAGACAGGACTCTATCTGCATAGTAGGTCTTGTTTTTAGCCTCTTTCCACTTTTAATTCCTTAGTAGTATTATATTTTATATCTTTTCCATGCTCCATGTGGTAGTACTCATATGCATGGGGTGAGACAATAATAATGCTTTTCCTCTCTTTTAATGTATCGGAGGTAGTAGGGTTATCTTGTATTTTTTTCCTCATCTTACTCTACATTTTTTATTATTTCTT